>JBBGZY010001489.1:1390000-1415955 GCA_037952925.1 Lithobates clamitans
AAAACTTTTCTTTCACTCATGGTTGGTGTTTGGCTGAAGCCATTTATTATCAATCAACTGTGTTTACTCTTTTTATATCACAATGGGAACAGAAACTATCCAAATGACCCTGACAAAAAGTTTACATACCCTGGTGATTTTGGCCTGATAACATGCACACAAGTTGACCCAAAGGGGTTTGAATGGCTATTAAAGGTAACCATCCTCACCTGTGATCTGTTTGCTTGTAATTAGTGTGTGTGTATAAAAGGTCAATGAGTTTCTGGGCTCCTGACAGACCCTTGCATCTTTCATCCAGTGCTGCACTGATGTTTCTGGATTCTGAGTCATGGGGAAAGCAAAAGAATTGACAAAGGATCTGCGGGAAAAGGTAGTTGGACTGTATAAAACAGGAAAGGGATATAAAAAAAGATATCCAAGGAATTGAGAATGCCAATCAGCAGTGTTCAAACTCTAATCAAGAAGTGGAAAATGAGGGGTTCTGTTAAAACCAAACCACGGTCAGGTAGACCAACTAAAATTTTAGCCACAACTGCCAGGAAAAATTGTTCAGGATGTAAAGAAAAACCCACAAATAACTTCAGGTGAAATACAGGACTCTCTGAAAATACGTGGTGTGGCCGTTTCAAGATGCACAATAAGGAGGCACTTGAAGCTGTCATGGATGTTAAAGGGGCAATGCACAGTGTTAAAGGGGTTGTAAACACTCATGGTTTTTCACCTTAATGACAGAAGAACCCCAGAGGAGGTAGATCGGGGCCACTCTGTGCAAAATGAACTGCCATGTTTGTTTAAAAAAAAAAAAACGAAAAAAAAAAAACACTAGGGTTTACAACCCCCTTTATAAACTGGGGTATGTAAACTTTTGATCAGGGTCATTTGGGTAGTATCTGTCGCCATTATGATTTGAAAAGAGTAAACACAGTTGATTAATAATAAATGGCTTCAGCCAAACACTAACCATGAGTGAAAGAAAAGTTTTTGTGTTATCATTCATATCCTCTGAAAAATGGCCAAGAAATCATAAATTCTGCCAGGGTATGTAAACTTATGAGCACAACTGTATATATATTTTTTTAACCATTTAAGGACCGAGTCTCTTTTTGAGATTTGTTGTTTACAAGTTAAAAACATTTTTTTTTGCTAGAAAATTACTTAGAACCCCCAAACATTATACATTTTTTTTCCTAACACCCTAGAGAATAAAATGGCGGTTGGTGCAATACTTTCTGTCACACCGTATTTGCACAGCGGTCTTACAAGCGCACTTTTTTTTGGAAAAAATACACTTTTTTGAATTAAAAAATAAGACAACAGTAAAGTTAGCCCAATTTTTTTTTTTATATTGTGAAAGATAATGTTACTCCGAGTAAATTGATACCCAATATATCACGCTTCAAAATTGCGCCCAGTCGCGGAATGGTGACAAACTTTTACCCTTAAAAATCTCCATTAAAAAAAAATTCTACAGGTTGCATGTTTTGCGTTACAGAGGAGGTCTAGGCCTAGAATTATTGCTCTCGCTCTATTGATCGCAGCGATACCTCACATGTGTGGTTTGAACACCATTTTCATATGCGGGCGCTACTCACGTATGCGTTCGCTTCTGCACGTGAGCTTGTCAGGACGGGGGCGCGTTTAAAAAAAAATATTTTTCTTATTTATTTTACCTTTTATTTTTATGCTGCTCTTTAACCACTTCAATACCAGGCACTTAGACACCTTCCCACCCAGCCCAATTTTCACCTTTCAGCGCTGTCGCAATTTGAATGACAATTGCGCGATCATGCTACACTGTACCCAAACAAATTTTTTATCATTTTGTTCCCACAAATAGAGCTTTCTTTTGGTGGTATTTGATCACCTCTGCGGTTTTTATTTTTTGCGCAACAAATAAAAAAAGACCGAAAATTTCGAAAAAAAACAAGTTTTTCTTTGTTTCTGTTAAATTGTTTTGTAAATAAGTACGCTTTCTCCTTCAATAATGGGCACTGATATGGCTGCACTGATGGGCACCGATGAGGTGGCACCAATGAGGTGGCACTAACGGGCACTGATGATGGGCACTGATAGGCGGCACTGATGGGCACTGATAGGTGGCACTGGTATGCGGCACTGATGGGCACTCATAGGTGGCACCGATGGGCACACATAGGCGGCACTGATGGGCACTCGTAGGTGGCATTGATTGGTATATATGGGTGGCACTGATGGGTACTTATGTGTGGCACTGATGTGTGGCACTGATGGGCACTGATAGGTGGGCACTGATGGGCACTGACAGGTGGCACCGATGGGCAATGACAGGTGGCACTGATAAAGCATTGCTGGGCAGATCTGGGCATTGCTGGGCAACGGCTCTTCCTATTGACAACGCGATCAGCCGTGATTGGATACGGCTGATCACGTGGTAAAGAGCCTCCGCCGGAGGCTTTTTACCAAGATCAGTGTAGCGGTGTGTCAGACTGACACACCGCTCCACCGATCGCCACGATCCGCGCCCCCGGGGGCGCGCTGCGGCATGTTATCCTGCTGGACGTCATATGACGCCCAGTCAGGATAACACAACCACTTCCCGGACGTCAATCCGCTATAGGGCGGGCGGGAAGTGGTTAAAAAAAAAAAAAATGGTGTCACTTTTATTCATATTACAAGGGATGTAAACATCCCTTGTAATAGAAAAAAAAGCATGACAGGTCCTGTTAAATATGAGATCTGGGATCAAAAAGACCTCAGATCTCATATTTACACTAAAATGCAAAAAAACAAAATAAAATGAAAAAAAAAAGTTATCATTTTAAAAATTCTTTAAAAAAAAAAAAAACATCCCTTTAAGAGCTATAGGCAGAAGTGAGGTTTTGGCGTTTCTTCCGCCCTGCAATGTTATGGAGATGGGTGGTGGCCATCTTCCCCTCACTCGTCTCCATACCCAGCAAGTCAAAAGATCTGATTGCCTCCGCCGATGCCGACGGCGCCGGTAAGTGGCGGAGGGCACCGAAGCGCTGCGGGAGGGTGGGGGGGGAGCCCTCTCCCACCGCCGATAAAAGTGATCTTGCGGCGAATCCGCCGCAGAGACCACTATTATCAGAAACCGGACCGCCGGCCGAAGAAGAGGATACCGGGGTTATGGTAGCTAGCTGCTGCAATAACATCGATATTCCACTTCAAAGTTAGGACGTATATCCGCGTGCGACGGTCCGGAAGTGGTTAAAAACCGTCAATTTCGGTTTTGGCCAAGTGCATCCTGAATTTTCGGTGCACCACTGAAAAATAGTTTCTACTTTTCCTGTAGCTCGATTCAACCTCCATTTGGACATTAACATACAATTACGCTAATTTCTGAGAAATGCAGGTTTTCAGGTTATCGCTCACGTGGCATTTTTGGCGCCCGTGTAAAAAAAAAAAAAAAAAAAAGAAAAAAAAAGGACCCTTAGGCCCCTTTCCCACTTGTGCGACATTTCCTGCGCATGACAAGTCTTTCCCCATGATTCCCAATGATAAACCATTCATATCTGTGCGACTTCAAGTCGCACCGACTTTAGAGTAGTCCCTGTACTACTTTGGCCTGACTTTGATGCGAGTTGAGGTTTATAGACCTCAAGTTTACGCAGGCTTTCCCTTAAAATCGCGGCAAAAATCGCGCGACTTTCAAGTCGCAGCAGTGTGAAAGGGGCCTTCCACTTTCAGAGCCCACCTGCGTTAGTGTATGTGTTGAAACGTGTTGCATTAGAGCCCCTTTCACACTTGTCCTGCGACTTGGGACTGCAAAAGTCGCATAAACAAGCCGTACTCCCATGATTTCCGATGAGTACCATTCATATCTGTGTGACTTCAAAAGCAGTTCCTGCACTACTTTGGTACGACTTTGATGCGACTTGAGGTCCATAGCCCTCAAGATTACACAGGCATTGATTCAAGTCGCATCAAAATCGCAGCAAAAAAAAAAATTGCGGCAAAATCATGCAACGTTCAGGTCGCACCAGTGTAAAAGGGGCCTTATAAGCAACCTATTGAGTGTATTGTTTTTATATTCTTTTTTTCTAGTACAGGATAGGAGTAGAGAAGGATTCTAGCCTGCAGACCTGACCATTGTATTCTGATGGCGACGGAGTCTGATGGCGAGGGAGTCTGGGAATACAACAGCTCAGCGGGAGGATTTCCCCATCCAGATGGAGTGAGTGGATGGAGAAATCAAGTTAGTTTTTTTCATTCAACCCTCTGGTTGAACGAACAAAAAAAATAAAAATAAAATACACATGCATGGGCTGCTTTAGATACTAGAACAGCTCACCTTGTGCTTAGGGGAAAAATATTGCACAGAACATTTTACACTGTCACTGCTGCTTGTGACCACCGGATGGCAGCAGAGACATTTGATGAATGTATACTGAGCATCTTTCAATATGTCCATGCCAAGGGGGCGCGGGTGATTACCAAGTCGGTCAGGCGACTGCGCTCCAGGTTTATGTCCAGTTTTGTGTCGGCCCGGATCTGGTTTGTTTCATTCTATAAAAGGAGAACAGAAATATAGATCAACAAAAATCACGATCGGAACTGTGGCTACCACAATTTTCTCATCACATCAGGAGTTTTAAAGCTGAACTCCAGGAGTTACAAACAAATAAAAATACCCTTGCAGTGGGACTCTTCATATTGCAAGGGTTAAATTGTTCATTAAGTCTGGTGGGGGGGGGGTAAAGGAAAAGGCTGTAATACCTGGCTGCTTGCGATTTTCTCTCCAACGCTCCGCGTTGTGGGCGGGCCCTCGCCATCTTCATGTACAAGGGCTATTGGCACTTGACGACATGTGACCACCAGCAAGACTGCATTAAAGAGGCTTAGTCTCACAGATGGAAGGGGAGAATAAGAGAAGTACTACAGCTCATTTGTTAACCCCCCCTAGTCCACACGTGTCAAACACAAGGCCAGCAGGATGAATATGGTCCGCCAGGTCAGTTCATGTGGCCCTTGCACCTCTCCTGCAGCCTCAGCGCCTCCCTCATCTCCGCCCCCACCATGTTTTAGCAGTCGGCATCAGAGAGGAGGACAGAACTCCTCCTACAGATCCTGCGCTTCTCCCTGCAGCCGCAGAGAGGCTCGTCTCTGCCCCTAACCCCGCCTCAGTTGTCGGCGGCAGAGAGGACAGAACTCCTCCTACAGATCCTGCGCTTCTGAGTGCAGCCGCAAAGAGGCTGGTCTCTGTCCCCTATCCCGTCTCATTTGGCAGCAGAGAGGAGAACAGAACGCCTCCTACAGATCCTGCAACTTCCCGTGCAGCCGCAGAGAGACTTGTCTCTGCCCCTTTCCCAGTCTCAGTTGTCGGTAGCAGAGAGGAGGACAGAACTCCTCCTACAGATCCCGCGCTTCTCCGTGCAGCCGCAGAGAGGCTCGTCTCTGCCCCCCTCTCCCGTCTCAGTTGTTGGCAGCAGAGAGGACGACAGAACTCCTCCTACAGATCCTGCAACTTCCCATGCAGCCGTAGCACCCCCTCATCTCCGCCTCCCCTGGTCTGAGCTTTCAGCAGACTCTGGCAGCTGACGCCAGCCCACCTCTGCTCCTCCTCAAGACCCTTCACTTACCGCTTCCTAGCTCCACCCCCAGCTTCTTCCTGGTAACAGCAAAAGTAAGGGGGGGGCACTGTGATGTAAGGGAGG
The DNA here is from genome assembly GCA_037952925.1 of Lithobates clamitans. Lineage (NCBI taxonomy): Eukaryota > Metazoa > Chordata > Amphibia > Anura > Ranidae > Lithobates > Lithobates clamitans. The sequence goes on from JBBGZY010001489.1 coordinate 1,395,655, forward strand.
GTGGGGAATTCTTAATTTATGGTGGGTGGAGCTCATGACATCTGTAAGGAGGTTTGGTGCTCTGGATATATAGTCTTACAAATACAACCGGCCCTTTAAGGGCAACCATTATGCTGATTATGATGACAATAAAGTAATAAGTGCACAATCATAGATCGGTGCCAGAGCCATATTTTATTCCATTTTGTGCATGCACACTAAAATGTGAATTTTCTTTTTTTTTTTTTTACATAAAAAAAATGCACCTAAACCCCCAAAAGTGATATATTTTATGGGAGCAGAGAGGCCCCTTCACACAGCTATTCCATCTGTCTGTTTTTCATCCTTCTATTGAGGGATGAAAAATGGATTAGGATTTCTATGAACAAAAAAAAAAATGGACAAAATATGAACAAAAATATATAGACAAAATATGGACAAAAAATGTGACAAAATATAAACAAAACTATAGACCAAAATATGCACAAAATATGGACCAAAATATGGACAAAATTATAGACCAAAATATGGACAAAAAATTTGCACAAAATATGGACAAAATATGAACAAAAATATGGACAAAAAAAAATGGACAAAATATAGACCAAAATATGGACAAAAAATATGCACCGAAATATGGACCAAAATATGGACAAAAATATTTACAAAACATGGACAAAGTATGGACAAAAATATAGACAAAAATATATACAAGAAATGGACAAAATATGAACAAAAATATAGACCAAAATATGGACAAACAAAAAAATTGGACAAAATAAACAAAAATATAGACCAAAATATGGACAAAAAATATGCACAAAATATGTACCAAAATATGGACAAAAATATGGACAAAATATATGCACACAATATGGACAAAAATATTTACAAAACATGGACAAAGTATGGGCAAAAATATAGACAAAAATATAGACAAGAAATGGACAAAATATGAACAAAAATATGGACAAACAAAAAGATTGGACAAAATATAAACAAAAATATAGACCAAAATATGGACAAAAAATATGCACAAAATATGGACAAAATAAAATATGGACAAAATAAATTATGGACAAAAATTTCTTTGGACAAATGGATGTAAATGGATGATCATCCTTTTACATCCGCATCCATTCAGTTCCATTTTTTAAATGGAACAGCCAACGCCCAGACCTGTGAAAACGGAACAGATGTAAACAGATACCTTCTGGCCTAAATAAGGGGTCTGTTAGACCATTGATGTCTTGATCAGCAGCTTCCTCAGTCACAGTTGGTTGGAGATTGCCAGCTGTGAACTCGGAAGTGCTCAGAGCTGAGTGCTTCCAGGCTCATAATGCCCGGGACAGATCAGCAAAAAGAGGTTCAGTGATTCCCCCCCGATCTCCTTCCTGACACCCACCATGGAGGTCCCGGGCACCCAGGAGAGACAGGGACACATGGCAGGCAGCCGGTGGAAGCAGCAGCTACGCATGCATGTAGAAGTGATCAGTTTTATAGTACCCCAAATCATTTCTACTACAAAGTCGTGAGCTTAGTAAAAAACAAAACAAAAAAAAAAAAACAGGTCACTATTGGCCATCCGTAATAGTTGGGATAGCAGCAGAGAAAGGTTAAAGGGGCTCTCCATCATGACAGTCATGGGCCAGTTTGGTCACTGGTGGTCAAATTACGAACAAACGAGGGACCAGACATGGAATATACACGTGGAAGCAGCAGATACCCGCCGCAACCTTAATCCTTCGAGAGATCAAAGATTTGACTTACTGCAAAGGTAAGTATTCTGTTGCAGGGGGATTCACCTTTTTTCCTGTAGAAACATGGTTGCTTTAAAGGTGAACTCCAGGCAAACTGCTTAATACATATATACATACGACAGCTATTTTTTACCTGTGTAAGGATTTGTATTTCTGCGCATCCAGTCCTGAGATTTACACAGCTCTGCCACAATACACAGCCCTGACAGGCAGGACCCAAGTTTTCTATGCTGCAATTCAGAAACCATTACAGGCCTTGCCCCTCCCCCAGACCTGTGACTGGACAGTGAACAGAGAAGCAGAATACCGATGAGCTCATCTCTCGGTCACTCTGCTCCCTCCATCAGCATGTCCTTAGCACATGAGCACTGCAGCAAGAACATAATTTCAGTACATAATATTTGCATTTAAAAGCATACATTTAGTGATCTTTAAATGAACGCAAAGCTACAAATACTGTGCCCTGATATCTGCCTGGAGTTCAGCTCTAGATTGAACTTTAGTTGAGAGCCATGCACAGCCTGCGTTCAGGATACAACGGTAACCCACAGGAACACAGGGGGGTTCATTAGAAGATACGTATTGATCAAACAAAGCAGGGGGCGCCCCCTCTGCAGATGGTGCTGCAAGCAAATGGCATCTCCTGGTCACCAACTAGGGAGGGAGACCAAGGGGTGGACCCCTCAATGTTGCATATGACCCCATATAAATCATGCCACCTGCATGCTTTTCTGACCCACTGAACTACTTACCGAGAGCTGCTGCTTGACATGCTCCAGTTCAATCTTCATTTTCTACAAAGTAACAGAAAAGAAAATCTTAAATTAAGACCCGGGAAGGGGGTTTAATCATCTGTAGTCAGCCATTCCCCAACCAGTGTTCTGTGGAACCTCCTCGAGGAGGTTGCTAGGGCTTCCATGAGTGAAGTAATTTGGTGCAAATAAATATTATTCGAGGGTGGTTACGGATTCCCTCTATTTATTGCACCTATGTATTACCTTGTCTATTCCCCTAGTTAGCTAATCTATTAAAACTCTGATCACATGTTACTGTTGATATCACTAGAATACAAGGTTAGCTATGAAACCAAGCACAGGGCTTAATAAAACAAAGTCTTATTTATTTCCCAAGAGAATAGGAAAAGGCTAACATGAAAATACTAAAGAAAGATATATTACACAGCATATAACACCAGAACATATAATACGAGAATATCAAAGATACTTATCACAATGCTTTCCTCGAGGTTTTGTTTCAAAGCTGGGCTCAGATGGCAAAAGTGGGATAGCCATGAGGCTCAGAACCATCAGGCAAGAGCCAACAGCGAAAAAGGGTAGAGACAGAGGAGGCTCTCTGACTCGTTCAGTCCTTTATACTTCAATCATACACCATCCAGACCCAACCCCATTGCCATCCCATCTAGACTTTTGACGAATCACAGTACTTATGGGGATTATATTACTGTCCGTCCAGCTGTATTGGCCTCTAGGGGCAGCATTGTCCATGTCTATGTATCCTGGTCAACCTTCAATGCATGTGATCTTTTGATCTTCTGTAGCAGGAAATTCACCAACCATCTTGTCAGCTTGCTTGCCTCAGACGATCCGGAGCCAAGCACCGTTCAGCCTTGATGGAGGCCTGATATGCTACAAAGCTTTGATGTGCAACTTGTTACATCCCAGACCTGGTATCAACCAGGAAAAACATCAGACCTTTACCCTTTAAAGCCATGGAACTGCAAGTATCAGCATGGCTGATCTTTGGGAATAGGAAACAGATATGTAACAGATTCATGACAGATCCAATTCAAACTCTGGATAATAAAACACTGTTACCAATAAACGCAGTAAAATTGACAGAGAAACTCCAGAAATATGACATTAGACCATGTTGCCTTCCAACAATTAGCAACCAGCAATTTCTGCCTATCAGTTAAGTAACCACTGACACCAATGATCATTTTAGCTATCTGTAAGCGGAGCATTCTTGCCAATGACCACAAATGTAAGGGGCATTCTTTCCAGTAGCCATCTCTCTATTGTACAGTGAGATGCAGTTATAGTAATAACTAGCAGGGATTCCCTGAGACTGGAAAGTTATTTCAAGGGTTCCTCCATGTTAAGAAAGTTGAGAAAGGCTGCTCCAGAGATTTCTAGGGGTTCCTTGAGCTGTGGTTGATTGACCTCCCCATTTGATGGTCCTGCATAGGTTCAGGGACCAACGCTGGTGTCAGCGGCATGACACCAATGATCCTTTTAGCTAACCATAAGGGTGGCTTTTCTGACCACTACTGTAAGGGGGAATTTTACCCACTGACCACCAATGAATTGGTTTTAGCAGGGGTTCCCCAAAACCTTAAAATTATCGCAAAGGGTTACACAGGGGTAAAAAGGCATACATTCTACAGCATACATTCTATAAAGCAGAAGCTGTTTTTGAAGAAGATTCCCGGTGTGATGATTGATGGTTTCAGGTGGTTCTTGTTATGGGGTTTGCAATGATGAATGTAACAACAACAAAACAAAAAGTATTCCCCAACACCAGGGATATGCAATTAGAGGACCTCCAGCTGTTGCAAAACTACAAGTCCCATCATGCCTCTGCCTCTCGGTGTCATGCTTGTGGCTGTCAGAGTCTTGCAATGCCTCATGGGACTTGTAGTTCTGCAACAGCTGGAGGTTCGTTAATTGCTTATCTCTGCCCTACACCCTCCACCTAAAACTGACCCCTGGGTTGACCCTTAAAAAATAAATTTAAAAAAAAAAAAAAAAACAGATCCTGTACCCTTAAAGCATGGCTTAACAGCCCAGTCAATGTATATTTTGGCCCTCTTCTATCACCTAAAAAACCTGGCTAATCCTGCCTGGCTATGCCCTCCCCCCCCTGTAAACTGACCACGGTATATCATGGCTGCTGAGCCCTGACAGTTTACGTGCCTCTGTCAGCCGCAACCCTGCTCTGTCCTCCTCCCCCCCTCCCTGCCTGTCAGCTACTCTGTGCCACTATGCTTCCAGGCCCTTCCCTTCCTGTTACTATCATAACTGTACTACAAACAGCCCATCCCATGTTAGCTAACATTATCTATCCCAGTGTCTGTGCTGCAAAAAAAACAAAACTGCAGTGCTCGGCCCCGCCCACTATAGCTGACAGCTGGGAAGAGGAGAGAGCTGAGGAGTCATGTGAGCCTCAGGAGATGCTCTGATATAAGGTATAATCTGCATTCTTTTTTGCAGCACAGACACCGGGATAGATCACGATAGCTAACAGAGGGGATGGGCTGTTTGTAGTACAGTGCTTTATCTGTCATCTGAACATTATATTCTTGCACCTTCATCCTCACAGCAGTCCCAATTCCACCACAAGGAAAACATCTCTTCTCCCCAGATCTATTTTTCAGTATGTTTGAAATCATGCCTCATCTTGCTGACCATTTTCTGTATCATGTCTGCAGTCTCTGACCATCTCCTGCGTCATGTCTGCAGTCTCTGACCTTCTCCTGCGTCATGTCTGCAGTCTCTGACCGTCTCCTGCGTCATGTCCGCAGTCTCTGACCGTCTCCTGCGTCATGTCCGCAGTCTCTGACCGTCTCCTGCGTCATGTCCGCAGTCTCTGACCGTCTCCTGCGTCATGTCTGCAGTCTCTGACCGCCTCCTGCGTCATGTCTGCAGTCTCTGACCGTCTCCTGCGTCATGTCTGCAGTCTCTGACCATCTCTTGCGTCATGTCTGCAGTCTCTGACCATCTCTTGCGTCATGTCTGCAGTCTCTGACCATCTCTTGCGTCATGTAGGCAGTCTCTGACCATCTCTTGCGTCATGTCCGCAGTCACTGACCATCTCTTGTATCATGTCTCCAGTATGATGTCTGCAGTCTCTGACCATCTTTTGTGTCATGTCTGCAGTCTCTGACCATCTCTTGTATCATGTCTCCAGTATGATGTCTGCAGTCTTTGACCATCTCTTGTATCATGTCTGCAGTCTCTGACCATCTCTTGTATCATGTCTGCAGTCTCTGACCATCTCTTGTATCATGTCTGCAGTCTCTGACCATCTCTTGTATCATGTCTGCAGTCTCTGACCATCTCTTGTATCATGTCTGCAGTCTCTGACCATCTCTTGTATCATGTCTGCAGTCTCTGACCATCTCTTGTATCATGTCTGCAGTCTCTGACCATCTCTTGTATCATGTCTGCAGTCTCTGACCATCTCCTGTATCATGTCTGCAGTCTCTGACAAATCTCTTGTGTCATGCCTCTGGTCACCGACCATCTCTTGCATCATGTCTCCAGTATGATGTCTGCAGTCTTTGACCATCTCTTGTATCATGTCTGCAGACTCTGACCATCTCTTGTATCATATCTGCAGTCTCTGACCATCTCTTGTATCATGTCTGCAGCCTCTGACCATCTCTTGTATCATGTCTGCAGTCTCTGTTCATCTCTTGTATAATTTCTGCAATCTCTGACCATCTTGTGTATCATGTCAACAGTTTCTGACCATCTCCTGTATCATGTCTGCAGTCTCTGACCATTTCTTGTATTGTGCCCATAGTCTTTGACTATATTCTGTTGTGTGTCTGATGTCTCCGATAATGAATGCACATGCTTAGCGTACAATCCCAGTGTGCCTCGGTGGCAGTATAAAATCATTCCAGTGGCCATGCCGAAACAAAGACGAAGAGCAAAGTTGTCGACTCCGGCAAGGAAACTCACAGACGTCGCATAACTGGAAAGCTGGTGAGTACTGCACAGTTTAGTTCCAATTTAACAACCAAAACACACTGAAGCCTTTGTGTTAGGCAGAAAGCTGGAGATTTTGTGCGGTGTCAGATGTACCTCATGAGAGTAGGCTATTACCTTCGAAAAAATAAACATCAATAAAAAACCAAATGACATTCACTTCTGGACTTACCTAAAGCTTCCTGAAGCTCAGTGTACAGTGAAATCACAGTAAGCATTTTCAGTTTAGAAGAGGAGCCGGTACAAGACTGAAAGGAAGGCTGGAGGTCACCTTTAAAATTATATACTTATAAGCCCCCCAAAAAGAATAAGATAATTATATGACTTAAACTCAAAAACTTTGAAGCCAAGGTCACCAGTTACAGCACAGAGTCCGCCAGGACCTAAATCCACTTAAGATGTGACTGTGGGACAATTGACCGGCTTTGCCAACTCAAATATCTGTGAGAGCGTTGAAAACCATTAAGGAAGGAAAGGGAAGGCTGGAGGCAAGCTTTCAGAAGGGGATGGAAGGAGAAGGACACGTATTTCCTTACACTTGATTATTTTGAAGACAGAAAAGTTTGAACAATCACCTCATTTTCTGCCCGGAGGGTGGCAAATTCGCTTTTCTCCAGAATCACCATGTCTTTCCTTATAGAGTCCAAGTGTGCCATGATCTGCTGGATGGTAATTTCCTGTAAAAGATGAGGATGATATTTATCAAACCAAAAAAAAAAAACAAATGGAACACCAACCAAAAAAAAAATATATATATCATATATATATATATATATATATATATATATATATATATATATATATATATATATATATATATATATATATATATAGATAGATAGATATACATATATACACATACATACATATATATATTTTTTTAACCCCTTCACGCCGACGTAACCCATATATACGGCCTCATTGGACTGGGCTTTTTACCATACCTGTCTTTGTGCTGGGAGCGCGCAGCACAGCGCGCTCCTAGCACAGAGACCAGGCTCTCAGTGGCAGCCCAGGGGTCCCGTACGAACAATCAGGACCTGGATCTCCCCAATTTAGGGTACCTGAGCACTGTGTTGGCCTCTGAAAAAAAATAAAAAAAAAAAAAATAAAAATATAGTATATACTTGAGTATAAGCCGACTTTCAGTACATTTTTTATGCTGAAAAAGCATAAACACCCGCTGATTTGGTTATCAAAGGTACAGCTGCAGATGGGCACAGTGAGGCGGCAGATGGACATAATGAGCCTGCAGACGGGCACAGTGAGCCTGCAGACGGGCACAGTGAGCCTGCAGACGGGCACAGTGAGCCTGCAGACGGGCACTGATGATACAGGTGGGCACAGTGAGGCTGCAAATGGACACAGAGAGCCTGCAGACGGGCACTGATGATACAGGTGGGCACAGTGAGGTTGCAAATGGACACAGTGAGCCTGCAGACGGGCATTGATGATACAGGTGGGCACAGTGAGGTTGCAAATGGACACAGTGAGGCTGCAGATGGGCACAGTGAGGCTGCAGATGGGCACAGTGAGGCTGCCGATGGGTATTGTTTACCCAGTAGCTGCATAGATCAAGGTTTGATCTTGGTCAGTGCTAGTGTTAGTGTTTGGGTCAAGTTTGGCTCAATAGTCAAAAGGTCATGGTCAGTATTAGGCAGGATACATAAAAAAAAAAAAAAAAAAAGCGCAAAATGCGCACTATTGTTTCTGGGCTGTACTCCGGGTACAAACACAATAATCATTATTAAGTCACCCCCCTCCTCATGCCTGGCGCCCTATTGGGCTGTAGCCTGAAGGATTGTATTGTGAAATGCTTGTTTTTTTACTTCTGAAATGTGAGTGGATTATTATATGAAAATAAATACTTTTTATAAGCAATTTGCACTAAGGTTCTTTCCTCTTGCCTCCTATATGATTACCACCACGCTGAGAGCTAAAGATTGGGAGTGTACAGCCAGTGGGAGGGGTGCCACTTCGAACACTGCAAAGCGCAAAATTGAACTTTTTGGCCTAAAAGCAAACCGCTAGGTGTGGAGGGAAACTAACACTGCACATCACCCTGAACACACCATCCCCACTGTGAAACATGGTGGTGGCAGCATCATGTTGTAGGGATGCTTTTCTTCAGCAGGAACGGGGAAGCTGGTCAGAGTTGATGGGAAGATGGATGGACCCAAATACAGGGCAATCTTAGACAAAAACCTGTTAGAGTCTCCAAAAGACTTGAGACTGGGGTGGAGGTTCACCTTCCAGCAGGGCAACCACCCTAAACATAGAGCCAGATCTACAATGGAATGGTTTAGATCAAAGCATATTCATGTGTTAGAATGGCCCAGTCAAAGTCCAGACCTAAATCCAATTGAGAATCTGTGGCAAGACTTGAAAATTGCTGTTCACAGACACTCTCCATCCAATCTGACAGAGCTTGAGCTACTATGCAAAGAAGAATGGGCACAAATGTCACCCTCTAGATGTGCAAAGCTGGTAGAGACAAAGGATAAGCTCTAGCGTTTTCAAAGCTGCACGTGCCGAGCCCGCCAGGAAGTCTGCACTGCGCTGAGCTAATCGCAGGCAGTGAGACATTTCCCGATCTCTCTCGGGAAATGTCTCACTGCTTGTGATTAGCGCTGTGCAGTGCCGACTTCCTGGCGGGCTTGGCACGTGCAGCTTGCGAACACACTAGAGCTCATCCTTAGTAGAGACATCCCCAAAAAGACTTGTAGCTGTAATTGCAGTGAAAGGCGGTTCTACAAAGTATTGACTCTGGGGGGGCGCCATACAAATGTACCCCACACTTTTCACATATTTATTTGTAAAACATTTTGAAAACCATTTATCATTTTCCTTCCACTTCACAATTACCGTATATGCCACTTTGTGTTGGTCTATCACATAAAAATCCCTATAAAATACATTTACGTTTTTGGTTATAACATGACAAAATGTGGAAAATGTCATGGGGTATGAATACTTTTTCAAAGCACTGTATATAGTTATTGCATGTTGTACAGGTGGTTGGATGCATAGTGGTGCTGCTTCCTATTAGTATATAGAGTTGAGTAATAGGGGGGGTTTATACAATCGGGATAGCGCAGGGTGGTCACTCCATTTATCTTATTCTTCTATCACTATTTGTATATCAGCCCCTATATCGTCCCTCAATATCTTCTATCTCCTTTATTCAGAGTTGTACAAAGTCACCTTTAAATCCCTGATTTTATGCATGCTAAACTTAGCTATTTGCATCTATTTATATAATCTAGAATAATTGACCTAGCATTTACCTTAATTTACAATGCACACAAAAAAAACCCAAAAAACTATTATGCCCTAGTAGGCAGAATGACACAGTGCCACACATGACAGGCTTGCGTCGCTGTAAAATAACACTGCAAATTATTGAAATATTTTGATGATTATGCATGTGAATTAATGCACCAGTGGTTCGGCAATAAAACAGAAATTGCATAACTAAAGGCCGTCATATGAGCAAATTATTCAAGATGCTTATTCAGTGAAAAGCAGGTACCCTTCGTTTCTTTCTGCGGGAGCTCAATATGGAAATGTCAACTTACAGCTCTGAAGTTGGCGCCCAAGTCCCAACTCTCCTCCAATACACACACATGCTGTTCTCTTCTACCCGGCTTGCTGCAACTATGTGAAAGCTGTGGCGGAGCTCAGGGTCTGCGATTAGTTTTTTTTTTTTTTTAATCTTAAGTTTATTTAAGTAGAGGGAGCCATAGAAAGTATACATAGGTATAGTTTTTTTACTTACTGCGCTATCCTCAAAATATGGCGACACCAAATATAAGATTGAAAGCAAGAATAAATAAATGTAAACGGCTGCGACTTTTCTGCAAGACAAACACATCAATAAACAATTTTCCAATATCAAGCCGCGCTGTAAACTAAAAAATTGACATCTGATACTGTGACCTTATACAGATGAAACAGTGAAATATATAACTGATCAAATAGTGAATGAATTATAGTCCGTTTATATTGATAGTCGGTCTCCTCCGTGAAAATATCACACACGACACCCGAGAGTAGTGATAAAAGAAAAGAGTCTGCCTTCCACCTCCACAAAAACTGCCTCTTACCGGCTGCTATGGATCTCTTAATTATAGGCACGTGTCCCAGGAGGACGACAGGTGTGACGAAACGCGCAGGGAGGAGCGACGTGCTGACGTTACCGCGATACACGGAAGTCCCGGAACCATGGGCTGTTACAGAGAACCGGATGGCTTAATTCTTTACTCTGCATATGATGTATTTACATAAATGTAAGTGCAATACCTTTTACCTTTTTTTTTTTTAAATCCGCGGCGCACCGTGGTCCACCAGGGAGGCGAGCGGAGTCTAGTTCACACAGAATGCCACACACGGCTACAACATACACAACAAAAACGTCAGCCCCAACAACCTCAAGGTCCAATTTCCAACACCCAGAAAACCTCAAAAGGACATGCATCCCCCAAAACCACCCAGTGAGAAAAAACAAAACAAAATTTCTTCCGCAACAACTTTAAGGTTCAATTCCTGACACCCCAAGAGCCTCAAAAGGACATGCATCCCCCAAAACCACCCAGTGAAAAAGCCGTGCCACCCAGCAGCACAGCAACTGAGACAGCCGAACGGTCCCCAAACAAAAGCCACAAATCACCCCCAATTGGTCCATGGGACCGGCAGGGCAAGCACAACCAATCTTTAGCTTCCATTCAATTCTGTCACTACGGAAAAAAAAACGGTTCCGAAAAAAAATACTGACACACTGCACAAAACATCAGAACACACTCACCATCCACCAGTCAAATGCCCATGGTGCCTGGCCCCAGTCCTCTCCATGTGCAAATCCAAGAGCCGCCATCTTTGTCACCAAAAACAAAGTCCTGCCAGTCAAAAAAAAACAAACTTTTTTTTAGCTGGCTCCTTGATTCAAAGCACATTTTTCAAGCCCTGCTCTAATACATGATAAAATAAGAAGTTAGAAATCTACATAGCAGTTGTTCTTAGGATGTATTAATATCGTCTAATAATACGGAATGAGAATATTGTCTGTTATTATTCCCTTGTTTTCTTGACAATGTTTGGCTACACTAACTGCTTATGTGTGTTAATACATTATGTGAGTTCACGTAAAATGTATTATGAAAAGTTCAATAAAAATGTTTAAAAAAAAAAAAAAAAAAAAGTCAGTAGTGCACAGCGCCAATAAGATATTTATCAGGCCCTAACACAGGTCTTCTATTGTATCCCATCAGGATTTTAACATCTACTGCTCAAGCTGCTGAGGAAGGGGGAGGCATTTCCCCTGAAATGCATTGGCTGTATTTGATGCTCTTACCCAATAAACATTTAAAAAAAGACCTTCAGGTGACATGGACTTTTGTACTAGGTGTTCCCCAATACCCACCCCAGAGCTTGTCATCTTTTGGTATGTTCAAAGAGGTAGCAACCTTGGCCCAGAACAAGGTCCACCTAAACCAGCCTCTCCCCATTTAATACTGAGGAACCCTTAAAATTAACTTTCTGGTCTCAGGGAACCTCTGCTTATAATTTCTAGATCTACAATTTGTGATATTTTATCATGGTGGTCAGTGGCAAGTGTGCTTTTTACATTTGTGGTTAGTGGCAAGAACCTCCCTTACAGATATCTAAAAAGATCACTGGTCTCATGGGTTACTTATCTGAGAGGTAGAAGTTGCTCATTGGTCAAGGAACCCCTATCAACCTCTGAAGGAACCCTGTTTGAGAAAGGCTGACCTATACTATACCTTCTTGATAGATCACCTCCTTTGAAGGAAGATGCGTTCCATCAGAACCAAGCCTCCCAACTACTTGGTCCAGCGCTATCACACACACTCATTAAAATAAAAAAGGGAAGGGTAGAAGCATATACAGATGCCTAGGAAGCCGTAGCCTTCCTATTATATTTAACACCTATGTCGGTGAAACGGTACTAACAATCGCTTCTTCGGCAATTGTTAAATGCTGCGAAGGCTCGCGTACCGTTGTGTTCGGAAGCAGACCACTGCACCATCTATCTAGCTTTGATGGCCTCAGCTAATCATAGGGAGGATCGATGCAACAAAACCTGGTTCTACTATGGAATTCACGTGCCCCTCCATTATCAAGCCATCGTGGGCTCTCAGGCATAAGACACGTTATATCCTCGCCAGGCCCCTCTGGGGTTTTCCAAGTTTTGATTTTTAATCATGCCACCCATGGATACTGCATAGTCTCCTCCCTTGCCCCCATCCCCACTTATTCTTGACCCATCCCCTCCTCTCCCCTTCCATTTTTTTTTATCCGTTTTTGGTTTTTGCCATTCTTGTCTGGGTTTTGGGCATATATGAATATATGTTGGTGCATGCAGGGATGAGCTCCTGAGGCCAGTTTGACGTACAAACATTCACTCAATAAACCTTCTCCTAGACCTGTCCCTTTGATTGACTCTGACCCTTGGATTCATTACTGTACGTAGAATGCACTGTTGGTGTAGAGTTGACGTCTCCTCAAGAAGCTCTATTATGCTGTTTATGAAAATTATTTTATATATGGCTTGTTACATATTTGCCTGTTGAGACTGCATCTCCTGTGGTGTCCTTAGGGGGTCCAGGAGAAGAAAAAGCTGCTTGCTACACCAATTGTTGCCGCTTGGTAGTGCTGCAGTATGGATGAAAATGACATCCTAGGCATAACGGTAAATGAAGAATGCCGGAAAAGAGCTGTCTGGGTCTGGGGGCCCCTTCAATCAGGTAGTTAAATGTAACCCCTTTGCTGACAGGCCACTTTTTCCATTTTTTCTAACAGGCATTACGACTGTAAAAATATACCAGAAACTCCCCCAAACCATTTCTTTTCCGAGGACCTTAAAAAATAAAATGGTAATGCATAAAATTTTATGTTTTTTTTTTTTCTCCCAAGCTTTAGGTTATTAATGTGAACTTGTTTTAAAAGTCTTGTTTTTGGATACATGGAGGAAGACATTTTCCTTACATATGCAGGCAGCAGATACAGACCAGGGATAGAGAGTCCCAAGTCTACATCTGTCCTGTTTCCCGAAGCCAGGGACCTTGGGGCTATGACTTAGCAAATGCTCCCTAGTTGGTTCCCGCTGCTCACCACCCTAAGGGCTCAGTCTCACGATTGCAATTAATACATAATGCAACCATACAATTAATGCATAGAGCAATGTTCGTTGCAGTAACATGCTATGCCAAGCATTTGTACATGTCTTGCTCTGCATAGTTGGAATGAACCTATGTAATTAATGTAATGATACAATGCAAGGTAATGCACCAATATACTATACCACGGGTCTCCAAACTCTCCTCATCAAAGTCCCTCCTTACATGAGAGTGCCCATCGGTATTTCCATTGATATCTGAGTCCCTCTTTACACGAGCGTTCCCATCAGTGTCCCTCCTTACATGAGAATCCCCATCAATGTCCTCCTTAAACGAGAGTCCCCATCAAAGCCCCTCCTTAAACGAGAGTCCCCATCAAAGCTCCTCCTTAAACGAGAGTCCCCATCAAAGTCCCTCCTTAAACGAGAGTCCCCATCAAAGTTCCTCCTTACATGAGAGTCCCCATCAAAGCCCCTCCTTAAACGAAAGTCCCCATCAAAGCCCCTCCTTAAACGAGAGTTCCCATCAAAGTCCCTCCTTAAACGAGAGTTCCCATCAAAGTTCCTACTTACATGAGAGTCCCCATCAAAGCCCCTCCTTAAACGAGAGTCCCCATCAAAGCCCCTCCTTAAACGAGAGTCCCCATTAAAGTCCCTCCTTAAACAAGAGTCCCCATCAAAGCCCCTCCTTAAACGAGAGTCCCCATCAAAGTTCCTCCTTACATGAGAGTCCCCATCAAAGCCCCTCCTTAAACGAAAGTCCCCATCAAAGCCCCTCCTTAAACGAGAGTTCCCATCAAAGTCCCTCCTTAAACGAGAGTTCCCATCAAAGTCCCTCCTTAAACGAGAGTTCCCATCAAAGTCCCTCCTTAAACAAGAGTCCCCATCAAAGTTCCTACTTACATGAGAGTCCCCATCAAAGCCCCTCCTTAAACGAGAGTCCCCATCAAAGCCCCTCCTTAAACGAGAGTCCCCATTAAAGTCCTTCCTTAAACAAGAGTCCCCATCAAAGTTCCTACTTACATGAGAGTCCCCATCAAAGCCCCTCCTTAAACGAGAGTCCCCATCAAAGTCCCTCCTTAAACGAGAGTCCCCATTAAAGTCCCTCCTTAAACAAGAGTCCCCATCAAAGCCCCTCCTTAAACGAGAGTCCCCATCAAAGTCCCTCCTTAAACGAGAGTCCCCATCAAAGCTCCTCCTTAAACGAGAGTCCCCATCAAAGTCCCTCCTTAAACGAGAGTCCCCATTAAAGTCCCTCCTTAAACAAGAGTCCCCATCAAAGCCCCTCCTTAAACGAGAGTCCCCATCAAAGTCCCTCCTTAAACGAGAGTCCCCATCAAAGCTCCTCCTTAAACGAGAGTCCCCATCAAAGTCCCTCCTTAAACGAGAGTACCCATCAAAGTCCCTCCTTAAACGAGAGTCCCCATCAAAGTCCCTCCTTACATGAGAGTCCCCATTAAAGTCCCTCCTTAAACGAGAGTCCCCATCAAAGTCCCTCCCTAAACCAGAGTCCCCATTAGTGTCCCCCTTTACATCAGGGTCCCCATCAGAGTCCAATCTTACATCAGAGGGCCAGATACAATTTTGCAGCGGGCTGGATTCGTTTGGAGACCCCTGTACTATGCCAAAGAGCAAAGAAATGGTGAATAACCAATCCCACCAAAGGCATATCCCCATACAAATGATAATACAGGCGGTCCCCAAGTAACATACATCCGACTTACATACGACTTGTAGTTACAAATGGAGAGCCAGGCAACAGGTCGTGAGAGGAAATCTCCCCCTAGGAAGGGAAATTCACTCCTGTAAGAGTTATTATGGGAAAAAGGTGTCTCCACTGATGCTTTGTGGAAACCAATACTTGTTTCCACAACCACCCAACATTTTCAAAATCCAATTGTTATTGGGACAGAGGTGAAATCTTCTGAACAGAGGCACAGACAGCAAAACAAATGTTACAGGGGTGATAACCCTTCCCTATGTTATCCAAAAAAAAAACATAAAAATGATTTGGCTGGAGTTACACTTAAAAAATGTACCTGTTCCGACTTGCATACAAATTTAACTTAAGAACAAACCTACAGACCCTATTTTGTTTGTTACCCGGGGACCGACTGTACTTTATTGGTACACAAAATTTAGTCAGTAAATCAAAGTATGACATTCTGCATTCCCAGTGATGTCACTGGTCTCTAGTGAACGGATACATTGCATCTTCAGGGGTGACACTGGTCTCTAGTAAATGAATAGGCTGCATTCTCAGTGATGTCACTGGTCTCTAGTGAATGGATAGGCTGCATTCTCAGTGATGTCACTGGTCTCTAGTGAATGGATAGGCTGCATTCTTGGTGATGTCACTGGTCTCTAGTGAATGGATAGGCTGCATTCTTGGTGATGTCACTGGTCTCTAGTGAATGGATAGGCTGCATTCTTGGTGATGTCACTGGTCTCTAGTGAATGGATACATTGCATCTTCGATGATGTCACTGGTCTCTAAGTGAAGGCATAGGCTGCATTCTCAGTGATGTCACTGGTCTCTAGTGAAGGCATAGGTTGCATTCTCAGTGATGTCACTGGTCTCTAGTGAATGAATAGGCTGTATTCTCAGTGATGTCACTGGTCTCTAGTGAATGGATAGGCTGTATTCTCAGTGATGTCACTGGTCTCTAGTGAATGGATAGGCTGTATTCTCAGTGATGTCACTGGTCTCTAGTGAATGGATAGGCTGCATTCTCGGTGAGGTCACTGGTCTCCAATGAATGGATAGGCTGCATTCTCGGTGAGGTCACTGGTCTCCAATGAATGGATAGGCTGCATTCTCGGTGAGGTCACTGGTCTCCAATGAATGGATAGGCTGCATTCTCGGTGAGGTCACTGGTCTCCAATGAATGGATAGGCTGCATTCTCGGTGAGGTCACTGGTCTCCAATGAATGGATAGGCTGTATTCTCGGTGAGGTCACTGGTCTCTAATGAATGGATAGGTTGCATTCTCAGTGACATCCTTGACTCATAAAAAGGTACTTGAGTACATAATCGGAAAAGCTGCTGTAAGTGACAGGGAACTTTTTAGAAATAATCTTTCGTTTTTAGCCTATAATATACATTGAGTCCTAGGTGGTCAATTTCCTCTCTTTTTTTCACTACATGATGGATGTCTGACAGGCGCACAACAGAAATGACAGATTCCATTACTTGCTGAAAATAAATATCTGAATATGGGAGGATTAATCACCCCGTGCTGCATTTCTTGATGCCTAATAAAAAAAGAACCCGGTAACATAAATTTGATACGAGAGACATTCAGTTAGTCATTGTATGACATCATTTGATATAGCTGTATGCTGAACATTGTCATCAAATATTCAGGGAAATTCGAGTCTTTCCACACAGCAACATTCCACTCGCTTTACATAAATATTCTTTACAAGGGCGACATAAGGACGTTCGCACGGGAAAATGTCAAGTGGCACTTTCAATGAGTTTTCCTTCTACGCCGGTAATGAGCGAGAAAGACATAAAAAAAAATAGTGAAAACAGAAATAATCCACTTAGCACGATCTAGAGGGCACATAAAATAAACACCTTCTATTATTCACAGAGAACACAAGAACATAAAGCCCAACTGGGGGCTCGAAATCCCTTCCGATCACCCCTTCCGTACACTAAAGCCTCCCCAACTCCTTTAAAAAAAAAATATGTATACAAAGCTTTTTTTCCAGGTGTCTTTGGTCTAGTTGTGCGACATCACAGGTCCTCTTCATCCCCCGTAGGTGGAGAAATGGATGGGGCAAAATACCGTCCAATTCTTGAGGAACATCTGCTGCCCTCTGCCAGAAAGTTGTCAATGGGAAGAAGGTTTACCTTCCAACATGACAATGACCCAAACCACACATCAAAAATGACAGCACGGTGGTTGGAGGAGAAAAAGGTGAATGTCCGTGCATGGCCCAGTCAGAGCTCAGACTTAAACCCCATTGAAAATCTGTGGAATGACTTGAAGACTGCAGTCCACAAACGGTCACCATCAAATATAACTGAACTTCAGCAGTTCTGCAAAAAAGAGAGTGAGCCAATATTGCAAAGTCTAGATGTGAAAAGTTAGTAGAGACAAATCCCAACAGACTAAAGGCTGGATCTAAAGCAAAAGTAGGGTACAACAAAATACCGACACAAGGGGGGTGATCCTTTTTCCAACGTAGTGAATCTACTTTTGAATTTGTGTTCTACCTTTCACTTGGATGTTATAAGTTGCACTGAGCAAATACAGCTGGATAAAACAAAAATGGTGTTGGTCTTTATTTCAGGCTACAAAGCAACAAAATGTGATTATTTTAAGGGGGGGGGGGGTGATTCTTTTTTATAACCACTATCTATCTATATAGGGATCTCTCTTTCTCTATAGCTCTCTATCTATATCTCTATAGCTCTCTATCTATATCTCTATAGCTCTCTATCTATATCTCTATAGCTCTCTATCTATATCTCTATAGCTCTCTATCTATATCTCTATATCTCTCTATCTATATCTCTATAGCTCTCTATCCATATCTCTATAGCTCTCTATCCATATCCCTATAGCTCTCTATCCATATCTCTATAGCTCTCTATCTATATCTATATCTCTATAGCTCTCTATCTATATCTATATCTCTATAGCTCTCTATCTATATCTATATCTCTATAGCTCTCTATCTATATCTATATCTCTATAGCTCTCTAACTATCTCTCTCTATAGCTCTCTCTCTATAGCTCTCTAGCTCTCTCTATATCTCTCTCTATAGCTCTGTATCTGTCTCTGTCTATATCTCTATAGCTCTCTCTATCTCTCTCTATATCTCTCTCTCTATATATCTGTCTCTCTCTATATCTATCTCTCTCTCTATATCTCTCTCTCTATCTCTCTCTCTATATCTCTCTCTCTATCTCTCTCTCTATATCTATCTCTCTATCTCTCTATCTATCTATCTCTATATCTATCTGTCTCTCTCTATATCTATCTCTATATCTATCTGTCTCTCTCTATATCTATCTCTCTCTCTATCTCTCTCTCTATCTATCTATCTATCTATCTATCTATCTATCTATCTCTCTATCTCTCAATCTATCTATCTATCTATCTATCTATCTATCTATCTATCTATCTATCTATCTATCTATCTATCTATCTATCTATCTATCTATCTATCTATCTATCTATCTATCTATCTATCTATCTGTCTCTCTCTATATCTGTCTCTCTCTATATCTGTCTCTCTCTATATCTGTCTCTCTCTATATCTGTCTCTCTCTATATCTGTCTCTCTATCTACGCATACACACAGTATCTCACAAAAGTGAGTACACCCCTCACATTTTTGTAAATATTTTATTCTATCTTTTCATGTGACAACACTGAAGAAATGACACTTTGCTACAATGTAAAGTAGTGAGTGTACAGCTTGTATAACAGTGTAAATTTGCTGTCCCCTCAAAATAACTCAAAACACAGCCGTTAATGTCTAAACTGCTGGCAACAAAAGTGAGTACACCCCTAAGTGAAAAATGTCCAAATTGGGCTCAATTAGCCATTTTCCCTCCCCGATGTCATGTGACTCGTTAGTGTTACATGGTATCAGGTGTGATTGGGAAGCAGGTGTGTTAAATTTGAATGTGTATGGGAATGTTTCACCATTCTTCCAGAAGTGCATTTGTGAGATCAGGCACTGATGTTGGATGAGAAGGCCTGGGTCGCAATCTCCGCTCTAATTCACCCCAAAGGTGTTCTATCGGGTTGAGATCAGGACTCTGTGCAGGCCAGTCAAGTTCCTCCACCCCAAACTCGCTCATCCATGTCTTTATAGACCTTTCTTTGTACACGGGTCCTAATCATTTGGTGGAGGGGGGATTATGGTGTGGGGTTGTTTTTCAGGGGTTGGGCTTGGCCCTTTAGTTCCAGTGAAGGTAACTCTGAAGGCGTCAGCATACCAAGACATTTTGGACGATTACATGCTCCCAACTTTGTGGGAACAGTATGGGGAGGGCCCCTTCCTGTTCCAACATGACTGCGCACCAGTGCACAAAGCAAGGTCCATAAAGACATGGATGAGTGAGTTTGGGGTGGAGGAACTTGACTGGCCTGCACAGAGTCCTGAACTCAACCCTATAGAACACCTTTGGGATGAATTAGAGCTGAGACTGCGAGCCAGGCCTTCTTGCCCAATATCAGTGCCTGACCTCACAAATGCCCTTCTGGAAGAATGGTCAAACATTCCCATAGACACTCCTAAACCTTGTGGACAGCCTTCCCAGAAGAGTTGAAGCTGTTATAGCTGCAAAGGGTGGGCCAACTCAATATTGAACCCTACGGACTAAGACTGGGGTGCCATTAAAGTGCGTGTAAAGGCAGGCGTCCCATAAAAGTACTTCAGTTGCTGCTCCTTGCAGCGCTAGGGACCTTGGTTTGAATCCCACTCAGGACACCATCTGCATGGAGTTTACATGTTCTCCCTGTGCTTGTGTGGGTTTCCGTTTCCTCCAACTGTCCAAAACACATGCTGGTAGGTTAATTGGCTCCTGTGTAAATTGGCCCTCGTACGTGTGCATGTGAATGTGGAGCGTCCCCCTATTTATACATATCATTACAGGCAGCTTACCTGCTGAGCCAGTGTCACCATATCTCTGTACACGGTGTCCAGACTAGCATTTGTCAG
>JBBGZY010001492.1:0-25000 GCA_037952925.1 Lithobates clamitans
AGGGGAGTGGTGGCAGTTCTCTGGGGAGGGGAATGGTGGCAGTTCTCTGGGGAGGGGAGTGGTGGCAGTTCTCTGGGGTGGGGAGTGGTGGCAGTTCTCTGGGGTGGGGAGTGGTGGCAGTTCTCTGGGGAGGGGAGTGGTGGCAGTTCTCTGGGGAGTGGTGGCAGTTCTCTGGGGAGTGGTGGCAGTCCTCTGGGGAGGGGAGTGTTGGCAGTCCTCTGGGGAGGGGAGTGGTGGCAGTTCTCTGTGGAGGGGAGTGGTGGCAGTTCTCTGGGGAGGGGAGTGGTGGCAGTTCTCTGTGGAGGGGAGTGGTGGCAGTCCTCTGGGGAGGGGAGTGGTGGCAGTCCTCTGGGGAGGGGAGTGGTGGCAGTTCTCTGGGGAGTGGTGGCAGTTCTCTGGGGAGTGGTGGCAGTTTTCTGGGAGGGGAGTGGTGGCAGTTTTCTGGGGAGGGGATTGGTGGCAGTTTTCTGGGGAGGGGAGTGGTGGCAGTTCTCTGTGGAGGGGAGTGGTGGCAGTTCTCTGTGGAGGGGAGTGGTGGCAGTTCTCTGTGGAGGGGAGTGGTGGCAGTTCTCTGGGGAGGGGAGTGGTGGCAGTTCTCTGTGGAGGGGAGTGGTGGCAGTTCTCTGTGGAGGGGAGTGGTGGCAGTTCTCTGTGGAGGGGAGTGGTGGCAGTTCTCTGGGGAGGGGAGTGGTGGCAGTTCTCTGGGGAGTGGAGTGGTGGCAGTTCTCTGTGGAGGGGAGTGGTGGCAGTTCTCTGTGGAGGGGAGTGGTGGCAGTTCTCTGTGGAGGGGAGTGGTGGCAGTTCTCTGTTGAGGGGAGTGGTGGCAGTTCTCTGTTGAGGGGAGTGGTGGCAGTTCTCTGTTGAGGGGAGTGGTGGCAGTTCTCTGTTGAGGGGAGTGGTGGCAGTTCTCTGTTGAGGGGAGTGGTGGCAGTTCTCTGTTGAGGGGAGTGGTGGCAGTTCTCTGTTGAGGGGAGTGGTGGCAGTTCTCTGTTGAGGGGAGTGGTGGCAGTTCTCTGTTGAGGGGAGTGGTGGCAGTCCTCTGGGGAGGGGAGTGGTGGCAGTCCTCTGGGGAGGGGAGTGGTGGCAGTCCTCTGGGGAGGGGAGTGGTGGCAGTCCTCTGGGGAGTGGTGGCAGTTCTCTGTTGAGGGGAGTGGTGGCAGTTCTCTGTTGAGGGGAGTGGTGGCAGTTCTCTGTTGAGGGGAGTGGTGGCAGTCCTCTGGGGAGGGGAGTGGTGGCAGTCCTCTGGGGAGGGGAGTGGTGGCAGTCCTCTGGGGAGGGGAGTGGTGGCAGTTCTCTGGGGAGTGGTGGCAGTTCTCGGTGGAGGGGAGTGGTGGCAGTTCTCTGGGGAGGGGAGTGGTGGCAGTCCTCTGGGGAGGGGAGTGGTGGCAGTCCTCTGGGGAGGGGAGTGGTGGCAGTTCTCTGGGGAGTGGTGGCAGTTCTCGGTGGAGGGGAGTGGTGGCAGTTCTCTGGGGAGGGGAGTTGTGGCAGTTCTCTGGGGAGGGGAGTGGTGGCAGTCCTCTGGGGAGGGGAGTGGTGGCAGTCCTCTGGGGAGGGGAGTGGTGGCAGTCCTCTGGGGAGGGGAGTGGTGGCAGTCCTCCGGGGAGGGGAGTGGTGGCAGTCCTCTGGGGAGTGGTGGCAGTTCTCTGGGGAGTGGTGGCAGTTTTCTGGGAGGGGAGTGGTGGCAGTTTTCTGGGGAGGGGATTGGTGGCAGTTTTCTGGGGAGGGGAGTGGTGGCAGTTCTCTGTGGAGGGGAGTGGTGGCAGTTCTCTGTGGAGGGGAGTGGTGGCAGTTTTCTGGGGAGGGGAGTGGTGGCAGTTTTCTGTGGAGGGGAGTGGTAGCAGTTCTCTGGGGAGGGGAGTGGTGGCAGTTCTCTGGGGAGGGGAGTGGTGGCAGTTCTCTGGGGAGTGGAGTGGTGGCAGTTCTCTGTGGAGGGGAGTGGTGGCAGTTCTCTGTTGAGGGGAGTGGTGGCAGTTCTCTGTTGAGGGAAGTGGTGGCAGTTCTCTGTTGAGGGGAGTGGTGGCAGTTCTCTGTTGAGGGGAGTGGTGGCAGTTCTCTGTTGAGGGGAGTGGTGGCAGTTCTCTGTTGAGGGGAGTGGTGGCAGTTCTCTGTTGAGGGGAGTGGTGGCAGTTCTCTGTTGAGGGGAGTGGTGGTAGTTCTCTGTTGAGGGGAGTGGTGGCAGTTCTCTGTAGAGGGGAGTGGTGGCAGTCCTCTGGGGAGGGGAGTGGTGGCAGTCCTCTGGGGAGGGGAGTGGTGGCAGTTCTCTGGGGAGTGGTGGCAGTTCTCTGGGGAGTGGTGGCAGTTCTCTGGGGAGTGGTGGCAGTTCTCTGTGGAGGGGAGTGGTGGCAGTTCTCTGGGGAGGGGAGTGGTGGCAGTCCTCTGGGGAGGGGAGTGGTGGCAGTCCTCTGGGGAGGGGAGTGGTGGCAGTCCTCTGGGGAGGGGCGTGGTGGCAGTCCTCTGGGAAGGGGAGTGGTGGCAGTCCTCTGGGGAGTGGTGGCAGTTCTCTGGGGAGTGGCGGCAGTTTTCTGGGAGGGGAGTGGTGGCAGTTTTCTGGGGAGGGGATTGGTGGCAGTTTTCTGGGGAGGGGAGTGGTGGCAGTTCTCTGGGGAGGGGAGTGGTGGCAGTTCTCTGTTGAGGGGAGTGGTGGCAGTTCTCTGTGGAGGGGAGTGGTGGCAGTTTTCTGGGGAGGGGAGTGGTGGCAGTCCTCTGGGGAGGGGAGTGGTGGCAGTCCTCTGGGGAGGGGAGTGGTGGCAGTTCTCTGGGGAGTGGTGGCAGTTCTCTGGGGAGTGGTGGCAGTTCTCTGGGGAGTGGTGGCAGTTCTCTGTGGAGGGGAGTGGTGGCAGTTCTCTGGGGAGGGGAGTGGTGGCAGTTCTCTGGGGAGGGGAGTGGTGGCAGTCCTCTGGGGAGGGGAGTGGTGGCAGTCCTCTGGGGAGGGGAGTGGTGGCAGTCCTCTGGGGAGGGGCGTGGTGGCAGTCCTCTGGGGAGGGGAGTGGTGGCAGTCCTCTGGGGAGTGGTGGCAGTTCTCTGGGGAGTGGCGGCAGTTTTCTGGGAGGGGAGTGGTGGCAGTTTTCTGGGGAGGGGATTGGTGGCAGTTTTCTGGGGAGGGGAGTGGTGGCAGTTCTCTGTGGAGGGGAGTGGTGGCAGTTCTCTGTGGAGGGGAGTGGTGGCAGTTTTCTGGGGAGGGGAGTGGTGGCAGTTCTCTGGGGAGGGGAGTGGTGGCAGTTCTCTGGGGAGGGGAGTGCTGGCGGTTCTCTGTGGAGGGGATTGAGGTCCGTTCTCTGTGGAGGGGAGTGGTGGCAGTCCTCTGGGGAGGGGAGTGGTGGCAGTTCTCTGGGGAGTGGTGGCAGTTCTCTGGGGAGGGGAGTGGTGGCAGTTCTCTGGGGAGGGGAGTGGTGGCGGTTCTCTGGGGAGGGGAGTGGTGGCGGTTCTCTGTGGAGGGGAGTGGTGGCAGTTCTCTGTGGAGGGGAGTGGTGGCAGTTCTCTGGGGAGTGGTGGCAGTTTTCTGGGAGGGGAGTGGTGGCAGTTTTCTGGGGAGGGGATTGGTGGCAGTTTTCTGGGGAGGGGAGTGGTGGCGGTTCTCTGTGGAGGGGAGTGGTGGCAGTCCTCTGGGGAGGGGAGTGGTGGCAGTCCTCTGGGGAGGGGAGTGGTGGCAGTCCTCTGGGGAGGGGAGTGGTGGCAGTTCTCTGGGGAGTGGTGGCAGTTTTCTGGGAGGGGAGTGGTGGCAGTTTTCTGGGGAGGGGAGTGGTGGCAGTTTTCTGGGGAGGGGAGTGGTGGCAGTTTTCTGGGGAGGGGAGTGGTGGCAGTTTTCTGGGAGGGGAGTGGTGGGCAGTTTTCTGGGGAGGGAATTGGTGGCAGTTCTCTGTGGAGGGGAGTGGTGGCAGTTCTCTGGGGAGGGGAGTGGTGGCAGTTCTCTGTGGAGGGGATTGGTGGCAGTTCTCTGGGGTGGGCAGTGGTGGCAGTTCTCTGGGAGGGGAGTGGTGGCAGTTCTCTGTGGAGGGGAGTGGTGGCAGTTCTCTGTGGAGGGGATTGGTGGCAGTTCTCTGGGGTGGGCAGTGGTGGCAGTTCTCTGGGAGGGGAGTGGTGGCAGTTCTCTGTGGAGGGGAGTGGTGGCAGTTCTCTGGGGAGGGGAGTGGTGGCAGTTCTCTGGGGAGGGGATTGAGGTCCGTTCTCTTGGAGGGGAGTGGTGGCAGTTCTCTGTGGAGGGGAGTGGTGGCAGTTCTCTGTGGAGGGGATTGAGGTCCGTTCTCTGGTGAGAAGTATAAAGGACTTTCCTCTGTTTCTGTGTCTGTAGATGGACCCCCGATATCGGCATTCAGGAAGGGTACACCCAGACTTCCACCAGAAAATGGTGAGTGCAGAACACAACCATCCAGCTGGAAGAGAATATCGTCCAATCACTGCAGACGTTGTATCATTATCAGCCCAATTCCAGACAAATCTTTTATTTAGTTTTAGGGGAATGGGCAGAGCCTCTGTCAAGTGTTTATATCTATCTGTGTCCTTATTGGGGGGTTTCCCATTTCTCTCCAATAGGTACACAGACAAAAGCACATTGGATGATGGGGAGAGGTTAGAACTTGATGACCTCACTGCTCCACCCTACAATGAGGTTGGTTTACCAAAGGAGTAGACTAAGTTCACTTACACGTGATTGGACGATTGAAGTCAGCTCAGCTTCACCTCATCCACTAAACTGAAGTGAACGTGGTCTACCCCTTTCCGTGTCTCTGAGAAGGGGGTCTCACTTTGAATTCCTCAGTAACGGCTGGGATCTCCTCCTCCTAGAGACCTATGATGGCGCCTGTCCTGACGATTGGACCGCGTTCCGAGGGAGTTGCTACTATTTCTCCAATCTAGCAAAAACCTGGATGGAGGCCCAAAAGATGTGCCAGAGGAGAAAGGCCAGACTGACCGTCGTCAACACCGAGGAGGAGCAGGTAAGTGCGCGTTAAGGTGGAGGTAAAATAACAGATGTGATAGCAGAGACATATCCGGAGGAGATGAAAGAAGCGGAGGAATCTTTTGTTGTCCGGATTACTACTCAACTTCAGAGATACACGAAAAATTACAAAAACTTGACATTTCCATATTCTCTCTGCTGCTCTTTCCCCCCTTGTTGAATCACATGAGGCTGTGTGCGGGTGAGCTGATGCCACATAGGCAGCTGAGGCTGTGTGCGGGTGAGCTGGTGCCACATGGGAGGCTGAGTGAAGGTGAGCTGTTCCACATGGGTGGCTGAGGCTCTGTGCTGGTGAGCTGGTGCCACATAGGAGGCTGAGGCTGTGTGCAGGTGAGCGGTGCCAAATAGGAGGCTGAGGGTGTGTGCGGGTGAGCTGGTGCCACATTGGAGGCTGAGGCTGTGTGTGGATGAGCTGGTGCCACGTGGGAGGCTGAGTGAAGTTGAGCTGTGCCAAATAGGAGGCTGAGGGTGTGTGCGGGTGAGCTGGTGCCACATTGGAGGCTGAGGCTGTGTGTGGATGAGCTGGTGCCACAAGGGAGGCTGAGTGAAGTTGAGCTGTGCCACATAGGCGGCTGAGGCTGTGTGCGGGTGAGCTGGTGCCACATGGGAGGCTGAGGCTGTGTGCAGGTGAGCGGTGCCACATAGGAGGCTGAGACTGTATGTGGGTGGGCTGGTGCCACATAGGAGGCTGAGACTGTATGTGGGTGGGCTGGTGCCACATAGGAGGCTGAGGCTCTGTGCAGAAGCAGTTCTCTTGGTGACATGTATGTGGAAATGTTTGGGGCAGAATGGGGAGAAGGTTATATATAAGGAGACTGGGATCAGAGAGTGTTAGAGCTTGAAACAAAGCAAAGCCAATTTGAATTGAGTGACCAACATTGTGAGAAGGAGTAATGGACAATTTGGAAAGAATATAAAGAAACTCAGAGAGTGGATTCAGTGCTAGAGAAGACCAGTTCCTGCACCTCAGCTCTCCTTGAGGTGGTCTGTTTGGGTTCTTGAAAAAAAATTCTTTGTGGCTGTCTGGATGGGGCTTGCAGATAAGTCCTTGAGGTATTCCGGATGGGTCATTTAGAAAAGTCTGTGTGAAGGTATGGATAGGTCCTGAAGATACCATGTGGTGGCCTGGCTTAATCCTGGAGATATGCCCATGTTGTGGTCTGGATGAGTCCTTGAGGTAGTCTAGATGGGTCCTTGGGATAAGCTCATGTGACAGTCTTAATAGGTCCTGGAGATATGCCCATGTAGTGGTCTGGATGAGTCCCTGAGGTGGTCTGGAAGGGTCCTGGAGATATACCCATGTGGTGGTCTGGATAAGCTATGCCTATGTGTCAGTCTGGATGAGTCCTTGAGGTGGTCTGGATGGGTCCTGTAAAAAGGTTACTGAGGTGGTCGGGATAGGTCCTTGAGTCCTTGAGATAAACCAATGGGTCGGGATGGGCCTTGAAGATAAACACATGTGGTTTGAATGTGTCCTTAAGACAAACCCTTGTGGTGATCAAGACTACTCAAGCATTCAGATCTCCCGGAGCAGCACATGCTCCATATGTCTCCATATGGTATGTGACACAACAATGGCTGTGTCAGTCCTTCACAGAATTCCCATTGGCACCTCTGCAAAGGGAGGTAAGAAAATTTGGGCAGTAATACATTTCCATCAGGATCAAAAAGCGTACCCACATGACCACTCGATAGTGCCCACCACTGATATGGAACCAACCTTCCTCCTTCTCTTCATTGTAACTATTACTTCTCTTCATTATGTGTTCTTTAGGTTTTCCTGACAAAGTTTGCCATGAAGATACGGGTCTGGATTGGGCTGAGTGAAATTGACGGGGATTGGAAATGGGTGGATGGTACCCCATTTTCCTCCACACCAAAGTAATGTCCTTTCTGATTTATCCAACATTTTTCTGTCACCTGAAAGTACCATGTGCTTTACAGTCTCTACCGCCCACATTCCTAATTTCAAGGTTACAAAAATTGAATGAGGCCATTCTAAGAGTTGTGGGACATTTAGAGGATGAGGCCATTGTAAGGTTTGTAGAGCTCCTAGGGGATGAGGTCATGTCCAGGGTTGTGGGACTGTCAGGGAATGAGGCCATTCCAAAGGTCATAGGACTTCTAGGGGATGAGGCCATTCCAAGGGTTGCGGGACTCTTAGGGGATAGACCATTTTGTAGGTTATGGGACTTTTAGGGGACGAGGCCATTTCAAGGGTTGTGGAACTCTTAGGGGACAACGCCATGTCCAGGGTTGTGGGATACTTAGGAGACAAAGCCATGCCAACGGCTGTGAAACTCTTAGGGAATGAGGCCATTCTGTGGGTTGTGGAACTCTTAGGGGATGAGGCCATTCCATGGATTAGGAAACTTTTATGGGATGAGGCTATGCCAATAGTTGCGGAGCTCTTAGGGGAAGAAGCCATGCCAAGGGTTGTCAAACTCTTAGGGGATGAGGCAATTCCAAGGGCTGTGGGACTTTTAGGGGATAGACCATTCTGTGGGCTGTGGGACTTTTAGGGGACAAGGCCATTTCAATGGTTGTGGAACTCTTATGCCGCGTACACGTGATCGGACTTCTCGACGGAAAAAGATTTGACGGCTTTTCCAACGGGATTCTGCTCAAGTTTGCCTTGCATACACGGTCACGCAAAAGTTCACTGAACTTATGACCGTCAAGAACGCGGTGACGTACAACACTACGGCGAGCCGAGAAAATGAATTTCAATGCTTCCGAGAATGCGTCAAATTGTTTCCGAGCATGCGTAGGAATTTTGCGCATCGGAATTGCCACAGACGATCGCATTTTCAGATAGGAACTTTTCCCGACTGAAAAATTGAGAACATGCTCTCAATCTTTTGCTGGCTGGAATTTCGGCCAGCAAAAGTCCGATGGAGCATACACACGGTTGCATTTTCCGATGAAAAACTCTCATTGGTCTTTTGCGGGCTGAAATTCCGATCGTGTGTGCGCGACATTAGGGGACAAGGCCATTCCAAGGGTTGTGGAACTCTTTGGGGACAAGGCCATTCCAAGGGTTGTGGAACTTTTAGGGGACAAAGCCATTCCAAGGGTTTGTGGAACTCTTATGGGATGAGGCCATTCCAAGGGTTGTGGGACTCTTATGGGATGAGGCCATGCTAATGGTTGCGGAATTCTTAGGGGATGATGCCATTCCAAGGGTTGTGGAACTCTTAGGGGACAAGGCCAGTCCAAGGGTTTGTGGAACTCTTATGGGATGAGGCCATGCTAATGGTTGTGAAACTCTTAGGGAAAGAAGGTATGCCAAGGGTTGTGAAACTCTTAGGGGATGAGGCCATTCCAAGGGTTGTGGGACTCTTCAGGGACAAGGCCATTCCAAGGGTTGTGAAACTCTTAGGGGATGAGGCCATTCCAAGGGTTGTGGGACTCTTCAGGGACAAGGCCATTCCAAGGGTTGTGGAACTCTTATGGGATGAGGCCATTCCAAGGGTTATGGAGACTCTTAGGGGACAAGGCAAGTCCAAGGGTTTGTGGAACTCTTATGGGATGAGGCCATTCCAAGGGTTATGGAGACTCTTAGGGGACAAGGCCAGTCCAAGGGTTTGTGGAACTCTTATGGGATGAGGCCATTCCAAGGGTTATGGAGACTCTTAGGGGACAAGGCCAGTCTAAGGGTTTGTGGAACACTTATGGGATGAGTCATATATTGAGAGGGCAGGGACAGTTAACCCTTAGCACCACATCCCTAGTAGATAAGAGTATAAATAGGAGGGATTGGGGTAAAATTACCCCTGGGACTTTTAAGGTGCTTAACAGTATCAAGCTAAACCAGATAAATAATGTGTGCAAAATCTGAACTATCTAAAAATCGATCTTTTATTCAAAAATGTTTATTACAAAATATCACCAAGACATCTAAAAACAAACAATCTTTCAATCTGAATCAATCAATTGTGATAAGATATTTGACAAAACCACTCAATGAATACCACTCAACATGTTTCGCTCAATTCGTGAGCTTCATCAGGAGTTTTGGTAGATATGTGGCATACTATGAATAAGAGAGAAAGAATATACAAGTCAGACAATTCAAAAACGCATATGCTAAAATTAAAACAAGGACTTATTGCATACATGAAGGAAGGATCTTATCATATAATGAGAAACAAATGTCTCTAGTATAATACCAATGATCAAAAAATTCAAAACAATTAATTATAATAATCATGCTATATTTATTATACGTTATCTTGTATGTCCACATTAGTGAACAAACTATCCGTATCATAGAGAATTAAATCATCATAAGTGGAGTTCGCTTACCCAGCCCATCAAAGATTGAAGAGAAGTAGCGTACAGATTGTAGATATGGAAAAAACCACGTGGTTCACATTCATAGGTAACTGGATCTTGATGGGGGATGAAAAAGTATCCAAACACTTAAAATCCTACCCAGAAATTACGTTCAGGCGTTCCAGATCCTTGAGGGACACTTTGGTGCATAGCCTAAACTCTAGATTTAATGAAAGGCTGATCTTATCCAAAGATAAACAATTCAATTGAGTATCTTCTAATTGAACACATATAAAATAAATATATTAATAATAAGGGAATGCTGGTAATAATTCATACCACCAGTTCACCAATGCCCACCATGCATCCCATTGGGAGTCAATACCTCTAGGGCCCCTAGGGGTGGCCGATTGATTACTCACTCCGCCCGTAGGTGCCCCTGGCGTCCGTGTGGACCAAGAAAAGGGGAAAGAAGAGGACCCCCAGTGGGGGAGACATTTATCCAATAATCCAATCGTACATAAATTTTCAATAGATATTCAAGTGTCGTACGTGTATGGGCTTGGGAAGGAAAACCACTCAATATGATGGTGAGAGAAAAAACAGCCATAAAACAAATACAACAAACAAATACAATAAAACAAATGCAAATGATGATATAATAGTGTATCATAAAATTATACAAACTAAGGTAGACAACAAAACCAATATTTCGTTTTGGAGGTTATTTCTACACTACAAATCTATAGGAATGATTTAAAACTGAAAGCATCATTGAGGCCTGGGTGTTTCAAAGCTGATAAGGTGTGTATCCAGCGGGCCTCCCGCTGCAGGAGTATCTTGTCATAATCACCCCCACAATCCCCTGGGGGGACGTGTTCCAAAGCGTAAAAGTGCATTTTGCTACGATCGAAATCATGGTGTAGGCCAATGTGCCGGCTAATTGGCGTCTCCATTTTCTTCTTCAGAATCAAGGATACATGGTCCCCGATTCTGCAGAAAAAGGGGCGTTTGGTTTTGCCAACATAAAACATTTGGCACTTACAAATCATAATGTATACAATCCCAATGGATTGGCACGTAACAGAAAACTTTGGTTTAAAGAAACGGCCATTGGGAAGTATGATGCCTCTTGCAGAATAAAGGAATCTGCAGAACTGGCATTTGTGACAAGGTCTGCTGCCCTTTCTGGATTCTGTCACTGGTTGTGCGCATGTGTCATGGTGGCTATGCACCAAAGTGTCCCTCAAGGATCTGGAACGCCTGAACGTAATTTCTGGGTAGGATTTTAAGTGTTTGGATACTTTTTCATCCCCCATCAAGATCCAGTTACCTATGAATGTGAACCACGTGGTTTTTTCCATATCTACAATCTGTACGCTACTTCTCTTCAATTTATCATGGGCTGGGTAAGCGAACTCCACTTATGATGATTTAATTCTCTATGATACGGATAGTTTGTTCACTAATGTGGACATACAAGATAACGTATAATAAATATAGCATGATTATTATAATTAATTGTTTAGAATTTTTTGATCATAGGTATTATACTAGAGACATTTGTTTCTCATTGTATGATAAGATCCTTCCTTCATGTATGCAATAAGTCCTTGTTTTAATTTTATTTTAGAAGCATATGCATTTTTGAATTGTCTGACTTGTATATTCTTTCTCTCTTATTCATAGTATGCCACATATCTACCAAAACTCCTGATGAAGCTTACGAATTGAGCGAAACATGTTGAGTGGTATTCATTAAGTGGTTTTGTCAAATATCTTATCACAATTGATTGATTCAGATTGAAAGATTGTTTGTTTTTAGATGTCTTGGTGATATTTTGTAATAAACATTTTTGAATAAAAGATCTATTTTTAGATAGTTCAGATTTTGCATACATTATTTATCTGGTTTGACTTGATACTGTTAAGAACCTTAAAAGCCCCAGGGGTAATTTTACCCCAATCCCTCCTATTTATACTCTTATGGGATGAGGCCATGCTAATGGTTGTGGAACTCTTATGGGATGAGGCCATTCCAAGGGTTATGGAACTCTTAGGGGACAAGGCCAGTCCAAGGGTTTGTGGAACTCTTATGGGATGAGGCCATGCCAATGGTTGTGAAACTCTTAGGGATGATGCCATTCCAAGGGTTGTGGGACTCTTAGTGGATGAGGCTATTCCAAGGGTTGTGGGACTCTTAGGGCTTGATGCCATTCCAAGGGTTATGGGACTCTTAGGGCTTGATGCCATTCCAAGGGTTGTGGGACTCTTAGGGCTTGATGCCATTCCAAGGGTTGTGGGACTCTTAGGGCTTGATGCCATTCCAAGAGTTGTGGGACTCTTAGGGGATGATGCCATTCCAAGGGTTGTGGGACTCTTAGTGGATGAGGCTATTCCAAGGGTTGTGGGACTCTTAGGGGTTGATGCCATTCCAAGGGTTATGGAACTCTTAGGGGACAAGGCCAGTCCAAGGGTTTGTGGAACTCTTATGGGATGAGGCCATGCCAATGGTTGTAAAACTCTTAGGGGATATTGCCATTCCAAGGGTTGTGGGACTCTTAGTGGATGAGGCTATTCCAAGGGTTGTTGATCTCTCAGTCTCCAATAACTCACACTGTTCTTCTTTCACTGGGGACCTCCTGTATTATTTTTTAGACTGACAGTCAACACACTTCCTCACTATGGATAACTGGTAGGGTAGTCTGTAAGTTCATTCTGATATGCTCCATATAACCGGCAGTATCCAGTGAGGCCTCTTCTAGTAAAGGGCCATCCATGTTGCCATGGGATGTCCCAGAAATCTGTGACAACCCAATGTTGCACTCATCTTGTATATCTCCGTCTTGTGCCTTTGCAGGAAATGGGCCCCCGGCCAGCCGGATGAGTTTTTTGGCCACGGTCTTGGTGGTGGAGAGGACTGCGTTCAGTTCAATTACAGCGGTGACTGGAATGACGAGCATTGTACCCGCGCTTATCGCTACATCTGTGAGAAGAAGGCGGTGCAGTGATCAAATCCTGGAGGAGCAATCCAGGGGCCAAAAACTGACTGCTAGTTCATATCCAAGACATGGAGATCATGCTGAACATGGCATCAGAATTCTACAAAATTATCTCAGAGTTCAATTCTCTCATTTTATTTTAGTTGTCCTCACATAACATGAGGAACCTCCTCTGGGGTGCCATAGGTTGGGGGTTCCTCTCTGTCCCGGTCTCTGTGTATTACCATTGTACTAATAATTGCTGATGTCTACGCTCACTGACACTTTGGTAAGAGCTGCCTGTATACCTGACATATCATGTATCATCTTCTGAGAACAGATCATTATTGTTCCACTCACTCACACCTTCATTAAAGTTTGAGAAGAATCAATACATCTATGATGGTGTCTTCTGCTTCTCTGGTATATTCTGAACAATTCTGAGGTGGCCCAGAGCTTGAACCCATGACAGTGCCAGCAAGAAAGTCTATCCAGCCTTACTTATCTTTCAGTGTGTCAGAGTCATAGATGTTGTGTTCTACACCGTGCTGTCCTGAGGTCCTCCAACCCATCCGTGTACATCTACACCACCTTCACCATACTGTACATTCGACGTGTTTTCATATCACTAGGGGAATATGGGGGTTCCGTAGCTGAGCTCATCCTGGTTGTCATGCTGGTCTTTAGTACTTTCTGGAACAAGTATGCAGTGCCTCTAGTGGTGGGTGACGAGCCAGTTCCTGCACTAGGAGGCCTACATAAATACTTCTTGGGGTTGGAAACCAGCACTGAGCTCTGGCCCCTCAATCCATGGCCACAAGGCCTGTGTCAAAATTCATTACAAATCCCTTCTCCCAACCCCGCCAGTGGCCAGTCCCCTGCCCCGACCAGTCTGCTTCTTGCTGGAACTTTTCTTTACTGGTGCAATTGGCCAAGTCGATACAACATGGTATTTAATGGTGCATAGGAACAGTCCTTTACTTCATGGTTCCATAAAACAGAGAGCAGCACGATGCCCAGCGGTCGGTGATTTCAAAGGACTCGACCTTTGATCGCCTCTGATGTTAACACCTTCCTTTGCCAGTGTCATTAGTACAGTGACAGTGCATATTTTTTTTCAGCACCGATCACTGTATTAGTGTCACTGGTTCCCCAAAAAAGTGTCACTTAAGTGGCAGATTTGTCCGCCACAATGTCGCAGTCCCGTTATAAGTTGCTGATCGCCACCGTTACTAGTAAAAAATAAAAAAATAAATAAAATATAAATATCCCGTAGTTTGTAGACGCTGTAACTTTTGCGTAAACCAATCAATATACACTTATTAGGATTTTTTTTTTACATTGGCTTAAATTGATAAAGAAATTTGATTTTTTTATATTTTTATTGGATGTTTTATAGCAGAAAGTAAAAAAAATATATATTTTTTTTCAAAATTGTCGATCTTTGTTTTTGTTTATAGCGCAAAAAATGATCAAATTCCACCAAAAGAAAGCTCTATTTGTGGGGGGGGGAGGACATCACTTTTATTTGTGTACATCATCGCACGACCGCGCAATTGTCAGTTAAAGTAACGCAGTGCCGGATCGCAAAAAATGGCCTGGTCATGAAGGGGGGTAAACCTCCCTGAGCTGAACTGGTTAAATCACGATTTTTTTTTTTGCTCAAAAATTAGTGATAACCCCCAAACATTATATATAGATATATTTTTTTAGCAGAGACCTTAAGAAATAAAATGGTAATCGTTGCAATTTTTTATGTCACGCAGTATTTGCGCAGCGGTTTTGCAAACGCAATTTTTTACGAAAAAATACACTTTTATGAATAAAAAAACAAAAAACTAAACACAATATATACCCCAATTTTTTTGTATAATGTGAAAGATGATGTTACGCCGAGTAAATAGATACCGAACATGTCACGCATTAAAATTGGGCACGCTTGTGGAATGGCGACAAACAACGGTAATTAAAAATCTCCATAGGAAACGCTTTAAACACCTTTACAGGTGACCAGTTTAGAGTTACAGAGGAGATCTAGTGATAGAATTATCGCTCTCACTCTAACGTTTGCGGCGATACCTCACATGTGTGGTGTGAATACCGTTTACATATGCGCGTGCGACTTACGTATGCGTTTGCTTCTATGCGCGAGCTCGGAGGGATGGGGGTGCTTTAAAAAAAAAAGAAAAAAACTCCTATTTATTTTACTTTTTATTTGTACAATTTCCCTTTTATTTTTTTAATCACTTTTATTCCTATTAGAGGGAATATAAACATCCTTTGGTGACAGGTCCTCTTTGTGGAGAGATCTGGGGGGTCAAATAGACCTCAAATCTCTTCTTTACCTTTAAAAGCAAAAGATCAAAAAAAAAAAAAGAAAAAGATTTGCTTCCAGCCTGGACAGGAAGTGAGGTCATCGCTCCGGTCCTCCAAGGCCATAGAGTATTATCTCTTCGATCGCCTATGGGAGGAGCCGGCCGCACCATTGTATTGTTTCTCTGAAGAATCGGTGGAAACGGAAAACCCAAGAAATGCCACCGCTTCAGAAAGCATTCCAGAGGCTCAGGAGTGGCTCCGAATGCTTTCATGAGAAAAGGCTGAAATCCTGGGGTTATGGAGGATATCTTCAGACATAACGACCCTGGTAAACCACCTACAAACCACAACTAATATATACAGATTTCAGTCAGCAAGTGGTTAAGGTGGGCGGGGCAGGGGGTGTGTCCTATGCCTACATATTTTTTCTAATAGGTGCCCCTTGTTCCAGGGGCATAACTAGAACCTTCAGGGCCCCGATGCAAGAAACCATGAAGGGCCCCTCTGAGCCCGGTGGCGGAACACCAGGGCCCGGTCACAAGTGGGTGGCTCCATATAAAGGAACTGATTTCTCCATTTCCCCCCTCCCCCGCTTCTTCTCCTCTCCATTCAGGCATTCAGTGGCTGCAGGAGGAAAATGGAGAGATGGGTTCCTCTATGTCGGTGTTTCTCAATCTTTTTCCAGTCAGGGAACCAAATGCTTATTTGGTAAATCTGTTTGTCACGACTGTTTCAACTCCATCTGTAGCCATGCTCACATTATTTCAATGTTTATTTAGCCATCAAGTCTTTCCTAAATTATGGGTTCCCTTATCTTTTCAATTTTGGCCATTTAGTCCCCTTGTAGTTTGATTGTGGTGTGAAAGTTATGTCCTGCTAGCTGTGTTCCTAATATCCCCTCCTAACTGATTGCCAGATTCAACCCACACCCAACACACAGTATAAAAACAAGGCCTTCCTTATGGGGGGACACATACAGGGGGCTGCACATACAGGAGGTTCTTCAATTAAGTGGCACTTCTGCTCTTGCACTTCAGCGATTTGCACAAAGCAAACTATAAAAGACTGCAGGTGACCCCATTTCCAAATTTTATCATCTTCCTCTCTGAAACATGCTCTCTTTACCTCTCCTCCTTTTCACAATTGCAGCCTCTCTCCTCAAACTCTCTTTTCTACATCCCTCTGCTCCACCCCACAACCTGTACATATCACCCTCACTTCTCCCCTCCCCCTATTACTGCACTCATCACCTCTTTCTAACTCTAAGCCCACTTGCTAACAAACTCCCCCAGGACACTGAAGCATGTCCCCTCATACAAATCATATTCTCATATTACCTCCCTCACTCTTCTGCTTCTCCTAATCGCTGGAGATATTTCCCCAAACCCTGGGCCTCCCTTATTTAACTGTACACAACACACCCATCACCATCACCCTCTGGCAGTAGTCGCAATCTACGCAATTTAGTCTCCATTCCTCTTCTTCCCAACACCAGCCTCACTCTCTCCTGCGCCCTCTGGAACGCCCGCTCTGTCTGCAACAAACTCACCGCTGTTCATGACCTCTTTGTCACTAATTCCTTTAATCTACTTGCTCTCACAGAAACCTGGCTCCACGAATCTGACACCCCTTCTCCTGCTTCCCTCTCCCAGGGTGGCCTTCACTGGACTCACTCCCCTAGGCCTAATGGACGTAAGGGAGGTGGAGTGGGATTCCTCCTATCCCCCCAGAGCACCTTCCAGGTTATTCACCCTCCTCCCTCTTTCTCCCTCTCATCATTCGAAGCCCACTGTATACGTCTATTCTCTCCTACTTCCCTAAGAATTGCTGTGATCTACCGGCCCCCTGGACCATTATCAACTTTCCTTGATGAGTTTTCTGCCTGGATACCCTACTTTCTCTCTTCGGATATTCCCACAATCCTTCTCGGTGATTTCAACATCCCTGCTAATACAAACACTCCTGCTACTTCTAAACTTCTTAGTCTAACCCCTTCATTTGACCTGAAGCAATGGGTACAGGCTTCTACTCACTCTGATGGCAACACCCTTGACCTTGTATTCTCTTACCTATGCACTCCATGCAACTTCTCAAACAATCATTTTCCTCTCTCTGACCATCACCTTATTAGTTTCTCTCTCCCCCTGTCTTCCACCACCTTTCCCTCCAATCGCCTAACCGTCAAACGTAGAAACTTTCGCAACTTCAACTCCTCTCTCCTCTACTCTGCTACCGACCACCTCTATGACAAAATCTCCCCCCTGTCCTGCCCCAACCAAGCCATATCCATCTACAATAAATCCCTGTCCTCCACCCTGGACAAGCTCGCTCCCCTCACTACACGCAGAATCAGGCCTCGACCCCTACAACCCTGGCAAACAGATGACACTAAAATTCTCAAAAAACGTAGTCGCGCTCTTGAGCGTCTGTGGCACAAGACTAATGCTGGCCATACACTATACGAAAAATCGTCCGAACACATTTTCGAAAAACGAACGGTCGACCGTGACCGCAAACGATCGTGCCATCATGTAATGACCGATAAATTGTTCAGTGGACATGAATAAATAATTTTTTGTTCGTTTTTTTTACATATACCTAGTGCAGACAGTTCGGACGGGAAACACATTAACCTTGCAATTTATCGTACGTTCGGCAGAAATTTTCCAAACTTCCCGTTCGTTTTTTTCCCACAAAAACGTCACAAACGATTATCGATTTGTGCCCATTAACTTGCCAAAAAGCGAACGAAGTGTCTATATGAACGATTTTTCGACCGATTTTTCGTATAGTGTATGGCCAGCATAAGTCTCTCAAAGACTTCAACCAATACAAATCTGCCCTCCAAAAATACTTTTCTCTCCTCCACACTGCCAAGCAAACCTATTTTACAACTCTTATTAACACCTTCTCATCCAATCCCCGTAAACTCTTCTCTACCTTCAACTCTCTACTTTGTCCTCCACCGCCTCCACCCACTGACTTACTCACTGCCCAGGAAATCGCTAATCACTTCAAAAACAAGATTGATACAATCCGTGATGAAATCTCCATTCTACAGGTATCTCCCAGCTAAGACCCCATGTCAACAGGTACAACTGACACTCCCCCTATTCAAATCTACTACTACAGACGAAGTTGCTAAACTCCTTTCTATCGCCCACCTAACCACCTATCCCCTGGACCCTATTCCCTCTCAAATGCTACAGTCACCCTCTGACCCCATCCTACACTCTCTAACCCACATCTTCAATCTCTCCCTCACCTCTGGCGTCTTCCCCGATGCTCAAAAACATGCACTGGTCACCCCAATACTTAAAAAGCCGTCCTTGGACCCTACCAATCTTAACCTACGCCCTATCTCCTTGCTCCCCTTTTCCTCTAAACTCCTTGAACGCCTGGTTTACAACTGAGTGACCACCTCATTAAAAACAACCTTCTTGATCCCCTTCAATCTGGATTCCGCCCTCAACACTCCACAGAAACTGCTCTTTTAAAACTCACAAATGACCTACTAACTGCAAAAACCAACGGGCACTATTCTGTACTCCTAATTCTGGACCTTTCAGCTGCCTTTTGACACGGTTGACCACCCCCTCCTCCTCAAAAAACTTCACTCCATCGGTCTCCGTGACTGTGCTCTTCAGTGGCTCTCATCCTACCTATCCCAACGCACCTTCAGTGTCACTTACAATTCTACTTCCTCCACTCCTCTTCCCTTCTCTGTCGGGGTCCCCCAAGGTTCTGTTCTTGGACCTCTTTTATTTTCAATCTACACCTCTTCCCTGGGTCAGCTGATAGCCTCTCACGGCTTTCAATATCATTTCTATGCTGATGACACACAAATCTATCTCTCCACCCCTCAACTCTCTCCATCAGTCTCCTCACGCATCACTAACTTACTAACCGACATATCTGTATGGATGTCACACCACTTCCTCAAACTCAACTTGTCCAAAACCGAGCTTATAATATTTCCTCCCCCACGTGCCTCTTCCCCTGACTTCTCTGTCAAGAGAAATGGCACAACCATCCACCCGTCCCCACATGTCAGGGTACTAGGTGTTATCCTGGATTCTGAACTCTCCTTTCAGCCCCACATCCAATCACTTTCCAAAGCTTGCCGCCTCAACCTCCGCAACATCTCTAAACTACGTCCCTTTCTAACCAACAAAACCACAAAGCTCCTGATTCACTCCCTGGTTCTCTCTTGTTACAAAGCCATCCACAACTCTGCCCCCAGCTACATCACTAACCTAGTCTCAAAATACCAACCTAAATGCCCTCTCCGTTCCTCCCAAGACCTCCTGCTCTCTAGCTCCCTCATCACCTCCTCCCATATCCGCCTCCAGGACTTCTCCCGAGCCTCGCCCATCCTCTGGAATTCCCTACCCCAATCTGTCAGACTGTCTCCAAATTTATCCACTTTTAGGCGATCCCTGAAAACTTTCCTCTTCAGAGAAGCCTATCCTGCCTCCATCTAATAACTGCATTATTTTCTCCATTAGCTCATCCCCCACAGCTATTACCCTTTTGTATAACTTGACCCTCCCTCCTAGATTGTAAGCTCTAATGAGCAGGGCCCTCTGATTCCTCCTGTATTGAATTGTATTGTACTTGTACTGTCTGCCCCAATGTTGTAAAGCGCTGCGTAAACTGTCGGCGCTATATAAATCCTGTATAATAATAATAATAATAATAATTCAGGCATTCAGTGGCTGCAGGAGGAAAATGGAGAGATGGGTTCCTCTATGTCGGTGTTTCTCAATCTTTTCCCAGTCAGGGAACCCTTGAAGTATACCCCTAGGGGAATGGGGCTGCACTGCAACCCCTCCCGCAACTCTGTGCACTGCATGCAGTTACAGCATAGCGATGATGCATTTAAAGGTGTTAAAACAGGCGGTCGGGAGGCAACATATTGCCTCTTTACAGACTGTCAAACAAGCAAGGAAAAAAAAATCTGTTCTGATTGTACACATATAGGGGGGGTCAGGATTTAACACGTATACATAAAATGTGCATACATCTAAACACACACAATATATATATATATATATATATATATATATATATATATATATATATATATATATATATATATATATACATACACACACATACATACATACATACATACATATATATATATAAAAACACACACATACATACATACATACATGCGCGCACACACACACACACAGTCAGGGGATTTAATTGACCAGACCGTGTGGACTGCACAGAGGAAACCAGAAACGCATGTAAGTGAAAAAATAATGGTGATTATTAAATAAGTGACAAGTAAGAGAAATATAAACAGTGCAAAACCAACCACAGACCCACAAACAACAAATAGTATATACAAGTAAATGGAGATACCGGAATCGTAAACAAAGCCAGGCCAAGGTCATACACAGGGAGGTCAGCAGATGGGTAAGGACGGGAAACCAGCAGGACAGGGAGAGGATGGATGGTTAGGCTGCAGGGCAGGGATCCAAGGGAATCAGGAGGGACAATAACAGGATGGGATAGGGATTGGATCAGATCAGGACAGGACAGAAACAGGTTCACGGTGAGGATACAGGCAGCAAGGTCAGGGCGCAGGGAGAAAGATACCAAGGCGAGCCTGGGAGGGCTTGCCGGGTATTTATAGGGCTGTAGTAAATGACCTCATGTTACAGCTGAGTGTAGAGGGTGCTGTTTGCTCCACACTGCCGAAGTTCACCCGCTGATGGACACTGGGACTACGGCCCAAGGATGCAACAGTGCCACCAGCAGGAGAGACCTCTTACTACAGTTCCCAGGTGTTGGAAGACACCCGCTGGTGGACACTGGTACTGCGATCCAAGAGACCAATAGCACCCCCAACGGGTAAACCCTCTCATGACAGTACCCCCCCAAAGGAGCGGCCTCCGGACGCTCCAACAAGATGAAATTGTCCAAAGTTCATGGCCTCAAACCGAAAAACAGATGAGGGCACATCAGGCTGGGCATCGGGTACATCAAACTGGACAGTGGGTACATCCGAGAAGACAGCGGGCACATCCGAGAAAACAGCGGGCACATCTGAGCAGACAGCGGGCACATCCGAGCAGACAGCGGGCACATCCGAGCAGACAGCGGGCACACCCGAGCAGACAGCAGGCACATCCGAGCAGACAGCGGGCACATCCGAGCAGACAGCGGCAGGAATACACCAAGCTGGGCAGTGGGCACTTCGAGCTGGGCAGCAGGCACTTCGAGCTGGGCAGCAGGCATGGGCACTTCGAGCTGGGCAGCAGGCACATCAGGCTGGGCAGCAGGCACGGGCACTTCAAGCTGGGCAGCAGGCACAGGCACTTCAAGCTGGGCAGCAGGCACAGGCACTTCAAGCTGGGCAGCAGGCACAGGCACTTCAAGCTGGGCAGCAGGCACAGGCACTTCAAGCTGGGCAGCAGGCACAGGCACTTCAAGCTGGGCAGCAGGCACAGGCACTTTAAGCTGGGCAGCAGGCACAGGCACTTCAAGCTGGGCAGCAGGCACAGGCACTTCAAGCTGGGCAGCAGGCACAGGCACTTCAAGCTGGGCAGCAGGCACAG
Organism: Lithobates clamitans; assembly: GCA_037952925.1. NCBI lineage: Eukaryota > Metazoa > Chordata > Amphibia > Anura > Ranidae > Lithobates > Lithobates clamitans. The sequence continues at coordinate 21,108 of JBBGZY010001492.1, forward strand.
GCACTTCAAGCTGGGCAGCAGGCACTTTGAGCTGGGCAGCAGGCACATCAGGCTGGGCAGCAGGCATGGGCACTTCAGGCTGGGCAGCAGGCACGGGCACTTCAGGCTGGGCAGCAGGCACATCAGGCTGGGCAGCAGGCATGGGCACTTCGAGCTGGGCAGCAGCCACATCAGGCTGGGCAGCGGGCACAGGCACTTCGAGCTTGGCAGCAGGCACTTCGAGCTGGGCAGCAGGCACATCAGGCTGGGCAGCAGGCACGGGCACTTCAGGCTGGGCAGCAGGCACGGGCACTTTAGGCTGGGCAGTAGGCACATCAGGCTGGGCAGCAGGCACAGGCACTTTAGGCTGGGCAGTAGGCACATAAGGCTGGGCAGCAGGCATGGGCACTTTGAGCAGGGCAGCAGGCACATCGGGCTGGGCAGCAGGCATGGGCACTTCGAGCTGGGCAGCAGGCACGGGCACTTCGAGCTGGGCAGCAGGCACATCAGTCTGGGAAGCTGGCACATTAGTCTGGGAAGCTGGCACATTAGTCTGGGAAGCTGGCACATCAGTCTGGGAAGCTGGCACTGAGACATCAGGCTGGAAGGCAGGCACTGGGACAATAGGCTGGAAAGTAGGCACATCAAACTGAGAAGCTGGAACATCAGACTGGAAGGCAAGCTTCGAGACATAAGGCTGGAAGGCAGGCAGGCACTGAGACAACAGACTGGGAAGCTGGCACATCAAACTGGGAAGCTGGCACATCAAACTGGGAAGCTGGCACATCAGGCTGGAAGGCAAGCTTCGAGACATCAGGCTGGAAGGCAGGCACTGAAACATCAGGCTGGGAAGCTGGCGCATCAGGCTGGGAAGCTGGCGCATCAGGCTGGGAAGCTGGCGCATCAGGCTGGGAAGCTGGCACATCAGGCTGGAAGGCAGGCATCGAGACATCAGGCTAGAAGGTAGGCATGAAGACATCAGACTGGGAAGCGGGCACATCAGACTGAAAAGCGGGCACCAAGACTTCAGGCTGGAAGGCAGGCATCAGACTGGAGAGCGGGTACATCAGACTGGAAGGCTGAGACATCAAGCTGGAAGGCAGGCATCGAGACATCCGGCTGGAAGGCAGGCATCGAGACATCCGGCTGGAAGGCAGGCATCGAGACATCAGACTGGGAGGCAGGCACATCAGACTGGGAGGCAAAGACATCAAGCTGGGAAGCAGGCGCCGAGACATCCAGCTGGAAGGCAGGCATTAACACATCAGACCGAGAAGCGGGCATATCAGACTGGAAGGCAGAGACATCAAGCTGGAAGGCAGGCACCGAGACATCCGGCTGGAAGGCAGGCACCGAGACAACCGGCTGGAAGGCAGGCACCGAGACAACCGGCTGGAAGGCAGGCACCGAGACAACCGGCTGGAAGGCAGGCACCGAGACAACCGGCTGGAAGGCAGGCACCGAGACAACCGGCTGGAAGGCAGGCACGAGACAACCGGCTGGAAGGCAGGCACCGAGACAACCGACTGGAAGGCAGGCACCGAGACAACCGGCTGGAAGGCAGGCACCGAGACAACCGGCTGGAAGGCAGGCACCGAGACAACCGGCTGGAAGGCAGGCACTGAGACATCCGGCTCGAAGGCAGGCACCGAGACATCCGGCTCGAAGGCAGGCACCGAGACATCCGGCTCGAAGGCAGGCACCGAGACATCCGGCTCGAAGGCAGGCACCGAGACATCCAGCTGGAAGGCAGGCACCGAGACATCTGGCTGGAAGGCATCGAGACATCCGGCTGGAAGGCAGGCACTGAGACATCCGGCTGGAAGGCAGGCACCGAGACATCCGGCTGGAAGGCAGGCACTGAAACATCAGGCTGGGAAGCTGGCACATCAGGCTGGGAAGCTGGCATATCAGGCTGGAAGGCAGGCATCGAGACATCAGGCTGGAAGGTAGGCATGAAGACATCAAACTGGGAAGCGGGCACATCAGACTGAAAAACGGGCACCGAGACTTCAGGCTGGAAGGCAGGCATCAGGGCATCAGACTGGAGAGCCGGTCCATCAGACTGGAAGACATCAAGCTGGAAGGCAGGCATCGAGACATCCGGCTGTAAGGCAGGCACCGAGACATCCGGCTGGAAGGCAGGCACCGAGACATCCGGCTGGAAGGCAGGCACCGAGACATCCGGCTGGAAGGCAGGCACCGAGACATCCGGCTGGAAGGCAGGCACCGAGACATCCGGCTGGAAGGCAGGCACCGAGACATCCGGCTGGAAGGCAGGCACCGAGACATCCGGCTGGAAGGCAGGCACCGAGACATCCGGCTGGAAGGCAGGCACCGAGACATCCGGCTGGAAGGCAGGCACCGAGACATCCGGCTGGAAGGCAGGCACCGAGACATCCGGCTGGAAGGCAGGCATCGAGACATCCGGCTGGAAGGCAGGCACCGAGACATCCGGCTGGAAGGCAGGCATCGAGACATCCGGCTGGAAGGCAGGCACCGAGACATCCGGCTGGAAGGCAGGCACCGAGACATCCGGCTGGAAGGCAGGCACCGAGACATCCGGCTGGAAGGCAGGCACCGAGACATCCGGCTGGAAGGCAGGCACCGAGACATCCGGCTGGAAGGCAGGCACCGAGACATCCGGCTGGAAGGCAGGCATCGAGACATCCGGCTGGAAGGCAGGCACCGAGACATCCGGCTGGAAGGCAGGCATGGAGACATCCGGCTGGAAGGCAGGCATCGAGACATCTGGCTGGAAGGCAGGCATCGAGACATCTGGCTGGAAGGCAGGCATCGGGACATCAGACTGGGTAGCAGAAGCAGGTTGGGTTACTGGCAAGATGGTGTGGGTCGGGAAGAATTTTTGTTTCTTTTTTGGTTTAGCCCGTGCAGTCTTGTATGTAGGTGCAGGGCTGTAAGAAAAGAAAGTAGCTGGACAGAAGGAAGACCAAGGAACTGTGGCTGGAGGAGGGTTTTGTGGGACTGTTACAGGTGGAGAAGAGACAGGTGGATTAAAGGCAGGATAGGTGCTACACTTGGAGACTGGGTGGTAGTATTTGGTAGGGGGCTGAGAAAACTGGGCTGTAGCTGAGGTTGCCATAGGCGACGGGGAGATAGATTCTTGGGAAGGCAGATGATTAATGGTAGGGCTGGAATATTGTGGTTTAGCTAAATACAGGAGATCTGACCATGCCTGCAGCACAGGTTGAACAAACGCTGATTCACACACAGCCTGACTAACCAAGGATTGCACTGACTGGATGCAATTAGACAACACTTGCTGTGAACAGGGGGAATAATATTCCATGAAATAGGCTGGATCATCCTCTAACAACCAAACCAGGGATTCAACTTGGCCATAATTGAAGGGGGGCGAAAAATCATCACTTCCCTCGGGAATACATGACAGGGCTGGTTTTGCACATAACTGGATCAGAGGCTGAACATCTTCAAAAGACATATACCCCTGATCCACTAGGGAATGAACCGATTGGATAGTTTCCATCAGCTGGTCACTAGTCCACCCTTTTAAAATCTGGCCACAATATTCACCATCCTCTTCCGCTAACAGAGAATAATAAATGATTTCATTGAAATCCATATTAGCAGACCCGATAAACCAGGATGGTTTCCTCAATGCAGCCACGTCTGGTCAGGGATGGCCTTGGTATACTGTCAGGGGATCTAATTGACCAGACTGTGTGGACTGCACAGAGGAAACCAGAAACACATGTAAATGAAAAAATAATGGTGCTTATTAAATAAGTGACAAGTAAGAGGAATATAAACAGTGCAAAACCAACTACAGACCCACAAACAACAAATAGTATATACAAGTAAATGGAGATACCGGAATCGTAAACAAAGCCAGGCCGAGGTCATACACAGGGAGGTCAGCAGATGGGTAAGGA
>JBBGZY010001492.1:630000-840479 GCA_037952925.1 Lithobates clamitans
TGATTGATTCTGAACTCAACATGTTAATTGAGTGAGCTGATCACATTGTCCTCTATACAATGTAGGAGACTGGCCGACTCCTATTGGAGCTTCTGCTATTGTGAGAAAATGTCCTGTGGTTGTACTTATGATAATTAACTCTGTTACTGTGTGAAGCTCGGTGCCCATAAGTCTGTTTCCTACAGGTCATGTCTCTGAGTCATCTGGTCTGGGTAAATGATTTAGTAAACTAGCTCATGTTAATTAGGTTACATTTGTATTGTTAGAGTAATATGAGCAGGAGGGGGAACCTCATCTTCTCCTGTATATAAGACTATATTCTGGTTCTAATAAAGATATAGTCCATGTTAGCATCAAAGCAAGTGTTGCCTTGTTTTATGCTTGGGAGCGGTTGGAATATCTGATATCTGTATCCAGACTACAAGGAAGTGGTATACTGACGGAAGCACTCAAGCAGAGTGTGGGACGTTCCGTGACAAAGTTTTTCCCAACTGAATGTGTGTCTCGTTTGGTGTCTCCTTCCTGAAATTCTCCTCTATCGCCTTCCCTCTCCTGGTTCCTCCTCATTACCCCTGCCTGAACCCCTTCTGGACTCTCTACCCCCGGATTCCTCCTGAGATTCTCCTGGATCCCCCTTTAATTCTTTAATTTAAAATTCCCCACCCCTCACTTTCCAATTTCTCCTGAGATTCTCTCTCCAATATTCCCCACCACTTCCTGATTCCTCCTGAGGTCTCCTGGATCCACCCCTCCTGCCAATTATTTTCAAACTTTTCTGGATTCCCTTTCTCTATCCTGATTCTTCCTGATATTTTCATTAATTGCGCCTTGTTTTTTCGAGATTTTCCTGGATTCTTCCACCTCCCCTTCCAGCCACCATTCTCCCCCATGTCTCTCTCCTGAAATTCTCATGGATTCCCTTTAGTTCCTTCTAAGATTCTCCTGGAATCCTCAACCCCACCGCCATGTTTTCCAATTCTTACTGATTTTTCCAAGGGTTTCCTGGATCCACCCCCCTTCGTGATTCCTCCTGAGGATTCCCTCCCTCTATCCTGATTTTTCCTGAGATTTTCATGGATCCCCTTGAATTCTTTGAGATTATCCTGGATTTCCCCCTACCCCAAGATTCCTCCTTAGATGTCCTGCCACCAGTCTCCCCTACCCATTTCCTCTAATACTTAATTTTCTCCTGTGTTCTATTCACCCATTGATTCCTCTTAGGGTTCTCCAAGACCAAACCCCTCTCACCTTTTCCTAGGTTTACCACCACTTCCTCCTGAGATTCTCTGGGATCCCCTTCCTGATCCTTTTGAGATTTTTCTGTATCCCCTAGCCCTTCCCTCCCGATTTCTCCAGAGGTTTCCTGGGTTCCCTAAATGCTCATGACCCCCCCACTCAATTCCTCTTGAGATTCTCCTGTGTCCCCCAGAAATATTTTTCCTCAGGTTCCCTGGGTCCCCCCTCCTGATTCCTCCGGAGATTCTTCAGTTTCCCCTACCCCAGAGCCACTCTCCAACTCCCACTAATTTCTCCTGAGGTTGCCTCAATTCTCTTGATGCCCTCCCCGGATTCCTCTGTATGACCCCCAGACATGATCCACCTCAGGTTTCCTGGGTTCCCCAAATGCTTATGACTCCCCTAACACTTCCTGAGATTCTTCAGTATCCCCTACCCTACAGCCACCCCCAACCCCTCCAATTCCTCCTGAGGTTTCCTGGATTCACCTAATTTATATAATCACCCCCCGGGATTCCTCTGTTCACCCCCCTAGACAGGTTCCTCCTCAGGTTTCCTGGGTCCCCCCAATACCTTCTGAGATTCATCTGTATTCCCTTCCTAATTCCTGGGTCTTCCCCTGATTCCTCCTGAGATTATCCTGGATCCCCTACCCTACAGCCACCCCCAACCCCCCTAATTCCTCCTGAGGTTTCCTGGATTACCCTAATTCTCATTGCACACACCCCCCAATTCCTCTGATTCCTCCAGTTCTCATGAACCACCCCACAACTCCTCATGAAATTTCCTGGATTTTTTCTGATTCCACCTGAGACACCCGAACCTCCCGATTCCTCTAAAAAATTCTTGGACCTCCCTACCTCTGGATGCATACTGAGATTCTTCTGGATCCCCCTGATTCCCTGATTCCTCCTGAAATTTTCTGTTTATATGCAGACACCTTCAGAAGACGGGAGCTATTGAGGATTTGGTGATCATCTCTGAGAAACCTCTGCTGAGAGGGATTGTCCGCCTTATCGCCGTTACCGGAGAAGAAGCCAGAGAGGTGAGATATCTGAGGCCACGCCCAGCACACATCCATCCAATCCTCTGCATGATACAACTTAATTATAATTATTTTAATTATTGATGATCATTAAGAATTAAAAATCAGTGAAATTTACTGTTATTTTGATCCTGTACAATAAAATATAAGACCTCCCAGGTCACCTTCATCCTCTGATATTCTCTCCAGGCATGGGAGACGGGACAGGTTCTACACAGGGAAGTGGATTCCATTGTTGAGCGGATGAAGATGATAACCCCCTCCCTGAATGACGCTCAGAGGTTGTCCAAGGAGGTTGGACTTGTGACAGATGTGAGTGAAGATCGGGGTGTCAGAATTCATACCGGAGGGGCGTTAGGAAACGGGTGATGCTATATCCCACAGCAGGGGGGAGAAATGTGGTCACATGACTTACAGACTAAATAGAAGGGGTACCGATGGGAAAAAAATGATGGACACTAAAATAAAAATAAAGAATTTCACATTGTCTCCCTTGATCACACATCTCCCCAAAAATCTATCACTGGAAGCTCCAACAAAGCCACCATAACCGTGTCATTGTTCCTTTACTTTGCAGAGTGTGGACAGCGCCTCCATGCCCCAGTGGCAGAGGAAGGAACTACAGGCATCTCTCAAGGCTTTGCAACGATCGGCCAACACAGCTGTGGGGAAGGCGATAGGGAGAAAGGTAAAGGAGGGGCGGGGCTATCTTACACATGGGGATAGGGACAGGGGATAATATATTTTATACTGTGTGGCCGGATGACTTCATAGCTCTTCATTGGATGCAATCATCCCAGATATAGGATCTCCTGGGATAGAGCGGAATTCAATTCTTGGAGATCTCCTGCCACCAATCAGATTCTAATGCTCCTTTTCCCCCTCCCCCAGAGTGTCCTGAGTCTGCTGGAGAGGCATGGCCAGCGTCCCGTCATCGTCAACTGTGTGGAGGAGGAGTCTCTTCCGGTGTGATATTGCCATTTCCTCTCCTGATATAGAGAATCTTGTCCTTCCTCCCTGGAACTCCTCCTCCCTCCACCTTCCTGGATCTCCCCCTCCCTGGAACTCCCCCTCCCTCCGCCTCCCTGGAACTCCTCCTCCCTGGAACGTCCCCTCCCTCCGCCTTCCTGGAACTCCCCCTCCCTGGAACTCCCCCTCCCTCCGCCTCCCTGGAACTCCACCTCCCTGGAACGTCCCCTCCCTCTGCCTCCCTGGAACTCCCCCTCCCTCCGCCTCCCTGGAACTCCCCCTGCCTTCACCTCCCTGGAACTCTCCCTCCTCCTCACTGGAACTAGCCCCCCCTTCGTCTCCCTGGAACTCTTCCTCTGTGCTCCTCAGGGACGCTCCCTATCATCAGGCTGATTGTTGCTCCCTTCCTGGAACTCCCCCTCCCTCCACCTTCCTGGAACTCCCCCTTCCTGGAACTCCCCCTCCCTCTGACTCCCTGGAACTCCCCCTCCCTCCGCCTCCCTGTAACTCCCCCTGCCTCCGCCTCCTTGTAACTCCCCCTCTGCCTCCCTGGAACTCTCCCTACTCCTCACAGGAACTCCCCCTCCCTTTGTCTCCCTGGAACTCTTCCTCTGTGCTCCTCAGGCACGCTCCCTATTATCAGGCTGATTGTTGCTCCCTTCTTGGAACTCCCCCTCCCTGGAACGTCCCCTCCCTCTGCCTTCCTGGAACTCCCCCTCCCTGGAACGTCCCCTCCCTCCGCCTTCCTGGAACTCCCCCTCCCTCTGACTCCCTGGAACTCCTCCACCCTCCGACTCCCTGGAACTCCCCCTCCCTCTGCCTCCCTGGAACTCCCCCTGCCTCCGCCTCCTTGGAACTCCCTCTCTGCCTCCCTGGAACTCTCCCTCCTGACTGGAACTCCCCCTCCCTTTGTCTCCCTGGAACTCTCCCTCCTGACTGGAACTCCCCCTCCCTTTGTCTCCCTGGAACTCTTCCTCTGTGCTCCTCAAGCACGCTTCCTATTATCAGGCTGATTGTTGCTCCCATCCAGTCTCAGGAGAGCCACCTGATGATAGACAGTGAGGTGGAAGAGCATGGAAGGACAATAGAGTGTCAGTAAAAGGTGTGGGAGTGAAGTCATCAGAGGTTAGAGAACCTCCCGTATTGTCTTCTCCCATTAGTAATGGTGGTGTGTGGTGCCCCCTGCAGGTCCTGATAAAGATGGTGTTCCTGCTGTGTGAGCGGTGCCCGGGCTCAGCGGTGATGCTGTTCAGCAGGCAGAGCTCCGGGAAGGTGCTGTGTGCATGTCAGGTGCCCAAGGTAAGGGGGGCTTTTATTTCATGTCTGATCCATGTGTATTCAGGAATTCTGCTCATGTGATCTCTTCTCTCCTCCCCCTCAGGGCCCCTCCCCTGTTCTGTCTGCCCTGGACTGGGCAATGGCTGTCTGCTCGGCGATGGGTGGTAAGGCTGGTGGTTCAGAGGGATCTGCCAATGGAAATGGAAGCTGTGAGAACCTAGATGGGGTTCTGGAGGCGGCACTGAAATTCGGACAGACAAAACTCAGTGACACCGGACATGACACGTGGCGGGCGGGAGAGAACTGACCCCCCTGGTGTCCAATTGGTGGAACTACATAAGATCTGAGAGGTTGATGGTGGACATAGAGGTCAGGTGACAGATGTGGACATCACACAGGAGAACATACGTGTATATCAGGACACTGCAGATGGGGTTATAGGGAGGAGTCTTATCCCTGAACATGTCAGCTGGGTGTGGTGCCGCCATATTGGGGGCCCAATATATCCAGCCAATCAGTACACAAGGAGCCACACACGGTGTCATCACATCTCACAGTGATTTGTGGATGAACAAAGATGAAGTCTGGCCTTCCACTCTGGGCCCTCCAATGGGATCAGATTTGCATTACTGCTGTTGGGTGTGACTTTCACATTATTAATGTGCTTTGCTGTTCCATATTTCCATGGCTGTATTTCCTATGCAGATACATTTACATAAAGAAAATAACAAGGACAGTCAGTGGCATTGCTGAGGAATAGAGAAGATAAGAGGATCTGTCCATGGATGGAGTGCAATAAGAGAGCCTGGATCTGCACCTCTCCTGTTCACCAATGACTAGATCCCAGTGATCTGATAGGAACCCATCTAGGTAATATTGATTCAGCTGACACCATAGATACCCCTTTGTGACAGGTCCTCTTTTAGTGTCCCATTAGCAACAGGTAGAATTATTGGCTCTAGGTGGGCCCCTGGCTGGTGTGCTGTATCTCTTTGGGGGCCCAGCTGTTTTGATGACCCTTCCGTGTTACCATTGAAATCTCTGTCAAGGAAAACAAAATCTGTATTTATTTCTTCTTCTTTGAGGGGCCCAGGAATTCAGAGACTCAGGTTATACTGCCGCCTCCAGGAAGAATGGAACACTGGTAAACAAAAACTGTGGGCCCAGTATAGCCCCTCCTACTCCCAGTATGCCTTAGTTTTGTGGGAGTGTCCAGGAGTTGCCTTTTCTCTGAGTATTTCTATAATAATAAAAGATGAATTTTGGGATAATGTTTGGCCGTGTTCTGACATTGTGTACAGGTGGAAATCTCAGGTAGACCGTCATGGGGGAATAGAAAAAGGTCTTCACCAACCACAAGATTGGAGGAGCAAAACTGTCTACAATGTCTTTGTATGATGGAGGATTAACACTGGGAACACCTAAGCTCATTTGGGGGGGGCAGCATATACTTTTGCCTCCACCCGAGGAGATCACACCTCACCCAATCCAATCCCCTCCACCCAAGGAGACCCTACCTCACTGCACCTCACCCAATACCATCCCCGCCATCTGAGAAGACTCCACCTCACATAATATCGTTTCCTCAACCTGAGGAGACCTCCACCTCATCTAATGCTGTTCCCTTGACCTGAGGAGACCACCACCTCATCTAATGCCATCCCCTTCGCCTGAGGAGAGCCCACTTCACCTCACCCGATACCGCCCCTTCCACCTGAGAAGACCCCACCTCACCCAATATCATCCCCTTCACCTGAGAAGACCCCACCTCCCCAAATACCATCCCCTCCACCTGAGACCCCACCTCACCCAATACCGTCTTCCTTGCACAAGGAGACCCCACCTCACCCGTTACTGTCCTCCTCGCCCAAGGAGGCCTTCCCTTGCCTGATACCGTCCCCTCCACCTCTCCCAATATCATCCCCTTCACCTGAGGAGACCCCACCTCACCAAATACCATCCCCTCCACTTGATGAGACCCCACCTCACCCGTTACCGTCCTCGCCCGAGGAGACCTTTCCTCGCCTGATACCGTCCCCTCCACCTGAGAAGACCCCACCAAACCCAATATCATCCCCTTCACCTGAGGAGACCCCACCTCCCCAAAAACCATACCCTCAACCTGAGGAGACCCCACCTCACCAAATACCATCCCCTCCACCTGAGGACCCCACCTCACTTAATATTGTTCCCTTGACCTGAGGAGACCACCACCACATCTAATGCCATCCCCTTCGCCTGTGGAGACTCCACCTCACCTCACCAGATACCATCCTCCCTGCCCGAGGAGACCCCACCTCACCCGTTACCATCCTCCTTGACCGAGGGGACCTCTCCTTGCCCGATACCATCCCCTCCACCTGAAAAGACCCGACCTTACCTAATATCATCACCTTCACCTGAGGAGACCCCACCTCACCAAATACCATCCCCTCCACCTGAGTAGACCCCATCGTCCTCGTCTGAGGAGACCTCTCCTCTCCCAATACCACTTCCTCCACCCGAGAAGACCCCACCTCACCCAATATCATCCCTTTCACCTGAGGAGACCCCACCTCACCAAATATCATCCCCTCCACCTGAGGAGACCCCACCTCACCCAATACCGTCCTCCCAGCACAAGAAGACCCCACCTCACCCATTACCGTCCTCACCTGAGGAGACCTTGCTGATACCATCCCCTCCACCTGAGAAGACCCCACCTCACCCATTACTGTCCTCCTCGCCTGATACTGTCCTCCCCACCCGAGGAGAACCCACCTCACCTGTTACCCTCCTCCTCGCCCAAGGAGACCTCACCTCGCCCGATACCGTCCCTCCCACCCGAGAAGACGTCACCTCACTCAATACCATTCCCTTCACCTAAGGAGACCCCACCTCACCCAATACCATCCTCCCTGCATGAGGACACCTCACCTCACCCAATACCATCCCCTCCACCTTGTGTATGATATCTGGCAGTCTCTTATTCCATCTGCACACATCACAGACATCTCTTCTCTATTCTTATCTATAGCATTGGCTGCAGCTCTGACAGACCCATATTTACATAGAAGGAAAAAGTGTTTCAGCAGAGACCTCAGGAAATTCCTGCTTCTCCTGCCTGCACCTACCTTCTTGCTACCCATAGCAAGGTGTGATTAAACTGGGCTGTAATTTATTCACCCACCACTAGGTGTCCTCAATGCTCCACCTGCATTCTGTACATCTTGGAGCTAATATAGAGGAAACATGCACACATTTTATGGTACAAATTTTATGTTGTGTGTGTATATATTTATATATATATATTTTATATAGTCACATTTGTGTAAATCTTTTCTTCTATCTTTTCATGTGACAACACTGAAGAAATGACACTTTGCTACAATGTAAAGTAGTGAGTGTACAGCTTAAATAACAGTGTAGATTTGCTGTCCCCTCAAAATAACTCAACACACAGCCATTAATGTCTAAACCGATGGCAACAAAAGTCAGTACGCCCCTAAGTGAAAATGTTCAAATTGGGCCCAATTAGCCATTTTCCCTCCCCGGGGTCATGTGACTCGTTAGTATTACAAGGTCTCAGGTGTTAAATTTGGTGTTATCGCTCTCACTCTCTCATACTGGTTACTGGAAGTTCAATATGACACCTCATGGCAAAGAACTCTCTGAGGATCTGAAAAAAAAAAGAATTGTTGCTCTACATTGTCATGAAGCTTGGAATACTGAAGTATTTCCCTTTGATTCTATTACACAGTGGGGGGATCTGCTGCCCTGTTTTAAGGATAACCCCCTCCAGATGGCTCCATGGTCTGGAAGGAAGGCATTGTTCTGTGTTTGACCATTTGTTTATGTACTTTAATTACCCCCTAAGGCTTCTCTGTGTCATTACACATATCAGTCCTCCTATTCAAGCTATCGGACCAATCCCTGCTGACCCTGTTTGATGTGACTGGAGGGCCCGTGGAACTGAGAATCCCTTGGAAAGTAGGGGATGCCCTTGTTTCAGCTCCCCATACACCTCTTATGTCTAAGTCACCCTGTACTATCCTGGCACAGGGTGAGTGAGAAAATATATCTTGGACTACTTAAAATGAGACAGTAATGTTTGTGCACAATACCTCCCAGGATGTATGTAGAGACTATTATTGGTTTGTTTGATTCTGAACTCAACATGTTAATTGAGTGAGCTGATCACATTGGCCTCCAGGACTGGCTTGGAGACGAACAGTCTACTCCTACTATAGTTTGTTGATAACTAGGCTGAGGAGGGGGGAGAACACTGTTTGTATTGTTAATTGTAATTAACTCCTGCTATTGTGAGAAAATGTCCTGTGGTTTTATTAATGATAATGTATAATGTACTGTGTGAAGCTCGGTGACCACAAGTCTGGGCAAAAGTTCATGTCTCAGTCACCTAGGCTGTATAAAGGATTAGATAATTAGCTCATGTTAATTAAGTTAGTTTTAGTCATCCTGCTGTATATATTTGTGAGAGATCTCAAATAAAGTTGAGTCCATATTAGCAGTGAAACAAGTGTCGTCTTGTTTTATGCTTGGGAGCGGTTGGAATATCTGATATCTGTGTCCAGACTGGGAGGAAGTGGTATACTGACGGAAGCACTTAAGCGGAGTGAGGGACGTTTTCATGACATACATAAAGATGGCCTAGTCTATAAGAAGATTGCCAAGACCCTGAAACTGATCTGCAGCACGGTGGCCAAGACCATACAGCGGTATAACAGGACAGGTTCCATTCAGAACAGGCCTCCCCATGGTCCACCAAAGAAGTTGAGGTCACGTGCCCAGCGTCATATCCAGAGGTCATTTTTGGGAAATAGACTTATGAGTGCTGCCAGCATTGCTGCAGAGGTTGTAGGGGTGGGGGATCAGAATGTCAGTGCTCAGACCATACGCCGCACACTGCATCAAATTGGTCTGCATGGCTGTCATCCCAGAAGGAAGCTTCTTCTAAAGATGATGCACAAGAAAGCCTGCAAACAGTTTGCTGAAGACAAGCAGACTAAGGACATGGATTACTGGAACCATGTCCTGTGGTCTGATGAGACCAAGATAAACTTATTTGGTTCAGATGGTGACAAGCGTGTGTGGGGGCAACCAGGTGAGGAGGACAAAGACAAGTGTGTCTTGTCTACAGTCAGGCATGGTGGTGGGAGTGTCATGGTCTGGGGCTGCATGAGTGCTGCCGGCACACCACCACTGCCTTGCTAAAGAAGCTGAGGGTAAAGGTGATGGACTGGCCAAGCATGTCTCCATACCTAAACCCTATTGATCATCTGTGGGGCATCCTCAAACGGAAGGTGGAGGAGCGCAGGGTCTCTAACATCCACTAGCTCTGTGATGTTGTCATGGAGGAGTGGAAGAGGACTCCAGTGACAACCTGTGAAACTCTGGTGACCTCCATGCCCAAGAGGGTTAAGGCAGTGCTGGAAAATAATGGTGGCCACACAAAATATTGACACTTTGGACCCAATTTTGAGATTTTCACTTAGGGTTGTACTCACTTTTGTCAGATACTGTATATACATTATATGGTAGGAACATATTATGTGGTAAATATTGAGAGAGGGCAAGGAAAGGAACAAATGCAGAGAGAGGGGGAAGGGAGAGATGAGAGGGGGGAGAGGTGAGAGAGGTGGGAAGGAAGAGGGGGAAAGGGAGGGAGAGGAGAGAGAGGGGGAGGGAAAGGTGAGAGGGGGAAGGGAGAGGTGAGAGAGGGGGAAGGGAGAGGTGAGAGAGGGGGAAGGGAGAGGTGAGGGGGAAGGGAGAGGAGAGAGGGGGAAGGGAGCAGAGGTGAGAGGGGGAAGGGCAAGGAGGAAGGAAGAGGAGAGAGGGGGAATGGAGGAGAGGTGAGAGGGTATCTGCTGTGGAGAACAAGATGAGAATAAGTTGGTAATAATCACAGAATCGCAGAATAAGGTTAATAAAATATGCAAAACTTTATTGATGAGTAAAAAGCCTCAATGGGGTAAATCTATAGAGAATAACACCTTCCAATAATTAGGTAATAATATTGGTAGTCCAATAATCAATCGGGATAATCACATCCCTTTGGGTAATGATTCATGACATGAAATTAATTTATCCATGGGTTGTTCTGATTACATTTAGATGATATAAAAAAAATGGCAGCAAGTTGTCAGTGAAAGGCAAAGCGGCTGAACGGACTCGGCACAATGAAATCTTAGTAGCCGTGTTGGCAGAGAGTCATGCAGAGCAGAGATGGGGGAGTTGTCAGAAGTAAAGATGAACTTCTAGAAATGGGATCACTTGGCTAAGCTTGTCATTCAGGGGGATAAAGTTCTGGTTGTGGAACAAAAACTCTGATATAAGGCAGCAGAGAGCCGGCTATGAGATGTCCGTCTCTCCTTGGGATTGCTGATGGATCGGGTTCTGTTCTTATACAAGATAATTTCAGCAACATGGGGAAAGCAATTGCAGAGAGAGACACTGGGAGCCGGGAATGGCATATATGTTAGATAGAGCCGCATCACTTTATAACACCCAAGGAGAGAAGAGAGAGGGTGGAGAGGAGTATGGAGGATGGAGAGAAGAGAGGGGAGGGAGAGGAGAGAGAGGATGGAGAGGAGAGAGAGGATGGAGAGGAATATGGAGGATGGAGAGGAGAGAGAGGATGGAGAGGAGTATGGAGGATGGAGAGGAGTATGGAGGATGGAGAGGAGTATGGAGGATGGAGAGTAGTATGGAGGATGGAGAGTAGTATGGAGGATGGAGAGTAGTATGGACTATGGAGAGTAGTATGGAGGATGGAGAGTAGTATGGAGGATGGAGAGGAGTATGGAGGATGGAGAGGAGTATAGAGGATGGAGAGTAGTAGGACAGCAGTAAGAGGAAGATGCGGTCTCTTTCTCTGTATTAGTGATTGTTCCAGTCAGCTTTTATTGATGAGAAACTTTAGAAAATGTCTTTTCCCAGCCATGAACGAGTCCTAATAATGAGTCGGATCCTCATCATCATCATAGTATGTATTGATAATATTGGAAAGTGCGGAATCCTACAGAGGGGAGAAGAGGGAATTCACAATGGGAGGCGACCATTATATCCATGAAGAGTAGAAGACTTTCCTTTAGAGGGTTGCAGAGAAATCCGAGGTGTCAGTGAGGACATCCTCTATACATGGAAGAGGTCCAGCAGACCCAACACCGGGACACAATCACCAGACAAATCTCTGGTCATCTACAAGAGATAATTGTACAATTACACCGAGATATTACATTGTATACATTCCATGAAATGTTTCATCAATACATATATATGTGAATGTGATGTGTATTTGCCAAGTTGTCTCCGGTGGTAATGAGGATGGAGGAGATGATGATGATGAGGTCACTTACGTGACTTGGGTGCCGGATAGAGCAGAGGAGGAAAGTGAGGGTGAGGCACAACCCCAACGAGGCAGCCATCATGGAAGAGTAGAGAGCAGCCCCCCTATTCCATCACATTGTGGAGCTGTCATCTCCCGGCCCACTTCCCACAGCTCAGCTGTCTGGACCTTTTTTAGCACATGTGCAGCCGATCGCACTGTTGCAATTTGAAACTTTGTCTCAGGCACATCAAGCGTGGCAAAAACACCAACCATTTGGGTACCACATGCTTGACAAGGCATTTAACCTCCCACCACTCAGCCCATTGGTAAGAGCACCAAAGTCTGCCAAAGAGACACCAGAATTTATCCAACAAATCTCTAATCTTGTTCCCAGTGCACTACATTGTGACCTCATCATACAGACCGGCCCCCCAAGCCTTTATTTATAAAGAAAAAAAATGACATTTAATTAGTTTTACCTGCAAGCTTTCTTTTATAAATGTCAGTTTTGCTGCAGCAGGTTCTATACAGGGTACAGATGGCCACTTTAGAGGCAGACTAAGGAGACCCCCCCGGCACTATATTTAATCACATGTCGACCGCCGCACACACATTTACATCGGCAGAATGACACGGGCAGGCAAAGGGACGTGCACATACATCTCAATGAATTTGCCGCCTAGCGGGCACATGCCCACCTTGGGAATGTGCCTGCGGATCCCTCAAACTCGATATTCGCCGGCAGGAATTGCGGATTTTGGCGAGGAGAGGCAGAACGGGAAAACAAGGCATTTCCCTGTTCTGCCTAGCAATATGACAGGGATCGGGAGCAGTGATCTCTGTCATGTTGTAGTGAGCCCATCCCCCCTACAGTTAGAACACATCCAGGGAACACACTTAACCCCTTGATCACCCCCTAGTGTTTAACCACTTCCCGCCCGGCCTATAACGGATTGACGGCCGGGCGGTGGTTCAGTTATCCTGACTGGGCGTCATATGACGTCCAGCAGGATAACATGCCGCCGCGCGCCCGCAGGGGCGCGCATCGCGATGATCGGTGGATCGGTGTGTCAGTCTGACACACCGCTACACCGATCTTGGTAAAGAGCCTCCGGCGGAGGCTCTTTACCACGTGATCAGCCGTATCCAATCACGGCTGATCACGCTGTCAATAGGAAGAGCCGTTGATCGGCTCTTCCTCACTCGCGTCTGACAGACGCGAGAAGAGGAGAGCCAATCGGCGGCTCTCCTGGCAGGGGGGGTCTGCGCTGATTGTTTATCAGCGCAGCCCCCCCTCAGATCACCACACTGGACCACCAGGGATCGCCACTAAGACCACCAGGGAAGGGAAACATGTGGATGGCCAGGTATGTACCCCATGGCCATCCACATGTGCCCAGTCAGTGCCAAATCTGTGCCAATCAGTGCCCACAAATGGGCACTGATTGGCACAATTATGTTGCAGTGATGCCCAGCAATGCCACACTTAGGGGCATCACTGCCATCAGTATCATCCGTGCCACCCATCAGTGTCCATCGGTGCCACCTGTCAGTGCCCATCTGTGCCCATCTGTGCCCACCTATCAGTGCCCATCCGTGCCCATCTGTGCCAACTATCAGTGCCACCCATAACTACCCATCAATGCCACCTACGAGTGCCCATCAATGCCACCTACGAGTGCCTATCAGTGCCCATCGGTGCCACCTATCAGTGCCCATCAGTGCCACCTACCAGTTCCACCTATCAGTGCCCATTAGTGCCACCTATCAGTGCGCATCAGTGCCGCCTATCAGTGCCCATCATCAGTGCCCGTCAGTGCCACCTCATCAGTGCCACCTCATTGGTGCCACCTTATCGGTGCCCATCAGTGCCGCCGTATCAGTGCCCGTCAGTGCAGCCATATCAGTGCCCGTCATTGAAGAAGAAAACGTACTCATTTACAAAAATTTTTAACAGAAACAAAGAAAAACGTGTTTTTTTTCAAAATTTTCCGTCTTTTTTTATTTGTTGCGCAAAAAATAAAAACCGCAGAGGTGATCAAATACCACCAAAAGAAAGCTCTATTTGTGAGAACAAAATGATAAAAAATTTGTTTGGGTATAGTGTAGCATGACCGCGCAATTGTCATTCAAATTGTGACAGCGCTGAAAGCTGAAAATTGGCCTGGGCGGGAAGGTGTCTAAGTGCCTGGTATTGAAGTGGTTAACACCTTCCCTGCCAGTGACATTTATACAGTAATCAGTGGCTATTTGTATCTCTGATAGCTGTATAATTGTCAATCGTCCCAAAATAGTGTCAAAAGTGTCCGATCTGCCCGCCATAATGTCACAGTCCTGATAAAAATCACAGATTGCCGCCATTACTAGTAAAAAAAAATAATAGAAAAAATGCCATAAAGCTATCCCCTATTTTATAGACGCCATAACTTTTGCGCAAACCAATCAATATACGCCTATTGCGATGTTTATTACCAAAAATATGTAGAAGAATACATATCGGTCTACACTAAGGAAGAATTTTTTTTTTTTATATATATTTTTTGGGGAAATTTATTATAGCAAAAAGTAAAAAATATTGCTTTTTTTTCAAAACGGTTGCTCTTTTTTTGTTTATAGTGCAAAAGATAAAAACCATAGAGGTGATCAAATACCACCAAAAGAAAGCTTTATTTGTGGGAAGAAAAGGATTTCAATTTTGTTTAGGTACAACGTCACACGACCGCGCAATTGTCAGTTAAAATAAAGCAGTGCCGAATCGCAAAAAATGCTCTGGTCAGGAAGGGGGTAAATCCTTCCAGGGCTGAAGTGGTTAAAGGATTTTTTTATTTTTATTGTTTCACTTTAAGCCTCATTAAAATCACTTCTCCTAAAAGATTGCTTTAAAAAAAAATGTCATTGATGTCCCCCAGGGCAGTACCCGGCCCCCATACCCTCTTTATTGCCATTTACTTGCATTGAAGGCCTTCTAAATGGGGACTTTTGCAGTTCAGGTCCCATAAACTACAATGAGGTTTGTCATTCGGGTCCAATTTTTTGTGATGTTTGAAAGTTCTGACATGAAAAGAACAAGAGGGTGTTTGGCCCATCACTAGTGACTACACGTAATGCTCTGCAGTGGGTTGGGTGATATGTAATACTCTGCAGTGGGCTGGTTGGCACGTAATACTCTGCAGGGGGATGGGTGACACGTAATGCTCTGCAGTGGGATGGGTGACACAGAATCTGCCAGGAGCCACTGTCACTCAGAGAGGAGGCGGGGCAGAGGCGGGGCTCCAATCAGATGACAATGGAGGCGGAGCTGTAGCGGTGATCTGATGTGTGGTGCAGCCAGTGTGTCACCGCAGGCTTGTAGTACAATAGATGGGAGTGTGCATGCGCGGGTGCCCCTATCAGATCAGTGCTGTGAAGGGGGCACCGGTCACACAACAACACAGGAAGTGGGCAATACTGAGCAGAAATGACACCATTTAGAAGAGGAAAAGAACACAAAGATTACTATTACTGGAATTCTATATTTAAGGTTCAGAAAGAGAAAATAAAAGCTGAGAGTTCATATGACTTTACTCTGATATCATTCCATTCCGGACATTCTCTTCATATCCGGATCCATGTATTACCTGAGAGGGGGAGGAGCTCCCACACACCATCTTCTGATCTTCTTCTCTCTATAGATACTTTCCACCATCCTCCATCCCTTCATAGAAGAATAAGATGAGAGTGTTAGAGGAGGAAATGTTGCTGTGATGATGGAGGGGGGAGGGGCTCATACTGTGCTCTGTAAGAAATGATGGAAAAGTAAGGGGCCCTCACCATGGCAGGGGCCACACACTCATGTCCATCCAACCATTGGGATAGCAGACTGTATGACTGGTGTGCTGGGCTGTCATGTGTACAGGATGAGAACACACATCTGATTGGCTCAGTTATACTGACACATTGGATGGACCTCGGGGGGGTTATTTTTCTGTAAAGGTAAAACCTTGTGGAAGATTGTAGGACCTGACTAAGATTATTATTGGTGGATCTGATTTTCCCCATCCCCCATCTGTAATGATAAAACTTGGGATGAGGAATAAATTCTCCATCATCTGGGAAATCTGTGACTGGCCCAGGAAATCTCAATCATCTCTCTCATTATCTGTAGAACTACAGAGACCTCCAATGGGTTCTACAGAAATTGTATAGAATGTTTGTCACCCGTCCTTCCATTTTCATTACAGTGCAGCCCGGGTGTCAGAAGACCTCCCAACAACATCCCACCTCCATCATCTCATCACCATCCAATGTTGTCTACATTTTACTATTCACATTCTAAGACTTAGTATGTGTGTTACCTCCAATACAACAGATCTTACCGTCTATCCACAGAGAAGCCGGCATTCCGGAGGACCTTACAACAACGTCGTCTCACTTCTGACTCCGACATCTTCTCATCATCATCATCATCCTCATCCTCATCATCCTCATCCTCATCATCATCATCCTCCTCATCATCATCCTCCTCATAATCCTCCTCAACAAACAATGTTATAGACAGATCGGTCAGAGTTTGGTTTGTGGAGATAACGGAGCAAAGATCATCACAGCACCGGAATGTCCCATTACAGTTGATAATACTGGAGGGAGAAGCAGGAAAGAGGTGAAATGTTCTTCCAGGGAGGGGCAGAAGTAGACACATCCAATGAATAATCAGTGGGCGGAGTCTTAGAGAATGAAATGTTCTTCCAGGGAGGGGCAGAAGTAGACACATCCAATGAATAGATAAACCAAAAAAAGAAGCAGCGCTGTATAATAAATGAATCACAAAAGTGAATAGTGATAAAAAAGTCCAAAGCAATCAAGTGCCAAATAAAGTCCAATATGTGAAAAAAGGAATCATCAAAGTGCAATGGGTAACCGGGCAACCGAGCCCATTATTCGGCAGATAAAGTGGACCTGGATGGACCTTCACCACACCACAGTGTTGGATATGAAATGGGCGCTTACCAGATGGCAAGCTTTAAAAAGCTTGTGACCTTAACCCGGTCGGGGCCTTTCTTGAGAGGGGGACACCGTTTAGACACCTCCTCAAACCGTGGATGGCTCCCTATTCTCCGTAAAGGAAACCAGGATACCGGGAGGCTATGCCTATAACCTGGGGTAAATCTCACAAAACATGCCCCAAAAAGAGAAAGGAGAGCAACATAGCGTAATCCTGGTAGGATATTTATTAAAAGGACATAAAATTACACTTACAGTGTGTTGGATAAAAAACAGCATGGAAAGCCGGCCGGCTAATACGAACACCCGTCCTGCAGACGGTGGATACGGCACGTCAGCACGCCCTGAGCGTGCTGACGTGCTGACGTGCCGTATCCACCGTCTGCAGGACGGGTGTTCGTATTAGCCGGCCGGCTTTCCATGCTGTTTTTTATCCAACACACTGTAAGTGTAATTTTATGTCCTTTTAATAAATATCCTACCAGGATTACGCTATGTTGCTCTCCTTTCTCTTTTTGGGGCATGTTTTGTGAGATTTACCCCAGGTTATAGGCATAGCCTCCCGGTATCCTGGTTTCCTTTACGGAGAATAGGGAGCCATCCACGGTTTGAGGAGGTGTCTAAACGGTGTCCCCCTCTCAAGAAAGGCCCCGACCGGGTTAAGGTCACAAGCTTTTTAAAGCTTGCCATCTGGTAAGCGCCCATTTCATATCTAACACTGTGGTGTGGTGAAGGTCCATCCAGGTCCACTTTATCTGCCGAATAATGGGCTCGGTTGCCCGGTTACCCATTGCACTTTGATGATTCCTTTTTTCACATATTGGACTTTATTTGGCACTTGATTGCTTTGGACTTTTTTATCACTATTCACTTTTGTGATTCATTTATTATACAGCGCTGCTTCTTTTTTTGGTTTATCTATTTGTTTATATGTGTGTATCTCATATATAAGCGGCTGCTCTTCCTTTCAATTGTTTGGCATTTGTCCACCTACTTGATTGCCTACTGTATTTATCATTTAGCGCGGTGATTCCTTCTTTTTACATCCAATGAATAATCAGTGGGCGGGGTCTTAGAAAATGAAATGTTTTTACAGGGAGGGGCAGAAGTAGACACATCCAATGGCATTTATATATATTTTATATCTAAGATTGAAATTTGAAGATTTCCCTTCCCCCTCCCCTGGGGCAGAGCTCGTCATTTCCACTCTGCAATGCCTCCTGGGAGATTTGTGTCATCGATCGTCATCACCGGGCCGTACCATTCCTTTATTTGTAAACCGGAAATGACGTCATGCAAGGCGGTGGCCATTTATAAAAAGGGTAATTAGGCTTTTGTTGCCATGGTTACCAATTCTTCTTATACACAGTGTTGGGCAGTGGGGGAGGGGCTGGAACATCTCATCTCTGATTACATACAGAGCCCAGGGGGGGAGGGGACACACCATTACTAATCATTTATAATACAGGAATAGGAGGGGGCAATTTTGATGGGACAATTTTGATGAGGCAATAGGATGGGGCAATTTTGGGGCAATAAGATGGGTGCAGCTTTCATGGGGCAGTTTTGATGGGGGCAGTTTTGATGGGGCAATTTGATGGGACAGTTTTCATGGTGGCAGTTAATGGAGCAATTTTGATGGGGGCAAGTTTGATGAGGGCAATAGGATGGGGCATTTTTATTGGGGCAATATGATGGGGCAATTTTGGGGCAATAGGATGGGGCAATAGGATGGGGCAATTTTGATGGGACTGTTTTGATGGGAGCAGTTTTGATGGGGGCAATTTGATGGGGGTAGTATAATGGGGCAATTTTGATGGGGACAATAGGATGGGGCAATTTTGATGGGGCCATTTTTATGGTGGGAGTATAATGGGGTCATTTTGATGGGAAAGTTTTGATGGGGCAATAGGATGGTTGAGGACAGTTTTGATTGGGGCAGTTTAATGGGGCAGTTTTGATGGGGCAATAGGATAGGGCACTTTTGAGGGTGGCAGTAGAATGGGGCTATAGGATGGGGCAGTTTTGATGGGGGCAATATGATGGGCAATTTTGATGGTATCAGTACAATGGGGCAATTTTGATGGGGGCAATTTGTTGGGGTAATTTTCATGGGGGAAATATGATGGGGCAATTTTGATGGGGGCAGTATGATGGGGCAGTTTTGATAGGGGCAATATGATGGAGGCAGTATTATGGGGCAATTTTGATGGGGGCAATAGGATGGGGCAGTTTTGATAGGGGCAATTTTGATTTGGACAATTTTGATGGGGCAATTTTATGGGACAGTTTTGATGGGGCAGTTTAATGAGGGCAATAGGATGGGGCAGTCTTGATGGGGCAATTTTATGGAGCACTTTTGATGGGGCCATTTTGATGGTGGCAGTGTGATGGGGCAGTTTTGATGGGGAAGTTTTGATGGGGTAGTTTTGATAGGAGCAGTTTGATGGGGGCAGTTTTGATGGGGGCAATTTTGATGGGGCAGGTTTATGAGGGCAATTTGAGGGCAATAGGATGGGGCAGTTTTGTTGGGGAAATTTTATGGGGCAGTTTGATGAGGGCAATAGGGTGGGGCAGTTTTGATGGGGCAATAGGATGGGGCAATTTTGATGGGGGTAATATGATGGTGGCATTATGCTGGGGCAATTTTGATGGGGGCAATAGGATGGGGCAGTTCTGATGTGGCAATTTTGATGGTGGCAGTATGATGGGGCAGGTATGGTGGGGCAATTTTGATGGTGGCAGTATAATAGGGCAATTTTGATGGGGCAGTTTTGATGGGGCAATTTTGATAGCGGTAATATGATGTGGCAGTTTTGATGGGGCAATTTTGATGGGGCAATATGATGAGGCAGTTTTGATGGGGCAATTTGGTGGGGCAGCTTCTGCAAAAGGTAATTACTTTTTAAACGATGCTAATTGTAAATTATAAATGATTTCTGTACAGATGATATATATATATATATATATATATATATATATATATATATATATATATATATATATGATATGGACATTCTCTGTATTGGTGATTTAAGCACAAGAAACTCCATTTTGTTCTGACTGTAGAAATGTGTTCTGTGATCTTCAGCTCACACACAGACACATCTTCTACTAGAAGCTCTCTCTGTCTCTACTCCCCCCTCCCCCTCACTGTTAGTTTTTAATAACATCTCACACCTCCCCTTTCTTATCTATGTATAAAATAACATGTAATAATACATTTTTGCACGGAACGGACATTTTACACACAGTGATTGAGTCCTGTGAATCTCTTCCTGCAGCTTCACTATTAACTTTTGTTTTAGAGAAATAATTCCATAACAATATATATATATATATATGCACATAAACATCGGATAACATTTACAATTATCATCTTTTATAAAGTAATTACTTTTTGCAGGAGATTTTTGTATTTCTAGATTTATAATCTTTGTAAATGTAGATAAACTTCCTGCTTCCTGGAGGGGGAGGGGAGGTTTCCATAGCTGAGGGGCGGAGACTTCCTCTGACACTGCTGTTGCTATGGAAACCCGACCTACAACCTATTACACGGCTCGTGCTGCTCTGAGCATGTGCGAGATCTGGAGGTGCATGCTGGGTAACCATGGAATACAGGAAGAGCATGAGATGGCGACGGCCTGCTAGGACTCACAAAAGTAAGAAAACAATGCTGCAAAAATACAAAGCAGACCTTGGATTACAGCGTACCTTTACTAGAATACATTCATCATGAGGATTATAGGGGGACTTTTATCTACAAAGTAACATTTCCCCCGGAGCACCACTTTAAATAAAAAAGAAAAAGGAAAAAATATATAAATGCAGCGCTAAACAAAAATTTAAACATTAACTAACACAATATATATTGGTAACATATATGTGACAACTGATCCTTCAACGTGATAAAAATAACAACCACATTGGAAAAATTGGGAGGGGTAAACCTCATTGGCTAAAAATAATGTTCATAACCAAATTAAAGTTCATCAACTTAAGGAGCATAATCTTTCCGGTGTCATAAAGAGAGAGCGTGTGTGGTAGGTACACTTAAATCACATGAGTGGTCTTCATGTATTGAAAATCCACAGGAAAAATGGAAGGAGCAAATACTCTTACCAGAAAAGGTGGACACGTTCGCCGTATGGCTAAGTGTCATTCAGGCTTGTGGATCCACCGATTCAGATAGATGCTTGCAGAGAAACGTTAGTGGTAGATTCGAATGGTTCCTTTTGAGGTGACCGTGGACAGCCGTAGGGAACGTCTGATTTTCAAAGGATGGATGGGATCACCTTCACAACAGGTGGATGGCTGGAAAGTGGGCTTTCACTAAGCCAGTGTGAGGGCATAGAGGGAAGGGAAGGGAAAAGACTCCACATAGTGCATGGATCAGTAAAATCAGGTTTATTATAAACCACCAAAAAAATGAACAGGTTCAAATATAGACAGCAAATGCGATGAGTAAAAAAGTGATCACAAGTGGAATAAAAAAGCGTGGTACCGGGGGACAGATGGCTTTCAGCGACCCGACATGTTTCGGACAAAGGGTCCTTCTACTGACGCTGCTTAAAGATGTTGTATAGTCATTTTTTTTACTTTTACCTACAGGTAAGCCTATAATAAGGCTTACCTCTAGGTAAAAAAAAATCTCCTAAACCGTATTCCCCTTGCTATTAGCCGCTGACTGCAGCGGTGCATGCGCACAGGGGATTCTCGGCTGAAGGCCGGCAACTGCCGGACCTTGCCAAATAAGAAATCTCCCGCGTGCATGCGCGGGAGTGACGACATTGCGGTTTCAGCCACTCACAGCGCTGGAACCGCGATACCCAGAAGACACGCCGAGGCAACATGACAGCTCCCTCAGGGTGGACCAGGTAAGATACCGACGCCTCGTTCTAAGGTAAGTATTTCATAATGAGCTAGTATGCAGTGCATACTAGCTCATTATGCCTTTTGCTTTACAGGGGTAGAAAAAAAAAAAAAAAATTGTGGGTATACAACCGCTTTAAGTTGATGAACTTTAATTTGGTTATGAACATTATTTTTAGCCAATGAGGTTTACCCCTCCCACTTTTTCCAATGTGGTTGTTATTTTTATCATGTTGAAGGATCAGTTGTCACATATATGTTACCAATATATATTGTGTTAGTTAATGTTTGAATTTTTGTTTAGCACTGCATTTATATATTTTTTCATTTTGTTCACATTGTCACTACACTGTTGATGCTGGCTGCTACTCTATTCACATGTTTTTCTTTACATCAAAAGTTTTATTGGAAACAAATGCAGTTTGACAATCAAAGCATAATTTCAGTGTTCATCTGGCAAGGATGTACATAACATCAAGTAAACATCAAGCGTACTGGCTATCTACCAGAATGATTTGCAGTAGTTAGTCTATGTGTTATAATGTTACACTTCCCAGGCTGGAGGCATGCAGTAATGAGAGCATGTTTGAGGTTTTGGTTAGCATCCTCCAGCTGGGAGTCTTGAGTTAACTAAGTTTGGATAACATAAAACATAGCATGTTATTAGCTCTGAGTATTCTGAGAAAGTTCAGTATACTTGGATAGATAGGAAACAGTAGACGAGAGAAAGGGAAGTAGTTATGGAGAAAGGAATTACCTGCAAGTTGGTAAAAAGTTCTTTCCCGGGTCATCGCGTTACGATTGAGAGTGGTTAGGAGAGAGCGAGAAGCACCCCCACCCATTCGGGTATTAATCTTTCATCAAATGCTCATAATCTGTTGAAACCTTAAAATTAAGCCAAGGTGACCATGTCTTGTGATATATTTCTATGTCGTCAGAAGTCTGAGCTAGTGTGTCTTCCATGTGACAGACCTCGGAGACTTTCTGAAGCCACTCTCTTACCGATGGAGCCTGAGTGCTCTTCCAACGAAGCGGTATCAGGGCCTTAGCGGCATTCAGTAAATGCTTTGTTAAGGATTTTTTGTATCGTTTGTACGGGAAGTTGGAAATGTGAAGCAAACAACAGGCTGCATCAAGCGCAATTCTGGTCTCCGTGATCTGTCGTATGATGTCCCCCACCGCGGTCCAGTAGGCCCCAATGACTGGGCATTGCCACCATATGTGTAGGAGAGTGCCAGTCTCTCCTCCACATCTCCAGCATCTGTCCGACACCTCTGGGAACCAAGCTTTGAGTTGGACCAAGGCGTCAGGAGCTTGTACACCGTTTCCTGCGTTTTGGTGCTAATAGAGCATTTATGTGCAAGCGTACAGGCCGTAAGCCACTGGTTATCTGTGATGTCCCTCTGCAGAGCTCTAGACCACTCTCCCCTGAACATGTCCTCAGTTGTGGTTTTAGAATATTGCAGCCAGGTGTATGTGACAGAAGTCACTTTGATAAAGTCGTCCCCCTTTTGACAGGCTGTTTCCAGTTGAGTTAGCGGCCTTTGGAAATAGGGTTGTTTAGCTCTATTGGTAACATAGCTACGGATTTGGAAGTATGACCAATGAGGCAAGTGAGGCAGTTTGTTGTCATCTTTCAGCATAGAATAGTCTTTAATTATGTCGTTTAAGAGGCAGTCCCCTACAGTAAGTCGTTTCTGTGGATCCTGACAATGAAAGGTCCTGTTGTCTAACCCTGGGGCAAATTCTGGGTTATTTTGTAGTGGGGTTAATGGACTAAGTTGTGACGTTAAGTCAGATTTCTTGATCACCCTCTGGAAGACGTTCATAGTGTTCCCCGTCAGTGGGTGTCTTTTAACAGAGTGATGTTGGCATTTCCAAGGAATCCATGGGGAAAACCTATGAGAGCCCTGAGTTAACGACTCTTCCAGCTCGACCCAATCTTTGGATTCACTGTAGCAATGGCAGTCGATCACTCTTGTGAGGTGGGAGGCAATGTAGTAATTTTGGAAATGTGGTAATCCCATGTCGCCCCGTTCCTTGGGCCTAGTCAGGAGTGCAAATTTGATTCTGGGTCATTTGTGGCCCCAGAGGAATCGTATAAGAAGGGACTGTAGTTGTTTGAAAAAGTTCTGTGGGATTCTGACAGGTAGTGACCTTAAAAGGTATAGTAGAGGGGGGAGGATAGTCATTTTTAGGATGGCGGCTCTTCTGAACCAAGAAAAGTATTTGGAATTCCAATTCTGTAAGTCAGTGGCAATGTTTTGCAACATGTGTGGGAAATTTTTTTTCGTAGGTCGTTTCCAGTCTCGGGGACAGCAAGACTCCAAGATACTTGTGAGTGCTTGTTTCCCAACGAAATGGGCAATTCTCCTGAGTTCTGGTAAGTGTGTCCGCTGTCAGTGAGACATTGCCTCAGATTTCGTGTAGTTGATTTTGAGGTTAGAGATGTAACCATAGTGTGTGAATTCTTTCATTAAGTTAGGAATTGTGGTTAGGTTAAGAAAAACAAGAGGCCGTCCGCGTATGCTGCCGTCTTGTACCTTCTATTAGCAACTTCAAAGCCTGCAATGGATTGGTCTTTGTTAACCCGTCTAATGAATGGCTCCAGCGACAAGATGAACACTAGTGGTGACAAAGGGCATCCCTGCCTGGTTCCGTTAGAGACCTTGTTTGACAGGATGCCATTTACTTTTATTTTGGCGGATGGGTTTTGGTACAGGGCTGTAATCCAGGTCATCATATGCGTGCCCAGTCCACATGACGGCACACTGCCAGCATGTAGTCCCAGGAGACCCTATCGAAGGCCTTTTCTGCATCCGTGGACAGGAGAAAGCCCTCGAAGCCCCGAGAGCATGCCGCATGTGTCAGTAGTAAGGCCTTGATGATGTTATCTCTTGCCTCTCTACCCGGCATAAACCCCACCTGGTCCATGCCAATTAAGGAGGGGAGGAGAGGTTTTAGCCTATTCGCTATGATTTTGGCTAGTAGCTTGAGGTCTAGATTTAGTAGCGATATAGGTCTGTAACTTGAGCACTCCGTAGGGTCTTTGTCTGCTTTAGGTATCACTGTAATGTAAGCCGAGAGAAAGTCAGGTGGTACAGGTCCAGGCAGAGAGAGGGAGTTCAAGGCCTTGGTCAGGGGTGTTGACAAAATATCGCTAAACGTTTTATAGTATGCGGATGTATAACCATCCGGGCCTGGACTCTTTCCGGACTTAAGTCCCTTAATTGCCCCCTGAATCTCCGTGAGTGATATCTGATCTTCCAATAGGGTCATTTCGGCATCCCCCAACTGTGGGAGGCCGCTTTCAGTCAAGTAGTCCTGTATGGCCTGCATTCTATCGGCTGGTAATGTGGAGGGCCTATGTTGATGTGGTAGATTTTAGAGTTTTGAGTAATACTGGTGGAACTGGGCCGCTATTGCTTCTGAGGTGACCTCTAACGTCCCATCTGTTGTCCTGATGCCTGAGATGACATTGGCGGAGTTCTCTTCCCTTAGGGCCCTGGCCAAGAACCTATCCGTCTTGTCACCTGACTCATAGTAGACTCTTTTTTTTTTAAATAGCGATCACTTTGTTTTGGTTTCAAACAGTTGTTGTAGAGTTTTCCTGGTGTCTAACAATTCCTTAGCAGTGTGATTAGCCAAGGATTGTTTGTGTATGTTTTCTAGTCTACATATTTTGTCTGTCAAGTTATAAATTTCTGTTTCTTGCATCTTTTGCGTTGGGCGCCCACCTTAATTAGTTCCTCCCGTATTGTGCATTTATGTGCTTCCCAGATCATCATCGGGTACATGTCAGGGGTATTGTTGGTAACGAAAAAGTCAGAGATGGCTGTTCGGATGGGGGGGAGTAGTTCAGGGTCTGTCAGCAGGGATGTATTAAGTCTCCACGTGTTTGGCCTGGGCAGGGAGGAGCATAAATCCACCCCCAGAGAAATAGGCGCATGGTCTGAAAGCGACTGAATGCCTATGTGGGCCTCTGTAACCTTCTGTAAGTCTCTCTGGGAAATGTAAAGGTGGTCGATACGTGAGTATCGGTTATGAGGAATGGAGTGGTGTGTGAAATCTCGAGATTCTGTGTGGAGGAACCGCCAGGTATCTACCAACTGTAGGGAGTTTAGAAATAGTTTGATTTTTTTAAGTGCTCTGTATGTGATTCAAGACTTTCCAGTGGAGGAGTCTACTGTAGGGTTTAGGGGGACATTGAAGTCACCTCCCATGATCAGGAGCCCCGATGCAAAGCCCTTGAGTTCCCAAATGACCTTTTGGCAAAAGGTAACCTGCGATGTGTTGGGAAAGTACACATTTGCTAAAGTCACTGTCCTATCTCTGTAAGTCCCTTTAATAAACACATAGCGGCCCTCTGGGTCTGCTAACCTGTCAGTGAGGGTAAAGGGGGTGTCTTTACCAACTAGGATTGTTACCCCTTTGGTTTTTGCAATGTTATTAGTTGCGTGGTAGGCCGCAGTGAAGAATGCATTAGTAAGATTAGGGACATGGTTGGTCCTGAAGTGAGTTTCCTGTAAGAAAACAAACTGTGGCCTACCTTTCTTCAGTTCCCTGAGCAAAGAAACCCGCTTCTCAGGAATGTTCAGTCCCCTGATATTGTGTGAGATCACCAGGGGTGTCTTCCCAAGTGACGAGTACGCCACCTCTAGAGGTCGAGGGTGGGAGGGTGCTTCAAGCTAGCTCTGCGAAAATAAATTTCAGTTATTCTGTGTTTAAGTTACTGCGCAACAAGCCAAGGAGAGAGATTGCAGGAGAGGTACAGGTCTAAGAAAGAAAGAAAAGAGAAAGTATGATCAGGTAAAAGAGGATTCGAAGATAAAAGTGAATCCTATATAACAGGAGTTACTTTAAGAGGAAACAAACTTTAGAAGATATTTAACCATCTATAAAGTGTATGGTTAGTGAACCTGGGTCGAGAAACCCCCAGCCCAGATTCACTTCGTGGGTACATGGGTAGGTCACCACCGGGGTGGCACAGTCACCTTTAGTGTGACCGTGGTATAGTTCTAGACTAGACCACAGTGAGGTTGTGATAGCAAAATAGATCAAAATAAAAATAAAAAAGAAATCACCAAAAATGTGAACGAGGTGGTCTATAAAAAAGGAAAAAGGAACAAGAACGACACAGCCTGAAAATTTAGGCCAAATACAAACTAGTGTCAGTAAGGATCAACCCTGTGAAAAGAGTAAAGGATGTGATTCTGGAAAAGTGTAATCATCCTGGGAGTCTGTGTGAAGAGCTTCTTGTTTCCGCCAATAACATCCATATGGTGTGTGTCACTACCTAAAACCCAAAATCCGGGTTTCCTCAAGTCCCTATGCAAGGGGTACCAGGTATCGACTTTATTTGTTGATTGTTGTTATGTGCAGTTCTCAGGGCCAATGTCGCCCCTTAAGCTGATCATGTCATGAGCAATGTAGCAGCTCACAGGTGTTGCAGTTAGTGTCAGTGGTGTCCGAGCGTAGGTTTGCTCCGTCCAGGTTATTGCTGTGCTGAAAAGATATGTTGCGAACACAGCATGGCCCCTGGCCAGATA
The DNA here is from genome assembly GCA_037952925.1 of Lithobates clamitans. NCBI lineage: Eukaryota > Metazoa > Chordata > Amphibia > Anura > Ranidae > Lithobates > Lithobates clamitans. The sequence continues at coordinate 657,260 of JBBGZY010001492.1, forward strand.
AAAGAGTCATGTCCTGAGTTAAGCAGGTTAAGCACCTTAGTTGTCAACTGTAAATCCTTTTGTGTTGTTATGCTATGATATACCTGATGAAGAATAGGTCACGGGTAATGAGTTCAGAGATCAATTGTGGTTGTTGTTGGTAGCTGATGAAGTAGACTTCTGGGTTGGGCCTAGTCAGGAGTGCAAATTTGATTCTGGGTCGTTTGTGGCCCCAGAGGAATCGTATAAGAAGGGACTGTATTTGTTTGAAAAAGTTCTGTGGGATTCTGACAGGTAGTGACCTTAAAAGGTATAGTAGAGGGGGGAGGATAGTCATTTTTAGGATGGCGGCTCTTCCGAACCAAGAAAAGTATTTGGAATTCCAATTCTGTAAGTCAGTGGCAATGTTTTGCAACATGTGTGGGAAATTTTTTTTCGTAGGTCGTTTCCAGTCTCGGGGACAGCAAGACTCCAAGATACTTGTGAGTGCTTGTTTCCCAACGAAATGGGCAATTCTCCTGAGTTCTGGTAAGTGTGTCCGCTGTCAGTGAGACATTGCCTCAGATTTCGTGTAGTTGATTTTGAGGTTAGAGATGTAACCATAGTGTGTGAATTCTTTCATTAAGTTAGGAATTGTGGTTAGGTTAAGAAAAACGAGGCCGTCCGCGTATGCTGCCGTTTTGTACCTTCTATTAGCCACTTCAAAGCCTGCAATGGATTGGTCTTTGTTAACCCGTCTAATGAATGGCTCCAGCGACAAGATGAACACTAGTGGTGACAAAGGGCATCCCTGCCTGGTTCCGTTAGAGACCTTGTTTGACAGGATGCCATTTACTTTTATTTTGGCAGATGGGTTTTGGTACAGGGCTGTAATCCAGGTCATCATATGCGTGCCCAGTCCACATGACGGCACACTGCCAGCATGTAGTCCCAGGAGACCCTATCGAAGGCCTTCTCCGCATCCGTGGACAGGAGAAGGCCCTCGAAGCCCCGAAAGCATGCCGCATGTGTCAGTAGTAAGGCCTTGATGATGTTATCTCTTGCCTCTCTACCCGGCATAAACCCCACCTGGTCCGGGCCAATTAAGGAGGGGAGGAGAGGTTTTAGCCTATTCGCTATGATTTTGGCTAGTAGCTTGAGGTCTAGATTTAGTAGCGATATAGGTCTGTAACTTGAGCACTCCGTAGGGTCTTTGTCCGCTTTAGGTATCACTGTAATGTAAGCCGAGAGAAAGTCAGGTGGTACAGGTCCAGGCAGAGAGAGGGAGTTCAAGGCCTTGGTCAGGGGTGTTGACAAAATATCGCTAAACGTTTTATAGTATGCAGATGTATAACCATCCCGGCCTGGACTCTTTCCGGACTTAAGTCCCTTAATTGCCCCCTGAATCTCCGTGAGTGATATCTGATCTTCCAATAGGGTCATCTCGGCATCCCCCAACTGTGGAAGGCCGCTTTCAGTCAAGTAGTCCTGTATGGCCTGCATTCTATCTGCTGGTAATGTGGAGGGCCTATGTTGATGTGGTAGATTGTAGAGTTTTGAGTAATACTGGTGGAACTGGGCCGCTATTGCTTCTGAGGTGACCTCTAACGTCCCATCTGTTGTCCTGATGCCTGAGATGATATTGGCGGAGTTCGCTTCCCTTAGGGCCCTGGCCAAGAACCTATCAGTCTTGTCACCTGACTCATAGTAGACTCTTTTTTAAAAAAATAGCGATCTCTTTGTTTTGGTTTCAAACAGTTGTTGTAGAGTTTTCCTGGTGTCTAACAATTCCTTAGCAGAGTGATTAGCCAAGGATTGTTTGTGTATGTTTTCTAGTCTACGTATTTTGTCTGTGAAGTTATGAATTTCTGTTTCTTGCGTCTTTTTGCGTTGGGCGCCCACCTTAATTAGTTCCCCCCGTATTGTGCATATATGTGCTTCCCAGATCATCATCGGGTCCATGTCAGGGGTATTGTTGGTAACGAAAAAGTCAGAGATGGCTGTTCGGATGGGGGGAGTAGTTCAGGGTCTGTCAGCAGGGATGCATTAAGTCTCCACGTGTTTGGCCTGGGCAGTTAGTGTCAGTGGTGTCCGAGCGTAGGTTTGCTCCGTCCAGGTTATTGCTGTGCTGAAAAGATATGTTGCGACCACAGCATGGCCCCTGGCCAGATAAAAGAGTCATGTCCTGAGTTAAGCAGGTTAAGCACCTTAGTTGTCAACTGTAAATCCTTTTGTGTTGTTATGCTATGATATACCTGATGAGGAATAGGTCACGGGTAATGAGTTCAGAGATCAATTGTGGATGTTGTTGGCAGCTGATGAAGTAGACTTCTGGGTTGTAGATGTGTCACTTTACTCCGCAGCTTGGGACTAGGAGGGGGTTTGTCGCCCATTTGGAGTACCCGAGTATTGTTCCGCCGCCACGGCCATGTTTCACCCGTTTGGAGAGCTGCTTCTCTGGCGTGGTGGGTGGTGAGGCGTGGGATCCTCTGACGGGGGGTGGTAGTGCAAATTCTTGGTACTATTCAGGCAATTCTACTCTTTCCACCCCTAGTCTGTCGCAAAAATCTGGTAGGTCAGGTGGCGAGCGTAAGATATGCTGTTTCACCACTAGAGTAACCATTAAGGCAAATAGGAAGTGTCACATGTAGCGTAAGTCATGCTCCCTGAGTTTGTCCAGGAGGGGGCGCAATGCTCTGTGGTTTTTCAGAGTGATTTGGGAGAGGTCTTGGAAGAGCATGATGTGTTCTCCATTAAAGACAATGTGGTCATTTGTGCGAGCCTTTCTGTTGATGTTTTCTTTAAGTGGATAACTCTGAGGGCAGCAGATAATGTCTCTGGGAGGAGCTGTGTCCGGGCCTCTGGCTCTGAGGGCTCTGTGGGCCCTCACAAACTCTATATCTGTATCTTCTTGTCTTTCTAGCAGGGAGTTGAAAACTCTCTGTAGTGCAGGGATGATCTTATCAGAGTCCACCGTCTCGGGGATTCCCCTCACCCTGATGTTGTTCCTCCTCCCCGGTTATCTAGGTCCTCTAAATGCCTGTTCATTTCTATAAACTGTGAGGCATGAGAGTCTGTGACCTTCTCCAGTCTATTCAGTGCTCTGTCCCTGTGCCTGCCTGTGGCTTCTACAGTCGCCATCTTGTCGGTCAGCATCAAGAGGTTTGACTTTAGATCTGTGATGGCAGCTGAGAATGTAGATTTTATGTCGGCAGCGAATCCAGACATGTCAGCATATGTGAGGGGTTTGTTGGAACAATTGTGTCCCCTACCTGGTTCCTCGGCTGCCGATTGCGAGTCCTCGCTGAAGTCCTCCTCGTCCTGTAGGGCCCACCCCATCTTGAGGCCTGTACTGCTACCTCGCGGTGCTGGCTGTGCTTTGAGCAGTTCTGAGATGCTCCGGGCAGCGGAAGTGGCTGCAGGGTTACGGAGGGATCTAGACTGGGGTGTCTGGAGGGTCAGTTTACCCATCTCCGGGTCTGTGCTCACGGGTTATCCGGCTCTAGGCTGTGTTGTTCACGGAGCTCCTCTAGAAAGTGTCCATCCCGTTCGCTTGCCAAGCCACGCCCCCCTATTCACATGTTTTTCATAGTAGCGCAACAATATTTGGTTATTTTTTGATTTTCACCGCTTTAAATATACAAGTGTCTTAAAAGTCCATCTTAGGGGTATTTATTTTGTTTCTAACAAGTTTTTGGATGTGGCACTACTGAGAGGAAATCCTCACGACTCCATTTCTACAATTACTGTATAAAGTTCTTAGTTTTCTGTATAACGTATATTAATACCAATTCATTAGTTTACAACACATTGTTCCAGCACTGAGGTTGTGGTAGGATCCAGTGTTTCCAACCTCCGAAGTGAAATTTACTGGCAGAATGCCAAAATTTACAAACGACACCAATTTTTTTACTGGCACAAAAACATGAAATTTACTGACGGATCCACATTCTTTACTGGTACTGCAAAAAAGTACCTAAAATGACTGTTTTTAGTGCTAAACAGTGCAATTATCAATATTTGAACTATAAACACATATCCAGTGCTATTAGCATTGTGTTTAAGTTAAGCAAAAGTCATAAAACATATTTCAGACGGCTCGAGCTTGGCGGCTCTGGTTTTATTCTATAGTCTCCTCTCCACAATCCACACATGTCTGTCTCTTCCTGTAAACCCCATCCCAGCGGCGCTCCCACTCTTGACTCCTTTCTAGGATCCCCTCAGACACTCACTGCAGACATGATAAAAGACAAGAGATGGTTAGAGGCTGCGGGCATACTACCGGAGGTGGGCGGAGGCTGCAGGCATACTACAGGAGGTGGGCGGAGGCTGCAGGCATACTGCAGGAGGTGGACGGAGGCTGCGGGCATACTACAGGAGGAGAGCGGAGGCTGCGGGCATGCTACAGGAGGTGGATGGAGGCTGCGGGCATACTGCAGGAGGTGGGCGGAGGGTGCAGGCATACTACAGGAGGTGGATGGAGGCTGCGGGCATACTACAGGAGGTGGATGGAGGCTGCAGGCATACTGCAGGAGGTGGGCGGAGGGTGCAGGCATACTACAGGAGGTGGATGGAGGCTACAGGCATACTGCAGGAGGTGGGCGGAGGCTGCGGGCATACTACAGGAGGTGGACAGAGGCTGCGAGCATACTATAGGAGGTGGGCAGAGGCTGCGGGCATACTACAGAAGTTGGGCGGAGGCTGCGGGCATACTACAGGAGGTGGATGGAAGCTGCAGGCATACAGCAGGAGGTGAGTGGAGGCTGCGGGCATACTGCAGGAGGTGGGTGAAGGCTGTGGGCATACTACAGGAGGTGGATGGAGGCTGCAGGCATAGTGCAGGAGGTGGACAGATGCTGCGGGCATACTACAAGAGGTGAGCGGAGGCTGCGGGCATACTACAGAAGTTGGGCGGAGGCTGCGGGCATACTACAGGAGGTGGACAGAGGCTGCGGGCATACTACAGGAGGTGGACAGAGGCTGTGGGCATACTACAGGAGGTGGACAGAGGCTGTGGGCATACTGCAGGAGATGGGCGGAGGCTGCGGGCATTACTGCAGGAGGTGGATGGAGGCTGCGGGCATTCTGCAGGTGGTGGACGGAGGCTGAGGAATACTGCAGGAGGTGGACAGAGGCTGCGGGCATACTGCAGGAGGTGGACGGAGGCTGCGGGCATACTGCAGGAGGTGGACAGAGGCTGCGGGCATACTGCAGGAGTTGGACAGAGGCTGCGGGCATACTGCAGGAGGTGGATGGAGGCTGCGGGCATACTACAGGAGGTGGACGGAGGCTGTGGGCATACTACAGGAGGTGGGCGGAGGCTGCGGGCATACTACAGGAGGTGGGCGGAGGCTGCAGGCATACTGTAGGGGGTGGATGGAGGCTGTGGGCATACTACAGGAGGTGGACAGAGGCTGCGGGCATACTGCAGGAGGTGACAAAAGAGGGGGGTTTCCGGTGCTCCGCAACATGTGATGTCTAAGGTAAATAGTACAATGGTAGCTATAATAGCACATTAAAATAAGGCAGGTAAATTCTAGAATGAGGAGGCAGCCATCCTATGAGGGTGTCCATTAGGTCTGGGTGTGCGCCTGAAGGAATGAAATCCGAGCCGGAAACAAGATAACAGCACATCCCAGGACACTTCCCATCTCAAAGAAACACCTCCACCCTGCGAACCAGTAAGTGTAATTGTTACACTAACTTTTATTTTTGCATAAACAAGCTACCACAGTTGGCGCCTCCACACCCCTCCTTTTCTCAACATACTGCAGGAGGTGGACAGAGTCTGCGGGCATACTGCAGGAGGTGGACGGAGGCTGCGGGCATACTGCAAGAGGTGGAGAGAGCCTGTGGGCATACTGCAGGAGGTGGACAGAGCCTGCGGGCATACTGCAGGAGGTGGACTAAGGCTGCTGGCATACTGCAGGAGGTGGACAGAGCCTGCGGGCATACTACAGGAGGTGGACAGAGGCTGCGGGCATGACACAGGAGGTGGATGGAGTCTGCGGGCATACTACAGGAGGTGGATGGAGGCTGCGGGCATACTACAGGAGGTGGACGGAGGCTGCGGGCATACAAATGGAGGTGGACGGATGCTGGGGGCATACTGCAGGAGGTGGATGGAGGCTGCGGGCATACTGCAGGAGGAGGACAGAGGCTGCAGGCATACTACAGGAGGTGGGAGGAGACTGCGGGCATACTACAGGAGGTAGGAGGAGACTGCGGGCATACTACAGGAGGTGGGCGGAGACTGCGGGCATACTGCAGGAGGTGGATGGTGGCTGCGGGCATACTGCAGGAGATGGATGGAGGCTGCGGGCATAAAGCAGGAGGTGGACAGAGTCTGCGGGCATACTACAGGAGGTGGAGAAAGGCTGCGGGCATACTGCAGGAGGAGGAAGGAGGCTGCTGGCATACTACAGGAGGTGGGCGGAGGCTGCGGGCATACTAAAGGAGGAGGGCCGAGGCTGCGGGCATACTACAGAAGGTGGGCGGAGGCTATGGGCATACTACTGGAGGTGGATGGAGGCTGCGGGCATCACACAGGAGGTGGATGGAGGCTGTGGGCATAGTACAGGAGGTGGACAGAGCCTGCGGGCATACTGCAGGAGGTGGACAGAGGCTGCGGGCATGACACAGGAGGTGGATGGAGGCTGCGGGCATACTGCAGGAGGTGGATGGAGGCTGTGGGCATACTACAGGAGGTGGACAGAGCCTGCGGGCATACTGCAGGAGGTGGATGGAGGCTGCGGGCATACTACAAGAGGTGGACAGAGGCTGCGGGCATACTGCAGGAGGTGGATGGAGGCTGCGGGCATACTGCAGGAGGTGGACGGAGACTGCGGGCATACTGCAGGAGGTGGACTGAGGCTGCGGGAATACTGCAGGAGGTGGATGGAGGCTGCGGGCATACTGTAGGAGGTGGACAGAGGCTGCGGGCATACTGCAGGAGGTGGACAGAGGCTGTAGGCATACTTCAGGAGGTGGATGGAGGCTGCGGGCATACTGCAGGAGGTGGACAGAGGCTGCGGGCATACTGCAGGAGGTGGACGGAGGCTGCGGGCATACTGCAGGAGGTGGACGGAGGCTGCGGGCATACTGCAGGAGGTGGATGGAGGCTGAGGGCATACTACAGGAGATGGACGGAGGCTGCGGGCATACTGCAGGAGGTGGACGGAGGCTGCGGGAATACTGCAGGAGGTGGACGGAGGCTGCGGGCATACTGCAGGAGGTGGATGGAGGCTGAGGGCATACTACAGGAGATGGACGGAGGCTGCGGGCATACTGCAGGAGGTGGACGGAGGCTGCGGGAATACTGCAGGAGGTGGACGGAGGCTGCGGGCATACTGCAGGAGGTGGACAGAGGCTGTGGGCATACTGCAGGAGGTGGACAGAGGCTGCGGGCATACTACAGGAGGTGGACAGAGGCTGCGGGCATACTACAGGAGATGGACGGAGGCTGCGGGCATACTGCAGGAGGTGGACGGAGGCTGCGGGAATACTGCAGGAGGTGGACAGAGGCTGTGGGCATACTGCAGGAGGTGGACAGAGGCTGCGGGCATACTACAGGAGGTGGACAGAGGCTGCGGGCATACTACAGGAGGTGGACAGAGCCTGCGGGCATACTGCAGGAAGTGGATGGAGGCTGCGGGCATACTACAAGAGGTGGACAGAGGCTGCGGGCATACTGTAGGAGGTGGACAGAGGCTGCGGGCATACTGCAGGAGGTGGATGGAGGCTGCAGGCATACTGCAGGAGGTGGACGGAGGCTGCGGGCATACTGCAGGAGGTGGACGGAGGCTGCGGGCATACTGCAGGAGGTGGACGGAGGCTGCGGGCATACTGCAGGAGGTGGACGGAGGCTGCGGGCATACTGCAGGAGGTGGACGGAGGCTGCGGGAATACTGCAGGAGGTGGATGGAGGCTGCGGGCATACTACAGGAGGTGGACAGAGGCTGCGGGCATACTACAGGAGGTGGACAGAGCCTGCGGGCATACTGCAGGAAGTGGATGGAGGCTGCGGGCATACTACAAGAGGTGGACAGAGGCTGCGGGCATACTGTAGGAGGTGGACAGAGGCTGCGGGCATACTGCAGGAGGTGGATGGAGGCTGCAGGCATACTGCAGGAGGTGGACGGAGGCTGCGGGCATACTGCAGGAGGTGGACGGAGGCTGCGGGCATACTGCAGGAGGTGGACGGAGGCTGCGGGCATACTGCAGGAGGTGGACGGAGGCTGCGGGCATACTGCAGGAGGTGGACGGAGGCTGCGGGAATACTGCAGGAGGTGGATGGAGGCTGCGGGCATACTGCAGGAGGTGGATGGAGGCTGCGGGCATACTGCTAGAGGTGGATGGAGGCTGCGGGCATACTGCAGGAGGTGGACAGAGGATGCGGGCATACTTCAGGAGGTGGATGGAGGCTGCGGGCATACTGTAGGAGGTGGACAGAGGCTGCGGGCATACTGCAGGAGGTGGACGTAGGCTGCGGGCATACTGTAGGAGGTGGACAGAGGCTGCGGGCATACTGCAGGAGGTGGACAGAGGCTGCAGGCATACTTCAGGAGGTGGATGGAGGCTGCGGGCATACTGCAGGAGGTGGACGGAGGCTGCGGGAATACTGATGGAGGTGGACAGAGGCTGCGGGCATGACACAGGAGGTGGATGGAGGCTGCGGGCATCACACAGGAGGTGGATGGAGGCTGTGGGCATAGTACAGGAGGTGGACAGAGCCTGCGGGCATACTGCAGGAGGTGGATGGAGGCTGCGGGCATACTACAAGAGGTGGACAGAGGATGCGGGCATACTTCAGGAGGTGGATGGAGGCTGCGGGCATACTGTAGGAGGTGGACAGAGGCTGCGGGCATGACACAGGAGGTGGATGGAGGCTGCGGGCATACTGCAGGAGGTGGATGGAGGCTGTGGGCATACTACAGGAGGTGGACAGAGCCTGCGGGCATACTGCAGGAGGTGGATGGAGGCTGCGGGCATACTACAAGAGGTGGACAGAGGATGCGGGCATACTTCAGGAGGTGGATGGAGGCTGCGGGCATACTGTAGGAGGTGGACAGAGGCTGCGGGCATACTGCAGGAGGTGGAGAGAGGCTGTAGGCATACTTCAGGAGGTGGATGGAGGCTGCGGGCATACTGCAGGAGGTGGATGGAGGCTGCGGGCATACTGCAGGAGGTGGACGGAGACTGCGGGCATACTGCAGGAGGTGGACTGAGGCTGCGGGAATACTGCAGGAGGTGGATGGAGGCTGCGGGCATACTGTAGGAGGTGGACAGAGGCTGCGGGCATACTGCAGGAGGTGGACAGAGGCTGTAGGCATACTTCAGGAGGTGGATGGAGGCTGCGGGCATACTGCAGGAGGTGGACAGAGGCTGCGGACATACTGCAGGAGGTGGACGGAGGCTGCGGGCATACTGCAGGAGGTGGACGGAGGCTGCGGGCATACTGCAGGAGGTGGATGGAGGCTGAGGGCATACTACAGGAGATGGACGGAGGCTGCGGGCATACTGCAGGAGGTGGACGGAGGCTGCGGGAATACTGCAGGAGGTGGACGGAGGCTGCGGGCATACTGCAGGAGGTGGATGGAGGCTGAGGGCATACTACAGGAGATGGACGGAGGCTGCGGGCATACTGCAGGAGGTGGACGGAGGCTGCGGGAATACTGCAGGAGGTGGACGGAGGCTGCGGGCATATTGCAGGAGGTGGACAGAGGCTGCGGGCATACTGCAGGAGGTGGACGTAGGCTGCGGGCATACTGTAGGAGGTGGACAGAGGCTGCGGGCATACTGCAGGAGGTGGACAGAGGCTGCAGGCATACTTCAGGAGGTGGATGGAGGCTGCGGGCATACTGCAGGAGGTGGACGGAGGCTGCGGGAATACTGATGGAGGTGGACAGAGGCTGCGGGCATGACACAGGAGGTGGATGGAGGCTGCGGGCATCACACAGGAGGTGGATGGAGGCTGTGGGCATAGTACAGGAGGTGGACAGAGCCTGCGGGCATACTGCAGGAGGTGGATGGAGGCTGCGGGCATACTACAAGAGGTGGACAGAGGATGCGGGCATACTACAGGAGGTGGATGGAGGCTGCGGGCATACTGTAGGAGGTGGACAGAGGCTGCGGGCATGACACAGGAGGTGGATGGAGGCTGCGGGCATACTGCAGGAGGTGGATGGAGGCTGTGGGCATACTACAGGAGGTGGACAGAGCCTGCGGGCATACTGCAGGAGGTGGATGGAGGCTGCGGGCATACTACAAGAGGTGGACAGAGGATGCGGGCATACTTCAGGAGGTGGATGGAGGCTGCGGGCATACTGTAGGAGGTGGACAGAGGCTGCGGGCATACTGCAGGAGGTGGAGAGAGGCTGTAGGCATACTTCAGGAGGTGGATGGAGGCTGCGGGCATACTGCAGGAGGTGGATGGAGGCTGCGGGCATACTGCAGGAGGTGGACGGAGACTGCGGGCATACTGCAGGGGGTGGACTGAGGCTGCGGGAATACTGCAGGAGGTGGATGGAGGCTGCGGGCATACTGTAGGAGGTGGACAGAGGCTGCGGGCATACTGCAGGAGGTGGACAGAGGCTGTAGGCATACTTCAGGAGGTGGATGGAGGCTGCGGGCATACTGCAGGAGGTGGACAGAGGCTGCGGACATACTGCAGGAGGTGGACGGAGGCTGCGGGCATACTGCAGGAGGTGGACGGAGGCTGCGGGCATACTGCAGGAGGTGGATGGAGGCTGAGGGCATACTACAGGAGATGGACGGAGGCTGCGGGCATACTGCAGGAGGTGGACGGAGGCTGCGGGAATACTGCAGGAGGTGGACGGAGGCTGCGGGCATACTGCAGGAGGTGGATGGAGGCTGAGGGCATACTACAGGAGATGGACGGAGGCTGCGGGCATACTGCAGGAGGTGGACAGAGGCTGTGGGCATACTACAAGAGGTGGACAGAGGCTGCGGGCATACTGCAGGAGGTGGACGGAGGCTGCGGGCATACTGCAGGAGGTGGACAGAGCCTGCGGGCATACTACAAGAGGTGGACAGAGGCTGCGGGCATACTGCAGGAGGTGGATGGGGGCTGCGGGCATACTACAAGAGGTGGACAGAGGCTGCGGCATACTTCAGGAGGTGGATGAAGGCTGCGGGCATACTGCAGGAGGTGGACAGAGGCTGCGGGCATACTTCAGGAGGTGGATGGATGCTGCGGGCATACTGCAGGAGGTGGATGGAGGCTGCGGGCATACTACAAGAGGTGGACAGAGGCTGCGGCATACTTCAGGAGGTGGATGAAGGCTGCGGGCATAATGCAGGAGGTGGACAGAGGCTGCGGGCATACTGCAGGAGGTGGGCGGAGGCTGCGGGCATACTTCAGGAGGTGGATGGAGGCTGCGGGCATACTGCAGGAGGTGGATGGAGGCTGCGGGCATACTGCAGGAGGTGGATGGAGGTTGCGGGCATGACACAGGAGGTGGATGGAGGCTGCAGGCATACTGCAGGAGGTGGATGGAGACTGCGGGCATACTGCAGGAGGTGGACTGAGGCTGCGGGAATACTGCAGGAGGTGGATGGAGGCTGCGGGCATACTGCAGGAGGTGGACAGAGACTGCGGGCATACTGCAGGAGGTGGACAGAGGCTGCGGGCATACTGCAGGAGGTGGACGGAGGCTGCGGGCATACTGCAGGAGGTGGATGGAGGCTGAGGGCATACTACAGGAGATGGACGGAGGCTGCGGGCATACTGCAGGAGGTGGACGGAGGCTGCGGGAATACTGCAGGAGGTGGACGGAGGCTGCGGGCATACTACAAGAGGTGGACAGAGGCTGCGGGCATACTGCAGGAGGTGGACGGAGGCTGCGGGCATACTGCAGGAGGTGGACAGAGCCTGCGGGCATACTACAAGAGGTGGACAGAGGCTGCGGGCATACTGCAGGAGGTGGACGGAGGCTGCGGGCATACTGCAGGAGGTGGACAGAGCCTGCGGGCATACTACAAGAGGTGGACAGAGGCTGCGGGCATACTGCAGGAGGTGGACAGAGGCTGCGGGCATACTGCAGGAGGTGTATGGAAGCTGTGGGCATACTGCAGGAGGTGGACGGAGGCTGCGGGCATACTGCAGGAGGTGGAAAGAGCCTGCGGGCATACTGCAGGAGGTGGACAGAGCCTGCGGGCATACTACAAGAGGTGGACCGAGGCTGCGGGCATACTTCAGGAGGTGGATGGATGCTGCGGGCATACTGCAGGAGGTGGATGGATGCTGCGGGCATACTGCAGGAGGTGGAGGGAGGCTGCGGGCATACTGCAGGAGGTGGACAGAGGCTGCGGGCATACTGCAGGAGGTGGATGGAGGCTGCGGGCATACTGCAGGAGGTGGATGGAGGCTGCAGGCATACTGCAGGAGGTGGAGGGAGGCTGCGGGCATACTGCAGGAGGTGGACAGAGGCTGCGGGCATACCGCAGGAGGTGGATGGAGGCTGCGGGCATACTGCAGGAGGTGGATGGGGGCTGCGGGCATACTGCAGGAGGTGGATGGAGGCTGCAGGCATAATGCAGGAGGTGGACGGAGGCTGCGGGCATACTGCAAGAGGTGGACAGAGGCTATGGGCATATTGCAGGAGGTGGACAGAGGCTGCGGGCATACTGCAGGAGGTAGACAGTCTGCGGGCATACTGCAGGAGGTGGATGGAAGCTGTGGGCATACTACAGGAGGTGGGCGGAGGCTTCGGGCATACTAGAGGAGGTGGGCAGAGGCTGCGGGAATACTACAAAAGGTGGGCGGAGGCTGCGGGCATACTACAGGAGGTGGATGGAGGCTGCTAGCATAATGCAGGAGGTGGAAGGAGGCTGCGGGCATACTGCAGGAGGTGGACAGAGGCTGCCGGCATACTGCAGGAGGTGGATGGAGGCTGTGGTATACTTCAGGAGGTGGATGGAGGCTGCGGGCATAATGCAGGAGGTGGACAGAGGCTGCCGGCATACTGCAGGAGGTGGATGGAGGCTGCGGGCATACTGCAGGAGGTGGACGGAGGCTGCGGGCATACTGCAGGAGGTGGATGGAGGCTGCGGGCATACTACAAGAGGTAGACAGAGGCTGCCGGCATACTGCAGGAGGTGGATGGAGGCTGCGGGCATACTGCAGGAGGTGGACAGAGGCTGCGGGCATACTGCAGGAGGTGGATGGAGGCTGCGGGCATACTACAGGAGGTGGATGGAGGCTGCGGGCATACTACAAGAGGTAGACAGAAGCTGCGGGCATACTGCAGGAGGTGGATGGAGGCTGCGGGCATACTACAGGAGGTGGATGGAGGCTGCCAGCATAATGCAGGAGGTGGACGGAGGCTGCGGGCATACTGCAGGAGCTGGACAGAGGCTGTGGTATACTTCAGGAGGTGGATGGAGGCTGCGGGCATAATGCAGGAGGTGGACAGAGGCTGCCGGCATACTGCAGGAGGTGGATGGAGGCGGCGGGCATACTGCAGGAGGTGGACAGAGGCTGCGGGCATACTGTAGGAGGTGGACAGAGGCTGCGGGCATACTGCAGGAGGTGGATGGAGGCTGCGGGCATACTGCAGGAGGTGGACAGAGGCTGCAGGCATACTACAGGAGGTGGATGGAGGCTGCGGGCATACTGCAAGAGGTGGACGGAGGCGGCGGGAATACTGCAGGAGGTGGACAGAGGCTGCGGGCATGACACAGGAGGTGGATGGAGGCTGCGGGCATACTGCAGGAGGTGGATGGAGGCTGCGGGCATACTACAAGAGGTGGACAGAGGATGCGGGCATACTTCAGGAGGTGGATGGAGGCTGCGGGCATACTGTAGGAGGTGGACAGAGGCTGTAGGCATACTTCAGGAGGTGGATGGAGGCTGCGGGCATACTGCAAGAGGTGGACAGAGGCTATGGGCATACTGAAGGAGGTGGATGGAAGCTGTGGGCATACTAGAGGAGGTGGGCAGAGGCTGCGGGAATACTACAAAAGGTGGGCGGAGGCTATGGGCATACTACTGGAGGTGGATGGAAGCTGCGGGCATACTGCAGGTGGTGGACGGAGGCTGTGGGCATACTACAGGAGGTGGACGGAGGCTGCGGGCATACTGCAGGAGGTGGATGGAGGTTGCGGGCATGACACAGGAGGTGGATGGAGGCTGCAGGCATACTGCAAGAGGTGGACGGAGGCTGCGGGCATACTACAGGAGGTGGACGGAGACTGCGGGCATACTGCAGGAGGTGGACTGAGGCTGCGGGAATACTGCAGGAGGTGGATGGAGGCTGCGGGCATACTACAGGAGGTGGACTGAGGCTGCGGGAATACTGCAGGAGGTGGATGGAGGCTGCGGGCATACTGCAGGAGGTGGATGGAGGCTGCGGGCATACTGTAGGAGGTGGATGGAGGCTGTGGGCATACTGCAGGAGGTGGATGGAGGCTGCGGGCATACTGCAGGAGGTGGATGGAGGCTGCGGGCATACTACAGGAGGTGGGCAGAGGCTGCGGGCATACTGCAGGAGGTGGATGGAGGCTGCGGGCATACTGCAGGAGGTGGATGGAGGCTGTGGGCATACTGCAGGAGGTGGATGGAGGCTGCGGGCATGACACAGGAGGTGGACAGAGGCTGCGGGCATACTGCAGGAGGTGGACAGAGGCTGTGGGCATACTGCAGGAGGTGGACAGAGCCTGCGGGCATGACACAGGAGGTGGATGGAGGCTGCAGGAATACTGCAGGAGGTGGATGGAGGCTGCGGGCATGACATAGGAGGTGGATGGAGGCTGCGGGCATACTGCAGGAGGTGGATGGAGGCTGCGGGCATACTACAAGAGGTGGACAGAGGCTGCGGGCATACTTCAGGAGGTGGATGGAGGCTGCGGGCATACTGCAGGAGGTGGATGGAGGCTGCGGGCATACTACAGGAGGTGGACAGAGGCTGCGGGCATACTACAGGAGGTCGATAGAGGCTGCGGGCATACTTCAGGAGGTGGATGGATGCTGCGGGCATACTGCAGGAGGTGGATGGAGGCTGCGGGCATACTGCAGGAGTTGGACAGAGGCTGCGGGCTTAACATAGGCGGTGGATGGAGGCTGCGGGCATACTGCAGGAGGTGGATGGAAGCTGTGGGCATACTGCAGGAGGTGGACGGAGGCTGCGGGAATACTGCAGGAGGTGGACGGAGGCTGCAGGAATACTGCAGGAGGTGGACGGAGGCTGCGGGCATACTGCAGGAGGTGGACGGAGGCTGCGGGAATACTGCAGGAGGTGGACGGAGGCTGCAGGAATACTGCAGGAGGTGGACGGAGGCTGCGGGCATACTGCAGGAGGTGGACGGAGGCTGCGGGAATACTGCAGGAGGTGGATGGAGGCTGCGGGCATACTGCAGGAGGTGGATGGAGGCTGCGGGCATACTGCTAGAGGTGGATGGAGGCTGTGGGAATACTGCAGGAGGTGGATGGAGGCTGCGGGCATACTACAGGAGATGGACGGAGGCGGCGGGCATACTGCAGGAGGTGGACGGAGGCTGCGGGAATACTGCAGGAGGTGGATGGAGGCTGCGGGCATACTGCAGGAGGTGGATGGAGGCTGCGGGCATACTGCTAGAGGTGGATGGAGGCTGTGGGAATACTGCAGGAGGTGGATGGAGGCTGCGGGAATACTGCAGGAGGTGGACAGAGGCTGTGGGCATACTGCAGGAGGTGGACAGAGGCTGCGGGCATACTACAGGAGATGGACGGAGGCTGCGGGCATACTACAGGAGGTGGACGGAGGCTGCGGGCATACTGCAGGAGGTGGATGGAGGCTGCGGGCATACTGCAGGAGGTGGACGGAGGCTGCGGGCATACTGCAGGAGGTGGACGGAGGCTGCGGGAATACTGCAGGAGGTGGATGGAGGCTGCGGGCATACTACAGGAGATGGACGGAGGCTGCGGGCATACTGCAGGAGGTGGACGGAGGCTGTGGGAATACTGCAGGAGGTGGATGGAGGCTGCGGGCATACTGCAGGAGGTGGATGGAGGCTGCGGGCATACTGCTAGAGGTGGATGGAGGCTGTGGGAATACTGCAGGAGGTGGATGGAGGCTGCGGGCATACTACAGGAGATGGACGGAGGCTGCGGGCATACTGCAGGAGGTGGACGGAGGCTGCGGGAATACTGCAGGAGGTGGACAGAGGCTGTGGGCATACTGCAGGAGGTGGACAGAGGCTGCGGGCATACTACAGGAGGTGGACAGAGGCTGCGGGCATACTACAGGAGGTGGACAGAGCCTGCGGGCATACTGCAGGAAGTGGATGGAGGCTGCGGGCATACTACAAGAGGTGGACAGAGGCTGCGGGCATACTGCAGGAGGTGGATGGAGGCTGCAGGCATACTGCAGGAGGTGGACGGAGGCTGCGGGCATACTGCAGGAGGTGGACGGAGGCTGCGGGCATACTGCAGGAGGTGGATGGAGGCTGCAGGCATACTGTAGGAGGTGGACAGAGGCTGCGGGCATACTGCAGGAGGTGGATGGAGGCTGCAGGCATACTGCAGGAGGTGGACGGAGGCTGCGGGCATACTGCAGGAGGTGGACGGAGGCTGCGGGCATACTGCAGGAGGTGGATGGAGGCTGCGGGCATACTGCACGAGGTGGACGGAGGCTGCGGGCATACTACAAGAGGTGGACAGAGGCTGTGGTATACTTCAGGAGGTGGATGGAGGCTGCGGGCATACTGCAGGAGGTGGATGGAGGCTGCGGGCATACTGCAGGAGGTGGACAGAGCCTGCGGGCATACTACAAGAGGTGGACAGAGGCTGCGGGCATACTACAAGAGGTGGACAGAGGCTGCGGGCATACTACAAGAGGTGGACAGAGGCTGTGGTATACTTCAGGAGGTGGATGGAGGCTGCGGGCATACTGCAGGAGGTGGATGGAGGCTGCGGGCATACTGCAGGAGGTGGACAGAGGCTGCGGGCATACTGCAGGAGGTGGATGGAGGCTGCGGGCATACTGCAGGTGGTGGATGGAGGCTGCGCGCATACTGCAGGAGGTGGACAGAGGCTGCGGGAATAATACAGGAGGTGGACAGAGGCTGCGGGCATACTGCAGGAGGTGGACAGAGGCTGCGGGAATAATACAGGAGGTGGACAGAGGCTGCGGGCATTCTGCAGGAGGTGGACGAAGGCTGCGGGCATACTGCAGGAGGTGGATGGAGGCTGCAGGCATACTACAGGAGGTGGACAGAGGCTGCGGGCATACTGCAGGAGGTGGATGGGGGCTGCGGGCATACTTCAGGAGGTGGATGGATGCTGCGGGCATACTGCAGGAGGTGGATGGATGCTGCGGGCATACTACAAGAGGTGGACAGAGGCTGCGGGCATACTTCAGGAGGTGGATGGATGCTGCGGGCATACTGCAGGAGGTGGATGGAGGCTGCGGGCATACTACAAGAGGTGGACAGAGGCTGCGGCATACTTCAGGAGGTGGATGAAGGCTGCGGGCATAATGCAGGAGGTGGACAGAGGCTGCGGGCATACTGCAGGAGGTGGAAGGAGGCTGCAGGCATACTGCAGGAGGTGGACGGAGGCTGCGGGCATACTGCAGGAGGTGGATGGAAGCTGTGGGCATACTACAGGAGGTGGGCGGAGGCTTCGGGCATACTAGAGGAGGTGGGCAGAGGCTGCGGGAATACTACAGAAGGTGGGCGGAGGCTGCGGGCATACTGCAGGAGGTGGACGGAGGCTGCGGGAATACTACAGGAGGTGGACGGAGGCTGCGGGCATACTGCAGGAGGTGGACGGAGGCTGAGGGCATACTACAGGAGGTAGATGGAGGCTGCGGGCATACTGCAGGAGGTGGACGGAGGCTGCGGGAATACTGCAGGAGGTGGATGGAGGCTGCGGGCACACTACAGAAGGTGGATGGAGGCTGCGGGCATACTGCAGGAGGTGGATGGAGGCTGCGGGCATACTGCTGGAGGTGGATGGAGGCTGTGGGCATACTGCAGGAGGTGGATGGAGGCTGCGGGAATACTGCAGGAGGTGGACGGAGGCTGAGGGCATACTGCTGGAGGTGGATAGAGGCTGTGGGCATACTGCAGGAGGTGGATGGAGGCTACGGGCATACTGCAGGAGGTGGATGGAGGCTGCGGGCATACTACAGGAGGCGGATGGAGGCTGCGGGCATACTGCAGGAGGTGGACAGAGGCTGCTGTAATACTGCAGGAGGTGGACAGAGGCTGCGGGCATACTGCAGGAGGTGGACAGAGGCTGCGGGCATACTACAGGAGGTGGACAGAGGCTGCGGGCATACTGTAGGAGGTGGACAGAGGCTGCGGGCATACTTCAGGAGGTGGATGGAGGCTGCGGGCATACTGCAGGAGGTGGATGGAGGCTGCGGGCATACTGCAGGAGGTGGATGGAGGCTGCAGGCATACTGCAGGAGGTGGATGGAGGCTGCAGGCATACTGCAGGAGGTGGACGAAGGCTGCGGGCATACTGCAGGAGGTGGATGGAGGCTGCGGGCATACTGCAGGAGGTGGACGGAGGCTGCGGGCATACTGCAGGAGGTGGAAAGAGCCTGCGGGCATACTGCAGGAGGTGGACAGAGGCTGTAGGAATACTTCAGGAGGTGGACAGAGGCTGCGGGCATACTTCAGGAGGTGGATGGATGCTGCGGGCATACTGCAGGAGGTGGATGGAGGCTGCGGGCATACTGCAGGAGGTGGACGGAGGCTGCGGGCAAACTGCAGGAGGTGGACAGAGGCTGCGGGCATAATACAGGAGGTGGACAGAGGCTGCGGGCATTCTGCAGGAGGTGGACGAAGGCTGCGGGCATACTGCAGGAGGTGGATGGAGGCTGCGGGCATACTGCAGGAGGTGAATGGAGGCTGCGGGCATACTGCAGGGGGTGGACGGAGGCTGCGGGCATACTGCAGGAGGTGAATGGAGGCTGCGGGCATACTGCAGGAGGTGGACAGAGCCTGCGGGCATACTACAAGAGGTAGACAGAGGCTGCGGGCATACTGCAGGAGGTGGATGGAGGCTGCGGGCATACTACAAGAGGTGGACAGAGGCTGCGGGCATAATACAGGAGGTGGACAGAGGCTGCGGGCATTCTGCAGGAGGTGGACGAAGGCTGCGGGCATACTTCAGGAGGTGGATGGAGGCTGCGGGCATACTGTAGGAGGTGGACGGAGGCTGCGGGCATACTGCAGGAGGTGGACAGAGGCTGCCGGCATACTGCAGGAGGTGGATGGAGGCTGCGGGCATACTGCAGGAGGTGGACGGAGGCTGCGGGCATACTACAGGAGGTGGATGGAGGCTGCGGGCATACAGCAGGAGGTGGATGGAGGCTGTGGGCAGACTGCAGGAGGTGGATGGAGGCTGCGGGCATGGCACAGGAGGTGGACGGAGGCTGCTGCATACTGCAGGAGGTGGTTGGAGGCTGCGGGCATAATGCAGGAGGTGGGTGGAGGCTGCGGGCATACTGCAGGAGGTGGATGGAGGCTGTGGGCATACTGCAGGAGGTGGATGGAGGCTGCGGGCATAATGCAGGAGGTGGATGGAGGCTGCGGGCATACTGCAGGAGGTGGATGGAGGCTGCGGGCATACTACAGGAGGTGGACAGAAGCTGTGGGCATGACACAGGAGGTTAATGGAGGCTGCGGGCATCACACAGGAGGTGGACGGAGGCTGCGGGCATACTCCAGGAGGTGGACAGAGGCTGCGGGCATACTACAGGAGGTGGACAGAGGCTGCGGGCATACTGCAGGAGGTGGATGGAGGCTGCGGGCATACTGCAGGAGGTGGACAGAGGCTGGGGGCATACTGCAGGAGGTGGACAGAGGCTGCGGGCATACTGCAGGAGGTGGACAGAGGCTGCGGGCATACTACAGGAGGTGGACAGAGGCTGCGGGCATACTGCAGGAGGTGGATGGAGGCTGCGGGCATACTGCAGGAGGTGGACAGAGGCTGCGGGCATACTGCAGGAGGTGGATGGAGGCTGCGGGCATACTGTAGGAGGTGGACAGAGGCTGCGGGCATACTGCAGGAGGTGGTTGGAGGCTGCGGGCATACTGCAGGAGGTGGATAGAGGCTGCGGGCATAATGCAGGAGGTGGGTGGAGGCTGCGGGCATACTGCAGGAG
This sequence comes from Lithobates clamitans, assembly GCA_037952925.1. NCBI lineage: Eukaryota > Metazoa > Chordata > Amphibia > Anura > Ranidae > Lithobates > Lithobates clamitans. Next base: position 677,338 of record JBBGZY010001492.1, read on the forward strand.
GTGGTTGGAGGCTGCGGGCATACTGCAGGAGGTGGATGGAGGCTGCGGGCATACTGCAGGTGGATGGAGGCTGCGGGCATACTACAGGAGGTGGACAGAGCCTGCGGGCATGACACAGGAGGTGGATGGAGGCTGCGGGCATACTACAGGAGGTGGAAGGAGGCTGCGGGCATACTGCAGGAGGTGGATGGAGGCTGCGGGCATACTGCAGGAGGTGGATGGAGGCTGCGGGCATACTACAGGAGGTGGACGGAGGCTGCGGGCATACTGCAGGAGGTGGATGGAGGCTGCGGGCATGACACAGGAGGTGGATTGAGGCTGTGGGCATACTGCAGGAGGTGGATGGAGGCTGCGGGCATACTACAGGAGGTGGGCAGAGGCTGCGGGCATACTGCAGGAGGTGGACGGAGGCTGCGGGCATACTGCAGGAGGTGGATGGAGGCTGAGGGCATACTGCAGGTGGATGGAGGCTGCGGGCATGACACAGGAGGTGGATGGAGGCTGCGGGCATACTACAGGAGGTGGACGGAGGCTGCGGGCATACTGCAGGAGGTGGATGGAGGCTGCGGGCATACTACAGGAGGTGGACGGAGGCTGCGGGCATACTGCAGGAGGTGGATGGAGGCTGCGGGCATGACACAGGAGGTGGATTGAGGCTGTGGGCATACTGCAGGAGGTGGATGGAGGCTGCGGGCATACTACAGGAGGTGGGCAGAGGCTGCGGGCATACTGCAGGAGGTGGACAGAGGCTGCGGGCATACTGCAGGAGGTGGACAGAGGCTGCGGGCATACTACAGGAGGTGGACAGAGGCTGCGGGCATACTGCAGGAGGTGGATGGAGGCTGCGGGCATACTGCAGGAGGTGGACAGAGGCTGCGGGCATACTGCAGGAGGTGGATGGAGGCTGCGGGCATACTGTAGGAGGTGGACAGAGGCTGCGGGCATACTGCAGGAGGTGGTTGGAGGCTGCGGGCATACTGCAGGAGGTGGATAGAGGCTGCGGGCATAATGCAGGAGGTGGGTGGAGGCTGCGGGCATACTGCAGGAGGTGGTTGGAGGCTGCGGGCATACTGCAGGAGGTGGATGGAGGCTGCGGGCATACTGCAGGTGGATGGAGGCTGCGGGCATACTACAGGAGGTGGACAGAGCCTGCGGGCATGACACAGGAGGTGGATGGAGGCTGCGGGCATACTACAGGAGGTGGACGGAGGCTGCGGGCATACTGCAGGAGGTGGATGGAGGCTGCGGGCATACTGCAGGAGGTGGATGGAGGCTGCGGGCATACTACAGGAGGTGGACGGAGGCTGCGGGCATACTGCAGGAGGTGGATGGAGGCTGCGGGCATACTGCAGGAGGTGGATGGAGGCTGTGGGCATACTGCAGGAGGTGGATGGAGGCTGCGGGCATACTACAGGAGGTGGGCAGAGGCTGCGGGCATACTGCAGGAGGTGGACGGAGGCTGCGGGCATACTGCAGGAGGTGGATGGAGGCTGAGGGCATACTGCAGGTGGATGGAGGCTGCGGGCATGACACAGGAGGTGGATGGAGGCTGCGGGCATACTACAGGAGGTGGACAGAGCCTGCGGGCATGACACAGGAGGTGGATGGAGGCTGCGGGCATACTACAGGAGGTGGACGGAGGCTGCGGGCATACTGCAGGAGGTGGATGGAGGCTGCGGGCATACTACAGGAGGTGGACGGAGGCTGCGGGCATACTGCAGGAGGTGGATGGAGGCTGCGGGCATGACACAGGAGGTGGATTGAGGCTGTGGGCATACTGCAGGAGGTGGATGGAGGCTGCGGGCATACTACAGGAGGTGGGCAGAGGCTGCGGGCATACTGCAGGAGGTGGACGGAGGCTGCGGGCATACTGCAGGAGGTGGACGGAGGCTGAGGGCATACTGCAGGAGGTGGAAAGAGGCTGGGGGCATGACACAGGAGGTGGACAGAGGCTGCGGGCATACTACAGGAGGTGGACAGAGGCTGCAGGCATACTGCAGGAAGTGGATGGAGGCTGCGGGCATACTACAAGAGGTGGACAGAGGCTGCGGGCATACTGCAGTAGGTGGACGGAGGCTGCGGGCATACTACAGGAGGTGGACAGAGGCTGCGGGCATACTGTAGGAGGTGGACAGAGGCTGCGGGCATACTGCAGGAGGTGGATGGAGGCTGCGGGCATACTGTAGGAGGTGGACAGAGGCTGCGGGCATACTGCAGGAGGTGGACAGAGGCTGCGGGCATACTGCAGGAGGTGGAGGGAGGCTGCGGGCAAACTGCAGGAGGTGGATGGAGGCTGCAGGCATACTGCAGGAGGTGGAGGGAGGCTGCGGGCATACTGCAGGAGGTGGACAGAGCCTGCGGGCATACTACAAGAGGTGGACAGAGGCTGCGGGCATACTTCAGGAGGTGGATGGAGGCTGCGGGCATACTGCAGGAGGTGGATGGAGGCTGCGGGCATACTACAAGAGGTGGACAGAGGCTGCGGGCATACTGCAGGAGGTGGATGGAGGCTGCGGGCATACTGCAGGAGGTGGATGGAGGCTGCGGGCATGACACAGGAGGTGGATGGAGGCTGCAGGCATACTACAGGAGGTGGACGGAGGCTGCGGGCATACTGCAGGAGGAGGACAGAGGCTGCGGGCATACTGCAGGAGGTGGATGGAGGCTGCGGGCATGACACAGGAGGTGGATTGAGGCTGTGGGCATACTGCAGGAGGTGGTAGGAGGCTGTGGGCATACTGCAGGAGGTTGATGGAGGCTGCGGGCATGACACAGGAGGTGGATGGAGGCTGCGGGCATACTACAGGAGGTGGATGGAGGCTGCGGGCATACTGCAGGAGGTGGACAGAGGCTGTGGGCATAATACAGGAGGTGGACAGAGGCTGCGGGCATACTGCAGGAGGTGGATGGAGGCTGCGGGCATAATGCAGGAGGTGGTTGGAGGCTGCGGGCATACTGCAGGAGGTGGATAGAGGCTGTGGGCATACTGCAGGAGGTGGATGGAGGCTGCGGGCATACTGCAGGAGGTTGATGGAGGCTGCGGGCATGACACAGGAGGTGGATGGAGGCTGCGGGCATACTACAGGAGGTGGACAGAGCCTGCTGGCATGACACAGGAGGTGGATGGAGGCTGCGGGCATGACACAGGTGGTTAATGGAGGCTGCGGGCATCACACAGGAGGTGGACGGAGGCTGCGGGCATACTCCAGGAGGTGGACAGAGGCTGCGGGCATACTACAGGAGGTGGACAGAGGCTGTGGGCATACTGCAGGAGGTGGACAGAGGCTGTGGGCATACTGCAGGAGGTGGATGGAGGCTGCGGGCATACTGCAGGAGGTGGATGGAGGCAGTGGGCATACTGCAGGAGGTGGACGGAGGCTGCGGGCATACTACAGGAGGTGGGCAGAGGCTGCGGGCATACTGCAGGAGGTGGATGGAGGCTGCGGGCATGACACAGGAGGTGGACAGAGGCTGCCGGCATACAGCAGGAGGTGGACGAAGGCTGCGGGCATACTGCAGGAGGTGGACGGAGGCTGCGGGCATACTGCAGGAGGTGGACAGAGTCTGTGGGCATACTGCAGGAGGTGGATGGAGGCTGCGGGCATGAAACAGGAGGTGGACAGAGGCTGCGGGCATATTACAGGAGTTGGACAGAGGCTGCGGGCATACTACAGGAGGTGGATGGAGGCTGCGGGCATACTGTAGGAGGTGGACAGAGGCTGCGGGCATACTGCAGGAGGTGGACAAAGGGTTCCGGGCATACTGTAGGAGGTGGACAGAGGCTGCGGGCATACTGCAGGAGGTGGACGGAGGCTGCAGGCAAACTTCAGGAGGTGGATGGAGGCTGCAGGCATACTACAAGAGGTGGATGGAGGCTGCAGGCATACTACAGGAGGTGGACAGAGGCTGCGGGCATACTGCAGGAGGTGGACAGAGGCTGCGGGCATACTGCAGGAGGTGGACGGAGGCTGCAGGCAAACTTCAGGAGGTGGATGGAGGCTGCGGGCATACTGCAGGAGGTGGACGGAGGCTGCGGGAATACTGCAGGAGGTGGATTGAGGCTGCGGGCATACTGCAGGAGGTGGATGGAGGCTGCGGGCATACTACAGGAGGTGGACAGAGGCTGCGGGCATACTGTAGGAGGTGGACAGAGGCTGCAGGCAAACTTCAGGAGGTGGATGGAGGCTGCGGGCATACTGCAGGAGGTGGACGGAGGCTGCGGGAATACTGCAGGAGGTGGATGGAGGCTGCGGGCATTCTGCAGGAGGTGGATGGAGGCTGCGGGCATGACACAGGAGGTGGACAGAGGCTGCGGGCATACTACAGGAGGTGGATGGAGGCTGCGGGCATACTACAAGAGGTGGACAGAGGATGCGGGCATACTTCAGGAGGTGGATGGAGGCTGCGGGCATACTGCAGGAGGTGGACAGAGGCTGCAGGCATACTTCAGGAGGTGGATGGAGGCTGCGGGCATACTGCAGGAGGTGGATGGAGGCTGCGGGCATACTGCAGGAGGTGGATGGAGGTTGCGTGCATGACACAGGAGGTGGATGGAGGCTGCGGGTATGACACAGGAGGTGGATGGAGGCTGCGGGCATACTACAGGAGGTGGACGGAGGCTGCGGGCATACTGCAGGAGGTGGAAGGAGGCTGCAGGCATACTGCAGGAGGTGGATGGAGGCTGCGGGCATACTGCTGGAGGTGGATGGAGGCTGCGGGCATACTACAGGAGGTGGGCAGAGGCTGTGGGCATACTGCAGGAGGTGGATGGAGGCTGCGGGCATGACACAGGAGGTGGACAGAGGCTGCGGGCATACTGCAGGAGGTGGATGGTGGCTGCGGGCATACTACAGGAGGTGGACAGAGGCTGCGGGCATACTGCAGGAGGTGGACAGAGGCTGCGGGCATACTGCAGGAGGTGGACAGAGTCTGTGGGCATACTGCAGGAGGTGGACAGAGTCTGTGGGCATACTGCAGGAGGTGGATGGAGGCTGCGGGCATGAAACAGGAGGTGGATGGAGGCTTTGGGCATACTGCAGGAGGTGGATAGAGGCTGCGGGCATACTACAGGAGGTGGGCAGAGGCTGCTGGCATACCGCAGGAGGTGGACAGAGGCTGCGGGCATGACAAAGGAGGTGGATGGAGGCTGCGGGCATACTGCAGGAGGTGGATGGAGGCTGCGGGCATACTGCAGGAGGTGGATGGAGGCTGCGGGCATGACACAGGAGGTGGACAGAGGCTGCGGGCATACTACAGGAGGTGGACAGAGGCTGCGGGCATAATGCAGGAGGTGGACAGAGGCTGTGGGCATACTGCAGGAGGTGGACAGAGGCTGTGGGCATACTGCAGGAGGTGGACAGAGGCTGCGGGCATGACACAGGAGGTGGATGGAGGCTGCGGGCATACTGCAGGAGGTGGATGGAGGCTGCGGGCATACTGCAGGAGGTGGATGGAGGCTGCGGGCATACTACAGGAGTTAGATGGAGGCTGGGGGCATACTGCAGGAGGTGGATGGAGGCTGCAGGCATACTGCAGGAGGTGGATGGAGGCTGCGGGTATACTGCAGGAGGTGGATGGAGGCTGCAGGCATACTGCAGGAGGTGGATGGAGGCTGCAGGCATGACACAGGAGGACTGACTTGCCTGTCCACTCCTTCTCCTGGGCTGTGGCTGTGTGACGACTCGCACTGGTCATAATGTTATGGCTCCCCATAGGAACTTCCTAAGCCATAACATTATGACCAGTGTGCCTGTTAGGAAGGTACAAGTGCTGTCCATCCTGTCATCACCCCCACCCTCTGCAGCAGGCATGCCCTGTGCTAAAAAACTGTGTCATTACCAGGATTCCAGAAGGCAGAGCTCACAATCTATGCCGTGGCCCGTGTATAATTCGCCCGAGCCCAGCCTGCCCAGTCCTGAAGCGAATGCCGCTCGCAGCCGCTACTTTCCATTTAAAAATTGCGCCAGTCGGTTTCATTGCGTTACTGCGCATGCCGGCTTCAGAATGGCGCATGCGCAATTGAATGGTCGGCTTGCGGTCATATTTTTTATGGGCACCGTTGCCCGTAACGGACATTTACGGGCACCCAGAAAATGGGTTTTAATTTACGGGCTGCCCATAAATCTACGGGCGGTTGGCAACACTGGTAGTAGCAGACATATATTGTATGTAGTATTTGCTTTGTATTATAATTGTTGTTGTGTAATTATTATTTGGAAGTATCAGGATCAGGTGGTGAGGTGGTTTGTTACATAGTTACACAGCCGTATAGTAATACAGCAGTATGTCTACAATCAGGAGGAATTATTTCCATCTCTCTACAACTAATATTTTATTTTGTATGAGAGATAAAAAAGATTCCTCTGATCTCTGATATAAATCAATGTCTGGCAGACAGTTCGGGGCCTTCTCACTGTATCGGCCTTGTCCTCTGCTGGGCTTGTAGATGAAATGACTACGACTTCTCTTTGAGGCTCAGTGAGGTGACAATTTTATATCTACAAGGATGGGGGGATTTTATTGTCATCTAGGGATTACTTCTGGTCTAGAGACTCGCTTTGTCCTTCCAGATTCTAATTGAGGACCATCTATCTATGATTGGTCACTGAATGAAGAGAATACGGAGTCCTGTGCATCTTCTGGTCTGTTTCAGGACCCAAATTCAGCCCAAAATTCAGGGAGAAATCGGACTTGAAACAGTGAATGGAGACGCACCGGACCCCCTGCTGTGAGCCGCTGTGACCTCCAGTGTGATCCCAGCCAAAGTCTGATCTCTGATAGTCAGTGGAGGGGGGAGGGGATGAAAGCCAATAACAGCGATTGACCTGAAGTACTATGATGGGAACTCCCAGTGTAACCAACCAATCAGAAGTCTGTCTTTGTATAACTTTCATGTAGGTGACATGTCTGGATCCCTCACATAGAAGATTTATATCAGAATCCTGCAGAATATTATATCATTTATAGGATAATTCTCACCTCAGGTACTGCAGAGTACAGCCAGGATGTCTGAGCATCTCACATAGAAGTTTTATTCCAGAGTCTTCCAGATCGTTATCTGATAAATCCAGTCTGGTGAGGGATGGATTATTGATAAGAATGGAATGGAGATCATAACAGCAGGAGGAAATCACACCACAATCCTCCAACCTGCAGAGACAAATCCAGACACATGATATTATATTATAAGATGAATATGAGGAATTATTCCCATTTAGTGAAAAGTAACATAACATCACTAGAGCGGAATATCAGGATATATAGAATGCATAGGTGTGCGCAGCCTCTTGCATTAGGGTGTGCACCCCAAAGCTCAAATATATATGCATGTGTATATGTACTGATGGTGTCAGTAGGGCAGTGGACAGTGTAATTTAGTTAATTTTCTTTTCCCCAATTTTTTGGGCCTGGGTAACATTTTTTTTGGGGGGTGAAATATCAGTGGTCAAAACAGGGGGGGGATATGCAGCACACAAGGCAATTAGGGTGTGCCCAGGCACACCTGGCACACCCTGTGCACACGCCTATGACAGAATGTTATACAGAGGAAAGATCTTGTTACTAGGGAAGCTGATAAAGGTGAAGCTGTTGTAGTACTTATGTCTACACAGTATAAAGAGGGGGCGCTGTGACAGCTCAGTCACCCCCTTATGTACTCGGTTATTAAGCAGGACCTCACACAGTGTCTCATACAGGGGCTTCTGAAATTGATAGATAAAGGAAAGGATCTGGGGGGTTTATGAAATAAAACAGCAGAATTTCTGATGGTGGATACCCCAGTGACCCCAATATTCCATCACCTTCCTAAAGTCCACCAATCAGAAGTTCCCATTGAAGATCACCGGATTGTGGCAGGAATAGGATCCCTTATAGAGAACTAAAGAAGTCTCAGCCTTTAGTGCTGAGACTTCTGGGATATATTAGAAATACAAGTACTATATTGGTGGATATTCCACATTTACAATGGGATTCTACATTCACATGGGGGACACTTCACATTAAAGCACTTTATTCTTCCATCCCCCATTCTTTAGTGTCTCCAGCAATCAGATATCATCTCCATAGATATAGATCATATACTAGGATGTTACAGGAATTATTACAGAGGATGTAAAGGATGAAGGTTTTTTACCTTAACCACTTCAGTCCCGGAAGGATTTACCCCCCTTAATGACCAGAGAACTTTTTACAATTTGGCACTGCGCTGCTTTATCTGGTAATTGCGCGGTCATGCAATGCTGTACACAAACTAAATTTGTGTCATTTTTTTCCCCACAAATAGAGCTTTATTTTGGTGGTATTTTATCACCTCTGGGATTTTTATTTGAAAATGTTGAAAAAAATTATATTTCTACTTTTTGTTATAAAAAAAATCCAATAAACTCAATTTTAGTCATATATTTAGGCCAAAATGTATTCAGCCACATGTCTTGGGTAAAAATGTCAATAAGTGTATATTTATTGGTTTCTACAAAAGTTATAAAGTCTACAAACTATGATACATTTACTGGAATTTACGCAGCTTTTACTTTAATCTAATTTCTTGAGGTGCTAAAATGACAGGGCAGTACAACCCCCCAAATGACCCCATTTTGGAAAGTAGACACCCCAAGGAATTTGCTGAGAGGCATGTTGAGCAAATTGAATATTTTTTTCTTTGCCACAAGTGATTATAAAATGACAAAAGAAAGAAAAAGTACACAAAGTTGTCACTAATTGATATATTGCTCACACATGACATGGGTATATGTGGAATTACACCCCAAAATACATTCTGCTGCTTCTCCTGAGTACGGGGACCCCAAAAACCAATCACCACCTTCAGGATTTCTAAGGGTGTAAAATGGTGATTTCACTCCTCACTACCTATCACAGTTTCTGAGGCCATGAAATGCCAAGATGGCACAAAACCCCCCAAATGACCCCATTTTGGAAAGTAGACACCCCAAGTTATTTGCTAAGAGGCATGGTGAGTATTTTGCAGATCTCACTTTTTGTCACAAAGTTTTGAAAATTTAAAAAAGAAAAAAAAATTCCTTTTCTTTCCTAATTTTCCAAAACAAATAAGATCTGCAAAATACTCACCATGCCTCTCAACAAATATCTTGGGGTGTCTACTTTCCAAAATGGGGTCATTTGGGGGGGGGGTTTGTGCTATCTTGGCATTTCAGGGCCTCAGAAACTGTGATAGGTAGTGAGGAGTGAAATCAAAAATTGATGCCCTTAGAAATCCTGAAGGTGGTGATTGGTTTTCGGGGTCCTGTATGAGGCTAGGCTCCCAAAAATTCCCTTACATGTGGTGTCCCCGTACTCAGGAGAAGCAGTTGAATGTATTTTGGGGTGTAATTCCACATATACCCATGTCATGGGTGAGCAATATTTCATTTAGTGACAAAAAATGAAACTTGTGTCAAAATATAAAATATTCCATGTACTCGACATGCCTCTCAGCAAATATCTTGGGGTGTCTACTTTCCAAAATGGGGTCATTTGGGGGGTTGAACTGTCCTGGCATTTTATGCACAACATTAGAAGCTTATGTCACACATCACCCACTCTTCTAACCACTTGAACCACGAAGTCCTTTCTGACACTTTTTTTTTTACATGAAAACATTTTTTTGCTAAAAAATTACTTTGAACCCCCAAACATCATATGATAAATGTTTTTGCCATACCAGAAAAACTAGAGAGTTTGCCACATCCCTGTATATATAGAGAAAGTTAGAATACCCCCAATTGGGACTTTAAATTGACAAAAACAGTGGAGTGCAGTAGAATACAAAAGTTCATATATAGAGTAGTTTCTCTCCAGTAACCAAGAACACTTTCTGGTTACCAAATCCAGTACCCAACGTGTTTCAGGTTCAAAGTCCTTTTATCAGGGGTGTTTGTATAGGAGATTTTAAATTTGAGATATGGTGAATGGCACTGCAACCAAACACACAGAGTATTCAGGAAAGACTGAAATTAACATTGTCAGTGGATGGCGTATGTAGAGGTCTAATTCAACCTATATTTGAAATGTAACGGCCCACAGGAAAGGAACGTGTCAGTGGTCCCTCAGGCCAGAGAATGTGCAGCTGGTAATAATAACTTTACAGCTTCTATGGAGATCTCACAGTAGGGGTCAGAATAGGACATTGGTCAGGGTCCTGTGTAAATGATGACACTATATTGGAATGCTATGTACCGTTCCTTAAGCTATGTACAGGGGGTCCAAAAGGAACGCCATCCGCTCTGGCAAAGTCTGCAGACATATATATCATATATTTTTTTTAAAGAGGCCCTACAAATTAAAATGGTGGGTGTTATATTTTTTTTTCACAAAGTATTTGCACAGTGATTTTTCAAACACAATTTTGGGGGAAAATTTTTTTTTTGAATTGTAATGCACAAAAACACACTATATTGCCAAAATGTTTAGTGAAATATAAAAGATGATCTTATTCCGAGTACATAGATACCAAACACGACATGCTTTAAAATTACGCACACCCGCACAGCGGCAACAAACTATATACATTTTAAAAAGCCTTTAAATGCCTTTACAGGTTATCACTTTAAATTTACAGGGGGTGTCTACTGCTAGAATTACTGCCCTCGATCTGACATTTGCGGTGATACCTCACATACATGGTGCAATTGCTGTTCACATATGTCATGAGACTGACACTTGCATTCACCTTTACGCGTGTTCAGGGGGGGGGGCAGGGGTGGTTTTATTTATTTATTTAAATCATTTATTTTGCTTTTTATTTTATTTTTACACTGTCCCTTTCATTTATTTTTTAATCATTTTTATTGTTATCACAGGGAATGTAAATATTCCCTATGATAGCAATATGTAGTTACAGGTACTCTTTTTTTGAACATTTTTGGATCTATTAGATTTTAGATCTCTCCTCAGCCCTTAAAAGCATTATCTGGCAAAACTGAAGTCATGAAATGCTCGTAGCTTCCGTTTTTTTAGGCCATAGAGATGATTGGAGCCGTTCTGGTCTCCGATCAGCTCTATGGTCAGCTGGTGGAACCACCAGCTGAATCCTCAGGTTCCACGGTGTGACAGGAGAGCCTGAGAAAACCATGGAAGACAGCAGAGGGAGACATTCCCTCTCACTGCTTGTAAAAGCAGTCTAGCGACTAATTAGCCACTAGGATTGCTTTTACATGAAAGCCAACCCCTGGCTGAAATGAAAGATACCAAGATGATGCCTAAACCTGCAGTCATCATTCCAGTATAACCACTCAAAGTCCAGCAACATACCAGTATGGTCCTTGTTGGGCATATATTGTAATGTTCTTTTTTTTCATGCAGCCAGATTCCTCCATTCACATCAATCAATCGGTGGTATGCCCACCATTAGAATACTGCCCTTTATCCACCCACTTCTAATGATGGGCATACATGCACCATTCTTTTTTTTTGTTCAGCCCACGGGCTGAATGGAAAAAAGAACCTAACAGATACCTCCATTCACATCGATCGATGTGGATGAAGAAATCACTGCCAAGAAAATTAAACAAAAATATATGCCCTTAATGTCCACCCCTGCCCCCATGCTTCGGCATATATGCTATTTTTTAACTGTGGTGGTGAAATCACCTCCTACAGTGCTGGAGTCACGGATTTACATATCGTGAGAGCAAACTCTGTTGCTGTCAGAATAAATAAACCTGTGCTGCAAAAGAATGGAGTACCTGCAAAGAAAACAATGGTTAACAATAAAATACAGTAACAGTACAGTATAACAGCAGTGTTAGGGATTTACTGCAGCAAGATGGAGATGCGTGCGTGTGCGAATGGCAGCAGTGTGTGTGTGTGCACACGCTAACTTTTGCTTGGTGCCAATGGGCCTTTAAAAGAACAGCAGCTGCACTTGTGCAGTGCTGTTTGATCTGCAGCTTACCCATGTTCTGAAACCTGTACCTGCTATCTGATTACCTGTACTGACCTGGCTCTGCTGACTTACCTGATATCTCCAATCCTGACCTCGGCCTGTCCTGACTCTCCCAAAGCCTCTCCTGCATAATATCCTGTTGCCAACTACTGCCTGTCCATTTGACCTTGCTCCAGCCTGCTGCCTTGCTCTATCTGATTGCCTGTGCTGACCCGGCTTGTCTCACACTGCTCCATCCTGCTGCTGATCCTGCATCACCCAGCTCAGATCGTTGACCTGCATCTTTTTTTTTTCTTTTTATGTTTTTTTTTCTTTTTTTACATATTTATTGTAACTATAAACGTACCAGGTTAGGGTCTCTCAAAATGTGATGGCCATCTAACATCTATGGAGACCCTCTGTAAGTGTGCCCTATGACTGTGCCATGCTGTACTCTATTCTAATACTCCACTAGTGTATGGTAGTGACGGAAACATTCACCGATGCAGAGACCAGATTGGTCAGGACAGGAGGGACAATAAAAGCGGGTGTCACGCCTATATCCACGTTTTCTGCAGACATGACATCTTCTTTGGGGTGCTCTTTGGGTAGAGGTACCAGGGAGGACAGCTGGAAAATGCCTCTCATGCAGCCGGCTCACTGCATTTGCATTGGGAAGTTGGGCCACAGCACCGTCTGGATACAGAAGGGCTGTGATGATCTCTTCCTGGAATTTAAGGAAGGATCCAGTTCTTCCTGGCGCTTTGTATAGCATAAAAGCGTTCAGCAGAGCCAATTGAAATAAGTATACAGACACTTTATTGTACCAGCGTCTGGTCTTATAGGCAGTTAAGTACGACACCATCATCTGGTCCTTGAAGTCCAACCCCTCCCATGTTAAGGTTGTATTCGTGGACTCAGAGGGGCTTCTCAACACCACTCGTCGCTGTTGGAATTTGGACCGTCGTATCTGTGTGAATGGAGGACAGAACAAAAACATTCCGTGTGTCCCTCCACTTCACTGCAAGCAATTTATTACACTTCAAGCAGGCTCTCTCCCCCGTCTAAGTCGGGAATCTACAAGTCATTGGGGGAAGCCCTGGTGATTAGATTGTACGGCGCCAATTCCAGAATCAAAAAGGTGACTAAAAAGTGTCACGCTTGTGTAATAATTGTCCACATATAAATGGTTCCCCTTTCTGAATAAGGGTGACACCAAGTCCCAAATAATCTTACCGCTGCTCCCTATGTAGTCTGGGCAGTTCTCCAGTTCCACGTTACTATCTTTTCCCTCGTAAACCAGAAAACTATATGTATAGCCTGCGGCCCTGTCTCAGAGCTTATACATCTTGACCCCATATCTAGCACGCTTGCTGGGGGGATACTGTTTGAAAGAAAGGTGGACAGAAAATGTAATCAGGGACTCATCAATGCAGACAACTTGATCGGGAATAAACAAGGCTTCAAATTGTTGGTTGAAGTGGTTTTAGGGGGGCCAAATTTTTTGGAGCCGATCATATTCAGGGTCACTCTGAAGATGACACAGTTCATTGTTGTTGAAGTGCATAACCTGCAAAATTTGCTCATATCTAGCCCTGGCCATGGAGGAAGAGAACACGGGCATATGGTGAACTGGGTCGGTGGACCAAAAAGACCACAACTCACACTTTTTAGTAATGCCCATGAGGAGGGATAGGCCTAGAAAGGTCTTAAATTCGGGAACCATAATAGTTTTCCAGCCACATTCTCTGGAAAGGGTCAAATGAGGATTTGCGGCGATAAATTGACCAGCGTATAAATTGCTTTTGTCCGCAATAGATCTCTACAGATCTTCTGTTAAAAACAGCAAATAAAAGTCAAGGGTAAAGATGAGCTTGATGTTCGAGTCGAACATTGTTTGTCCGTTCGCCGAACAGCGAACAATATGGTGCATTCGCGGGAAATTTGAGTGCTGCGGAATGCCCCATAATGCACTGTGAGATCTGTATATATATGCTACACTGAATGCAGAGTATATATATACACCTGAAGTGTATTATATAATGAATGTACACCACTGAATGAACTATGTATATATATATATTACAGTGGGGACGGAAAGTATTCAGACCCCCTTAAATTTTTCACTCTTTGTTATATTGCAGCCATTTGCTAAAATCATTAAAGTTCATTTTTTTCCTCATTAATGTACACACAGCACCCCATATTGACAGAAAAACACAGAATTGTTGACATTTTTGCAGATTTATTAAAAAAGAAATACTGAAATATCACATGCTCCTAAGTATTCAGACCCTTTGCTGTGACACTCATATATTTAACTCAGGTGCTGTCCATTTCTTCTGATCATCCTTGAGATGGTTCTACACCTTCATTTGAGTCCAGTTGTATTTGATTATACTGATTGGACTTGATTAGGAAAGCCACACACCTGTCTATATAAGACCTTACAGCTCACAGTGCATGTCAGAGCAAATGAGAATCATGAGGTCAAAGGAACTGCATGAAGAGCTCAGAGACAGAATTGTGGCAAGGCACAGATCTGACCAAGGTTATAAAAAAATGTCTGCCTAACTTAGGCTTCCTAAGAGCATAGTGGCCTCCACAATCCTTAAATGGAAGATGTTTGGGGTGACCAGAACCCTTCCTAGAGCTGGTAGTTCGGCCAAACTGAGCTATTGGGGGAGAAGAGCCTTGGTGAGAGAGGTAAAGAAGAACCCAAAGATCACTGTGGCTGAGCTCCAGAGATGCAGTCGGGAGATGGGAGAAAGTTGTAGAAAGTCAACCATCACTGCAGCCCTCTACCAGTCGGGGCTTTATGGCAGTGGCCCTACGGAAGCCTCTCCTCAGTGCAAGACACATGAAAGCCGCATGGAGTTTGCTAAAAAAAACACCTGAAGGACTCCAAGATGGTGAGAAATAAGATTCTCTGGTCTGATGAGACCAAGATAGAACTTTTTGGCCTTAATTCTAAGTGGTATGTGTGGAGAAAACCAGGCACTGCTCATCACCTGTCCAATACAGTCCCAACAGTGAAGCATGGTGGTGGCAGCATCATGCTGTGGGGGTGTTTTTCAGCTGCAGGGACAGGAGGACTGGTTGCAATCGAGGGAAAGATGAATGCGGCCAGGGATATCCTGGACGAAAACCTTCTCCAGAGTGCTCAGGACCTCAGACTGGGCCGAAGGTTTACCTTCCAACAAGACAATGACTCTAAGCACACAGCTAAAATAACGAAGGAGTGGCTTCACAACAAACTTGTGACTGTTCTTGAATGGCCCAGCCAGAGCCCTGACTTAAACCCAATTGAGCATCTCTGGAGAGACCCAAAAATGGCCGTCCACCAACGTTTACCATCCAACCTGACAGAACTGGAGAGGATCTGCAAGGAGGAATGGCAGAGGATCCCCAAATCCAGGTGTGAAAAACTTGTATCTTTCCCCAAAAAGACTCATCAAAAGGGGCTTCTACTAAATACTGAGCAAAGGGTCTGAATACTTAGGACCATGTGATATTTCAGTTTTTCTTTTTTAATAAATCTGCAAAAATGACAACAATTCTGTGTTTTTCTGTCAATATGGGGTGCTGTGTGTACAATATGGGGTGCTGTGTGTAGAATATGGGGTGCTGTGTGTACAATATGGGGTGCTGTGTGTAGAATATGGGGTGCTGTGTGTACAATATGGGGTGCAGTGTGTACACTATGGGGGGCTGTGTGTACATTAATGAGGAAAAAAATGAACTTAAATGATTTTAGCAAATGGCTGCAATATAACAGAGTGAAAAATTTAAGGGGGTCTGAATACTTTCTGTCCCCACTGTATATACAACACCTAGGATGTATGTATATATATATATATATATATATATATATATATATATATATATATATATATATATATATATATATATATATATATATATATACACAATACACTGTAAGTGCAGCTAACTGACTCGCCTGCCTAATCTATCTAACTTAAATCAAATGACACTGTCTCTCTGTCTATCTATCTCTCTCTCAACGCCGGAACACACACTTCAAATGGCTTCAATATAACAAAGAGTGAAAAATGTAAGGGGGTCTGAATACTTTCCGTTCCCACTGTATATATAAGAGACTGTGTGTATATATATATATATATATATATATATATATATATATATATATATATATATATATATATATATATATATACCGTATATACATATATATATACCGTATATACTCGAGTAAAAGTCGAATTTTTCAGCACATTTTTTTGTGCTGAAAGTGCCCCCCTCGACTTATACTCCAGTCAAGCACTTTTCTGCAGCAAAAAAATTTCATTTTCCGAACCGAATTTGGGGCCCTGTAACTCAGGACCACTTGTTGCTAGGAACCCCAAATTTGGTGTGCACACCCAGTGGAACTGGTACTACAACATATCCAAAGCTGAAGTTCCTAGCACCAAGTGTCCCCGAGATACCGGGCCCCAAAATCGGTCATTCTCTGCTGCAGAAATGTGCTTGACATTTTCTGAACCAACTTTGGGGCCCCATATCTCAGGGCCACTTTGTGCTAGGAACCCCAAATTGGTGTGCAAACCCAGTGGACCTGGTCCCATAACATATCCAAAGCTGGGGTTTCTAGCTCTAAGTGGCCCTGAGATACGGGGCCCCAAACCTGGTTCGGAAAATGTCATTCTCTGCTGCAGAAAAGTGCTTGACATTTTCTGAACTGATTTTTGGGGCACTGTATCTCGGGGCCACTTGGTGCTAGAAACCCCAGCTTTGGAAATATAATGGTGCTAGTTCCATTGGGTATGCACACCAAATTTGGGATTCTTAGCACTAAGTGGCCCCGATATACGAGGGCCCCAAATTCGGTCAACTGTGTCCATCTGCAGCAATGTCATTTCGGGACACTTTGGGTTCAGAGACCCCAAATTTTGGCTGCAGCTAGGGGGCATCTAGGAACCCTTAACTACCGAGTTTGAAGTTCAGGGGACCTATGGCTGCAAATGGGCACAGTGAGTCATGTGAATGGGCACAGTGATGCTGCAAATGGGCATTGTTGACCCTCTTTTCCACTTACAGTAGCTGTGCATTTCTCACCCTCGTCTTATACTCGGGTCAATAAGTTTTTGCCATTTTTTTGTGGTAAGTTAGTGCCTCGACTTATACTCAGAATGACTTATACTCGAGTATATACGGTATATATATATATATATATATATATATATATATATATATATATATATATATATATATATGTATATAAATTAAATACACTGTAGCTAACTGAATAACCTGCCTGTCTGCTCAATCCAAATGACCCTCTCGCTTCGTCCATGCCAACAACACACTACACGGGGCAGACATGCAGGCAGCCTTATATAGTGTAGGGCATGGACTTAGTCCCCCTGAGCCATGATTGGCCAAAGGCACCCTGCCTTTGGCCAATTATGGCTCTCTTAGCTGAGGGTGCTAGGATTGGCCAAAGCATGCAGGTCATGGTGCATGCTTTGGCCAATCATCATACAGCAATGCACTGCGCTCCTGCAGTGCATTATGGGGCACTCAAATTTGGCGCAATCGCTGCATAATGTTCGGTTTTCGACGAACGGGCGAACAGCCAATGTTTGAGTCGAACTCATGTTTGACCCGAACATAAAGCTTATCCCTATTCGCAAGTTCTGGTGCAAACCGAACTGGGGGTGTTCGGCTCATCCCTAGTCAAGGGTACTAAAATCCGCTGTTTCAGCAGAATTCTGGGTTGGCCAATGAATGGGGGGTACGGGTGCAGCAGAAGTGGTGGGCTGCCAATCAGGATTAGCAAATGCATCAGGAAGGGCACTATGGGCTCTACGGGACTTTCTTTGAATTCTTTGTGGCTGCGGGGCACTACTTGTGCTAGCCACCGCACCAGCTTAAACTGCACTTATGGGACTCACCACGCCAAGTCACCAAGTGTTACTGCAGTGCTGGTTTGTATACAACCAGGGTGTACTAGGCTGCTGGTGCTTGCCAGTCCACCAGAAGGATGAGCGACACTAGTACGGGTTCTCTGCTCCATATGAGAACCATGTGGTTGTTGCACCTCAGCAACAGAAGAACGTGGTCGGGTACACCTGACCTTAGCAGGGACCACTACTCCATCATCAGAGCTATCTGTTAGGGTGCTCTCTACCAGTTTGTATACTGAGCCTGAATCTGACAGTGAGGTCTCTTCAATGCTGTACCTCTGTTTGGAATTTTTGGCCACTAAATTTATAGGTACAGCTAGTGAGACTCACAGGTAAAAGAGCACCTGGTTGTCAGTGACTGCTTTAATCGCTACATATACAAATAACTGTTAGTGCTAGCAGGGATCAGGCATGACTCTGCTAACGCTGCAGTTTTGTGTGCTGTGTTTTGTAAGTGACAGTGATCTATTGATACTGCACTTGGGTGGGCTGGGCTGGGAGGAGGGGCTAAACACAGGTGCTGGCAGGTGTCTGGTCTGATCCTGCTAATGCCATGTTTTTGGGAATGCTATACTATTGGGGACACTAATATAGTTCTGATCAGATCAAAGATATTGATCCGTTCAGATACTATACTAGTAATGGAGGTATATAGTGTGTGTTAGTGTACCTGGCTAGTGTAATCTGATGCTGTCTGGGATTGACGCTGACTCTGACCCTAACTGACACTAAAACCCAACTGACGTCACCCGTGACACTAATACGGTGATCAGAAAAGTGATCTGTACACTATACTAGTGACACTGTGACAGGGAGTCAAAGGGTTAATTTTGGGGGGTGATCAAGAGGTTAAATGTGTACCTACATGTCCTGGGGTCAGTGTAGTGTTGGTGTACTCACAGTAGATGTCTTCTCCTCGATCGCTGGAAACTAAAAGGGCTCCACGAGGGGAGATGACATCACTTCCTCTGCCTGTGTTTACATTACACAGACAGAGGACAGTCTGCCATTCACCAGAACTGATCAGCAGGTCCAGGCCAGAAATCATTGACCTGGGCCTGTAGACTGATCGGTTCTGAAATCAATCCAATCATTGTGGGGACGACGGAGCGCGTGACTGATGTACAATGATGGCAATTTATGCAGGAGAGCCAACCTGCTGCAGTATAACTGTTGTGGCTGGTCAGGAACCGGTTAATGTATTTTCTGTATTCTCTGTATTAAGGTAAAACATTTTCTGCATGCAGCTCCCCCCATCCCCCCAATACTTACCTGAGCCTGATCTCCATCCAGCAATGTGCACAAGAGCAGAGGCTCTCTTGGCTCTCTCTCTTCTCATTGGCTCAGACACAGCAGGGGGAGCCATTGGCAGAGGAAGACTTGGGACTTTTTATGGCAGACAAGGACTCATAAAGGGGATGGGAGTTAGGGATGTTCAGTAAAAATCTCTCCTGCGCTCAGGTGTCCAGGAACTGAACATGTGGTGCGACCACCTAAAAAAGGTAATGCCTAACGTCTTGCAGCCCTCCTTTGAACAATGGGTATTCAAGCTAGAAAGAAATAAAAAAGAAAAGAAAGAAGGAGGGCGCACCAACCTAGTGCATTACCACTGGTATACTTTATAAGAGCATAAAAACAGCAAAAAATATACTCACAAACGAGCTATCAAAACCAGCTTTGAAAAGGACGCAAATGCGCTGTTCTGTGAATCGACACACCAGGACCTATTGCCAAGAGGGTCAGACCGGTGCAAATGGCCAATGGCTAACGCGTTTCGGGGGAGCACCCCTTTCTTCAGAGCCTGAAACTTGTTAGCCATTGGCTAACCTCTTGGCTGACCCTCTTGGCAATAGGTCCTGGTGTGTCGATTCACAGAACAGCGCATTTGCACCCTTTTCAAAGCTGGTTTTGATAGCTCGTTTGTGAGTATATTTTTTGCTGTTTTTATGCTCTTATAAAGTATACCAGTGGTAATGCACTAGGATGGTGCGCCCTCCTTCTTTCTTTTTAGTTAGGGATGTTCATCATTTCTTCTAGTGATGGGGGAGGGGTAACTTTCCAGGATTTATAACTCCTATCCTGCAGAAGGGAGACAATGACAGATGATATTTCTGGAGTATGAGTTGTATTGGTTATGGGACGGCCTTTTGTACAGAAGTGAGAACTGTCTGAGGTCTTTGTCTTCAGAGGAATGGATCGTGTTTTCTGTCTTTATTATGGTCAGGACAAAACATTCTATTCATAGATTTGTAAATATGAAATATTGTATATAAATAATTAGCATTTTCATTTTCAGCCAGCAGGTGGAGCTGAAATCTCTTTTCCACATGTTTACCTGCCTGTCCCTCCCGGATCACTGTACAATCCATGTTTTTTACAGAGCTCAGTAGCTCAAGCTGTAATTTCCCTTCATAACTGAATGACTCAGAGGAGGGGGAGGGGAGGGGGGAGCAGATAGCTGAAACCCACCGGAGGGACCTCACTGGATATTGTGTGAAAATTGAGGATGAATTGATCCGTGGTGTCTGTATCTACAGAGGTCAGTGAGGTCTCGGTCACATGTGTGTCAGTACCATGTGATTATGTGACATTTATTCAGCATTTCTAAAGCCTGATAACCGCCTTCCATGCCTGCCATGAATATTACAATGGCAGCACACAGTGCTGGTCACACAGGAGCGGTAGCGTTGTGTCGTGTTATAAATGAAGCTGCATGTCGCTGTCATGAGACATCCACGCTTGTCAGTCGCCTCCATTCATTTCATGATGATGTCCAATAATCTCTGGGCATTGGAGGACAGACAGCGGAGGCTCCGGTATCCCAGAATGCACTGGGAAATAATAGAGAAGTAGGACAGAGCAGCTCCGGTCACTTCTGGTTGTACAGAACAGCCGTGTGGTAACTCCAATAGCTTCTGTGTGCCGGCAAAATCACCAACCAGCCGGCAATACTGACAGTGCCAGGCAGGAAATGTGTCACTGCACAGCCAAAAACCTCTTATAATTATATATACTAATCAGCTGAACACAGAAGGATTCATCCACAAAATCCAACACCAAATACATAGAAAGAGAACTGTGCAGCACTACAAGTGAGACTCCCTAAACCTGAAAATAGGATTTTTATTTCAAATGTTTAAACAATCCACATGTGTTTCAGTACAATTATACAGGAATATTACAATGTTAGAAAAAACTATATAAGATATTGTCAAAGTGTTCAATATTGCAGCATGATGAGTGAGACCACCCAGACTTGAGCATACTATGTACATGTAAAAAACCTACTTTGTGGTCGGCCACTTATGATTGGTGATGTGCAGTGACACCTCCCTTACAGGATAGATATAAAGATAGCCATGCAGCGCTAGAAGTGAGACTCCCTAAACCTAATAGTGTTAATATTTACACATTTTAAACAAACAACCCAAATATACATGATGAAGCCCCGCCTAGGACGTAACGTGTAAGGTGGAGACGTCATCACGCCTGTCAGATACACTAGGAGAGCTGCTGCTATACTGTTATGAAGGAGAGGAGGGTCGCCGGCCGCTCTGTGCATTCTTACATGGATATATTGTGATTCTATGTGAGGATATATTACATGTTATTATTAATAAACTATTAATGACCCAAGTAACCCAGCTATTGTGACACATACAAATAAAACAGATCTGGTAACAAGTCACCAAGCGGGTATTATCCTCAGACCGGGAAATCTGTCCTCCAGGGGGCAGGAGAGCGATAGTGAGTATGATGACATGGCGGCTGGTTTTCATTTTATAGAATTATTGTAATATATCCGAAATCCACATATCAGAGGAGATCATTTCCTCTACATCACTTCCCCTTTAGGCTCCTCCCACTAGAAGAAAAACCCCTCCCCCGGACATTTCTCCAGCATTCTTATAGTGTTTTCAGAGCTTCATAAACACAATGAAGACACATCATAAATGTCATAGAAGTGTTACTGAGCATTGCTTCCTTCTACATAATCATCAGACGTGTGAGCGAGTCCTAAGGGGGTCTATTCCATCCTATTTCCTGCTTGTTAGGAATATGGATGGTCATTCCATATGTACATAGCCTGGTCATTGTTCTACTATAAGGGGAACCCCAAATCCCATGGATGAGATTACAAAGAGAAAGATTCCCTCAGAGAGAGGAGAAGACATGAGAAGAGGACAGGTGATGGAAGATTCTACATGGGTGAGGATGGAGGACACCCAGAAATAGAAGGAAACACTGGAGACGGGAACAATCACAAGACGTCACATTTCCCCATCACTGCAGATCACACATTTCTCTTACCATAAGTACCGAATTTTACTCTCCGGGTTCTTCAGAAAGGAAAGGATATATTCTGAAGAGGAGGAATCTTCTTCTTCTGCTTTGTCCTCTCCCGGACAATCTTTACTGGAAATAGTACAATGGTGAAATCTAAAAGCCAATAATGAGATAATAATTAGCACCAAGAATGTATGACCTCTGACACCAAGAATAACAATGTAACACCCAACATTTCCCTTCCACATGGCTGCCTTCCCTCTGGCTCTACAGTCTCATACTGGACCTGATGAGGACTTCTCATTGGTGGCTATGAGTGGTCTTTGAAGTCACACTCCAGACAAAACTTAAAGGAGGCCCCTGATATGTATACGGGGTCTCCGGCCTTCCTACACAGGGGTCTCCATTCAGCTTCTGGAAAATCCTGGAACACCACTTTGGTTCCAGATATAAAATGCAGTCCAGACATTCCCATCTCCGCCCACTTCTGCAGACAATTGGCTCCTCCAATGTTGGGATGATGATGTCACACCCCTGACATTATTTCCCTCCCCCAGATCTCTGAACACGAAGCTTTCCCTCCAAATGTTCTGTGTGATAAATGGTATAATTGGGGGGCAGGGAAAGGGTTAATACGATGTAAATGATGTGATTGGTAGAAGGTGATATGTGGGAACCACCATTTAGCTCTGGTTCACACAGCACAACATGAAAGTCGCAGCGACTTCCAGCTTGACTTTGCTCTACAACTTCCCGGCGACCAGGTGTGACTTCAAAGTGACTTTACTGAGAAGCATTCCTATGTGACTTTGATGATCCGTGTTTATAGCGTGTTTTATCACATGACAAAACATGCGTCTGATAACTGTGATTGGGGCGTCATTAACAATCAGGCTGCATTTACATCTGCATGATTCTGAATGCACATCAACCGCACAGAAATTGTGTGCTTTGCCGCACGTTTCAGAAATGCGCTGCGACCGCGCATCACGCTTGTACTGCAAAAATGGCAAGGCGAGCACGATGCATGTTTCCAAAACGTGTGGCAAAGCATGCGTTTTCCTGCAGGTTGTCGGGCATTCAGAAACGTTCAGACGCCAATGAATGTTATCGCGAGGGCAACGTGTGTTGCCGCATATTTTCAAAATGCACAGCAAAGCAAAGCATGCGTTTTCTTATGGGTTGGCATACGTTCAAAAACATGAAGATGCAGATGAATGATAACACAAGTGTGATGCGCATTGTCACACAAATCACGCAGAAAAGCATGCGTTTTCTTGCAGGTTGCCGTCAGTTGTAAATACGTTTCCATTCATTCACATCTGTGCATTTCCAACCGCACAGCAACCTGCAAGAAAATCCATGCTTTGCTGTGCGTTTCATAAATGTGCGACAATGTGCGTCACACTTGTGTTATTATTCATTTGCTTCTGTACATTTTTGAATGCATGGCAGACGGCAAGAATACATGCGCTTAGCTATATGTTTCAAAAACGCACAGCAAGGAGCATTGCTCTTGTGTTACTATTCATTTACATCTGTGCATGTGTGGCGTGCGTTGCTGTGCATTTTTTAGAGGTATGAAAAAGCGCACATTTTCTGTGTGGGTCGCCTCGTATTCGGAAACACACAGATATGAATGCCGGCTAATTGTTAATGACACCCCAATCACAGTTATCAGACGCATGTTTTGCTGCTAAGATGCATGACGCTCCATGACTGAGAAGATTCTTGATCTACTTTGGGGTGTTTGTTGCATGTAGGGCAGAACATTCCAGTGAATGGGCTCCCTATACACAATGTGTACTTACACATGAAAAATACACAAATAATGGAAGTGGGAATGTGCGTTTCCGCTACGCTCAGGTGTGACTGGGATGTGTTGGGAGGAAGATTTTAGGCAGCAAGGATGACCAGGGAGGAGAGGTGAGGGGTAAAGAAGTCTCAGAAGTTGCAGAAAAGTCTAGAAAGATTCAGACAAATGTACGACTTTCTGGTGATTTTACATTGAAGTCTATGGGAGTCGTGCAGCACAAGAATCTCCCAAAAGTAGTGCAGGAAGTACTTTCTTTTGTTGCAGTGACTCAAATCGCAGCAATTAAGACAACACCCAATAAAATCTTTGTGTTTTCACCTGACCTGCGACTTTACATGTCATCAGAATGTCGCTGGAAAATTGCTGTAGTGTGAACCAGGGCTTAGGGCTGAGGAAAGTGTCAGTTCCCAGGACTTCTAACAAGTGTGGTAGATGGAGAACATGTCTGATAATCACCGTTATACTGTATACAGGTTCCTGCCCATTCTCCGAATTCAGTTAGGATATCCTCACACTCACTTACATGACAATCGGACTCCTGTGTAGGAATGGAGATAGAAGTTTCTGGCACTCTGGACCCACAGTGAGAAATTCAAAAAGTAAAGACTGAAAACTTTCTCTCTTCAAAGTCTTCAAGCAATAGTTCAGCTGCTTGGAATAATTCCTGTTCATCCACAAGTGATCAAAATCTGAGCCACGCAGAGACAAACTTGTACAACCAGACATGACTCTCCTAATGAAGTCCTCATCCTGAGTCTCATACAGACAGAAGATGGTCTGAGTATAGAAAATCTGATCAATGTCCTTCATGGCCCATTCTATGATTGCAGGTTTGGCTCGGAGTGAGATGGGGATTCCTGTGATCTCTGAGAATATCTTCACCGGATTTTCATTTAGGAGACCAAACAGGAATTGTACAGATAATGCTAAATGTGAGTAATCTGATTTGAGGTCATTGAGTGATTCCCCTTTACAGATCTCCGGGAGGAAAGTACCTTCCATAGACCCAGACCCATCATCCATCCCATAATAGAGAGCAGCAAGGAACTCCTGTACACTTAGGTGGATGAAGCTGTAGCAGGTCTGGTTGCGGATGTCCCAATGAAAGATGTTCTCATTCAGAAATACAGACTCCACCTCAGACAGAGAAAGTCCATGTCTTTCTAGATCTTTCTTCTCAAATAAGATTTGTTGGTTCAGAAGTCCCTGATTGGCCAGAGCACACAGCTTCTTCAGACAGGTTTGTTTCCTGGGTACAGACTGCTCCTTCTTGCTGTGATGGGTTAGTAAAACCTCCAGGTAGAGAAGGTAAATTGAAGTCGTTGTATGACACAGAATTGTATCCAAATCTTTTCTTATTTCTTGTTTCATTACAGTGCAGACAATCCAGCATGTGATGGGGACGGCACACATGGTGTACACAACGTCATTGTCTTTTATTATACTGAGAACCTTGTCTGCATCTTCTTTATTTCCAAAGAATTTATGGACATATTCCTCTCGATCGTCCCTTGTAAATCCCTGGATTTCCACATTGCGAGAATCATTGATGAATGTGTTAAGTTTCTTAATGGCCAGTGACCTTGTGGTGATGATCAGAGAAGATTGTGGGAGAACCTCTCTCCTGAGCAAGCTTTGGATAATTATTTCTTTGTGGGTTTCCATAGAAATGTCAAGACAACCCTCAGATTTCTCCTCCAGAGTCCACCTCAGTTCATCAAACCCATCAACTATGGTAAGAAGTTTTCTCTGACTTCCAGGATCCTCCAGAATAGACACCAGGTCATCTGAACTCAGTCTGCAGGTTCTGGATAAAAGTCCCACAAGACTTATGTTTCCAGGGATGGTGTTGATTTCTCTACAGCTCAGATAAAACACAAAATCAAACTTGTCTTGGTAGAGATCCCCAGAGGCCCAGTCCAGCATGATCTTCTTGGAGGTCATTGTTTTTCCAATCCCAGCAGATCCTTGTAACGCCACAATCTCAGGGATGAACCCATTTTTATCAGGGTCAAAGAGGGCCTGGATTGTGGTTGGGGATCTTTTCTCCATGATCTGTAGATGTCTTCTTCCTGAACTCTTTAGTTCTTGTTCTTTTTCCTCTTTATTCTGGGGTCCGTTTATCATCAATAACCTGGTGAATCTTTCCTGTAGATGAACAGCCTCCCCCATACGGGAATTATATTCTGGAATCCTCTGGAACTTCTTTTTCATAGACTTTCTGTGTTCCTTACTGAAGTCTTTATGAGAGAAAGGAGAATATTTTATTCCTCATACACACATGAAATAGTATTTATAAGACAGAGTTAAGAATATTGTATTCTAACCATAAACCCAAAGAATGGACCCTAATAGAAGATATCCCATGAAATACAGGAGGACTGTGGAAAACTATGGACACATCATCCAGATCAGAGGAGTAACCAGAACATTCAGGGCTCCTGTGCAAGAAGTCATGAAGAGTCCCCCTGACTACTGGTGCCCTTTCCTATGGTCCCAGGGCCCTCCCCTCCAAGACTGGTGCTCTTCCCTCTGAGGCAGGGGCCCTTTCCACTTGTTCCTATCATGGGGTCCTTTAAAAGCCCTTGTTCAGACTGCTGCGACTTATCATGTGACTTGCAACACAAAGTCACATGACAAGTCAAAACACATTATTTTCAATGGGTGCTGTCCTAATCAATGCGACTCAAGTCGCAGCAACAAATAAAAAGGTTCCTGCAATACTTCTCTGTGTCTTTGGTGCAATTTGAGTGCCATAGACTACAATGTTAAATCACAAAATCACAAACAAGTCACAAGGAAATTGCAAGCAATTTGCACAATTTTGGGATCACAGCAGTGTGAACTGAGCTCATGTTCTGCAGTGGGCCCTCTTCCTGCTATCTTGTCCCCCCTACAGTGGCAAAATGCCAGGGTGATCTTTGCGACCCTGGTCAGGGTTGTTTTTAAGGCAGGGCAAAAGGGGCAGCTGCCCTGGACCCTGTCATTGTTGTGGGGCCCAAAGCAGCTGCCTCATACTTGCCAACTATCCCAGTTTAAATTCCCTTGTCCCTTGAAGTTTTAGTCCTGTGCTGTGTCCCGATATCTCAATGTGAAGTGCTGCTACTAATGCTGCCCAGCTCTGCCCTTTTGTTGTGTACAGATGACTCACCTGCAGGCCCTGTGTTTACATGTAAATTACCGTCATTCATATGTAAATAGCGGTGGCATTCATATGTAAATAGCGGCGGCCGGTGGCATTGATATGTATATCATGCCCCCTGAGGTCATATCCACAGTAATCTCTAGCAGCCAATCAACAAGCAGAAATCATGTGCTGTAACCTCTAGCAACTAATCAGTGAGCCGTAATGTGTGCTAAAACCTCTAGCAACCAGTCAGTGAGCGGTAATGATACACTGTAACTTCTGGCAACCAATCGCAATAGCTGCCTGATCTGATTCAGTAAACTGATTTTAAGTCTAGCTGTATTTATTTTGCAGCTGCTCTCTCTCCTTGTACAGGGTGTCTGTTTTGCACCTGCTTATTGTATGTCTCAGAGCAGGGGGAGAGCAAAACTGCATGGGGGGGGGCAAGAAAAGTTTTGCCCAGGGTCCAATCAATATTAAAGTGACCCTGACCCTGGTAGTTCCACCACTGATCCAGACTACAATAAAACAAACTGTTCATCCAGAAGAGATTTCATATGAAATGTGGATGTCCTACTAACCTGATAATCTGCTGTCATATATCATCTTCTTCCGTTTGGCTGGAAATAAGATTAGGGAAGTGATTAGTCCTGACAAACCTCTGAAATGTATCAAATAATAACTAAGAGAGTTATTAGTGTAGCAGATCCTCCCAGACACCATCATCCCACCAACCCTCTGTAGATTGGGGTCTCTCCTCCTCCAGGTGATGGGGAGTGTCTTTGTCTGCCTGGTAACATCTCAGCACATGGAGGTTCAGGTGTAGGGATGAGCTTCGAGTTTGAGTCGAACTCATGTTCGACTCGAACATTGGCTGTTCGCAAGTTCGCCGAACAGCGAACAATTTGGGGTGGTCGCGGCAAATTCGAATGCCGCCGAACACCCTTTAAAAGTCTATGGGAGAAATCAAAAGTGCTAATTTTAAAGGCTTATATGCAAGTTATTGTCATAAAAAGTGTTTGGGGACCTGGGTCCTGCCCCAGGGGACATGGATCAATGCAAAAAAAGTTTTAAAAACGGCCGTTTTTTCAGGAGCAGTGATTTTAATAATGCTTAAAGTCAAACAATAAAAGTGTAATATCCCTTAAATTTCGTAGCTGGGGGGTGTCTATGGTATGCCTGTAAAGGGGCGCATGTTTCCCGTGTTTAGAACAGTCTGACAGCAAAATGACATTTTGAAGGAAAAAAACCCATTTAAAACTACCTGCGGCTATTGCATTGCCGACAATACACATAGAAGTTCATTGATAAAAACGGCATGGGAATTCCCCACAGGGCAACCCCGAACCAAAATTTAAAAAAAAAATGACGTGGGAGTCCCCCTAAATTCCATACCAGACCTGAAGGGTCTGGTATGGATTTTAAGGGGAACCCCACGACAAAAAAAAAAAAAACAAACGGCGTGGGGTCCCCCCCCCAAAAAAACATACCAGACCCTTATCCGAGCATGCAACCTGGCAGGCCGCAGGAAAAGAGGGGGGACGAGAGTGCGGCCCCCCTCCTGAACCGTACCAGGCCACATGCCCTCAACATTGGGAGGGTGCTTTGGGGTAGCCCCCAAAACACCTTGTCCCCATGTTGATGAGGACAAAGGCCTCATCCCCACAACCCCCCCCTGTGTGAAATGGTAAGGGGGTACTTACCCCTATCATTTCACTAAAAAACTGTTAAAAATGACAAGAGACAGTTTTTGACAATTCCTTTATTTAAATGCTTCTTCTTTCTTCTATCTTCCTTCATCTTCTGGTTCTTCTGGTTCTTCCTCCGGCGCTCTCGTCCAGCATCTCCTCCGCGGCGTCTTCTATCTTCTTCTCCTCGTGCCGCTCCGCACCCATGGCATGGAGGGAGGCTCCCGCTCTTCTCTTCATCTTCTTCTCTTCTTCCTTCTTCTCTTCTTCATTTTCTTCTCCGAGCCGCTCCGCACCCATGCTGGCATGGAGGGAGGCTCCCGCTGTGTGATGGCGTCTCCTCGTCTGATGGTTCTTAAATAACGGGGAGCGGGGCCACCCGGTGACCCCGTCCCCTCTGACGCACGGGACATGATGGGACTTCCCTGTGGCATTCCCCGTGACGTCACAGGGAAGTCCCGTCAAGTCACCGTGTGTTAGAGGGTGCGGGGTCACCGGGTGGCCCCGCCCCCATTATTTAAGAACCGTCAGACGAAGAGACTCCGTCACACAGCGGGAGCCTCCCTCCATGCCAGCATGGGCGTGGAGCGGCCTGGAGAAGAAAATGAAGAAGAGAAGAAGAGAAGAAGATGAAGAGAAGAGCGGGAGCCTCCCCCCATGCCATGGGTGCGGAATGGCCCGAGGAGAAGATAGAAGACGCCGCAGAGGAGATGCTGGATGAGAACGCCGGAGGAAGAACCAGAAGAGCCAGAAGAACCAGAAGAAGAAGATGAAGGAAGATAGAAGAAAGAAGAAGCATTTAAATAAAGGAATTGTCAAAAACTGTCTCTTGTCATTTTTAACATTTTTGACAGTTTTTTAGTGAAATGGTAGGGGTAAGTACCCCTTTACCACTTCACACAGGGGGGGACCGGGATCTGGGGTCCCCTTGTTAAAGGGGGCTTCCAGATTCCGATAAGCCCCCCGCCCGCAGACCCCCACAACCAACGGCCAGGGTTGTGGGGATGAGGCCCTTGTCCTCATCAACATGGGGACAAGGTGTTTTGGGGGGCTACCCCAAAGCACCCTCCCAATGTTGAGGGCATGTGGCCTGGTACAGTTCAGGAGGGGGGGGGCCGCACTCTCGTCCCCCCCTCTTTTCCTGCGGCCTGCCAGGTTGCGTGCTCGGATAAGGGTCTGGTATGGATTTTTGGGGGGACCCCACGTCATTTTTTAAAAAATTTTGGCTGGGGTTCCCCTTAATATCCATACCAGACCTGAAGGGCCTTGTATGGAATTTAGGGGGACTCCCACATCATTTTTTTTTTTTTAATTTTGGTTCGGGGTTGCCCTGTGGGGAATTCCCATGCCGTTTTTATCAATGAACTTCTATGTGTATTGTCGGCAATGCAATAGCCGCGGGTAGTTTTAAATGGCTTTTTTTCCTTTGAAATGTCATTTTGCTGTCAGACTGTTCTAAACACGGGAAACATGCGCCCCTTTACAGGCATACTATAGACACCCCCCAGCTATGAAATTTAAAAGGGATATTACACTTTTATTGTTTGACTTTAAGCATTATTAAAATCACTGCTCCTGAAAAAACGGCCGTTTTTAAAACTTTTTTTGCATTGATCCATGTCCCCTGGGGCAGGACCCAGGTCCCCAAACACTTTTTATGACAATAACTTGCATATTAATTGATAAGCGGTACTTCTAGGTATAATATCCACCCTATACTTAGTTGACCACCACTGCGCCTCGGAGAATCAACCTAGATGATGATTATCTTCAGTTGGTATTACCTAACTATAGCTGCCACTTAGTGAATGTAAACTCTGTAACGAATATTTTCAAATCTTGTGACGTGTCAATGGTGCACTACACCCCACGTGAAGAATTAAAACTGTGGCGCTATCCTAAACACACTTGTCTTTAACACTATATAAAGTGCAAAAAATCCTAATCTAATGAACACATTTTTACAGGTGTAAATAAAAAAATGAATCAAAGTAAATACACCAAATAAATACAATACCTAAAGTGACTCAGTGCTGATACTACTAACAAAATATATGTGCCACTCCATTCTCCAATTAATAAATATAAAACATAAAAACAGATAGCACCATGTGCATATTACGCAACGACTAAGTGACTAATATAATAAATAAAGTCTGTGAAAAATGCACACATATGTGTAAAAAGTCTGTGATAGTGATTCAATAAATATCAACTGTGCCACAGCAAGTCCTTAGTGTTTCTTGAAATTAAATGGAACCTTCCACCACACCTATGTGTTCAGTGCTCCCTCTCCCAATAGACAGTCTCTTACCAGCTCTCACTGCCTCCACTTTCGTATGAGGCTATCAAGCATAGGAGTTTCCAGACTACCAGTAGGGGTTAAGTGTATTCCATCCAAAGATTCGTTCCATATAGAAATGACAAAAAAATGGAAAAAACTCCCAATAGTGTGATACCGTAAAAACTTTTAATAACGCACACTTCAAATAACACTTCAAAAGATGCACTCACATTGTGTAAAACACTATAAAAGCACAGCACAAATCCACGGCAATCTGCACACTGTAATATCAACACAGCAACACGGACAAGCCTTCCTAGGGGGTATGCGGTCACGGCGGACCCTGCCACAGCTGGCGTGTAAGAAGTCTCTCTCACCCTCTCCTCGCTCGCTCGTCCACCGGACCCACCGTCTCCCCTGATAGGCGAACCTCAGAGATCGCTTCCTCCTGTCACCAAGTATGTAGTGTTTAATCTTCGCTCACACTATTGGGAGTTTTTTCCATTTTTTTGTCATTTCTATATGGAACGAATCTTTGGATGGAATACACTTAACCCCTACTGGTAGTCTGGAAACTCCTATGCTTGATAGCCTCATACGAAAGTGGAGGCAGTGAGAGCTGGTAAGAGACTGTCTATTGGGAGAGGGAGCACTGAACACATAGGTGTGGTGGAAGGTTCCATTTAATTTCAAGAAACACTAAGGACTTGCTGTGGCACAGTTGATATTTATTGAATTACTATCACAGACTTTTTACACATATGTGTGCATTTTTCACAGACTTTATTATATTAGTCACTTAGTCGTTGCATAATATGCACATGGTGCTATCTGTTTTTATGTTTTATATTTATTAATTGGAGAATGGAGTGGCACATATATTTTGTTAGTAGTATCAGCACTGAGTCACTTTAGGTATTGTATTTATTTGGTGTATTTACTTTGATTCATTTTTTTATTTACACCTGTAAAAATGTGTTCATTAGATTAGGATTTTTTGCACTTTATATAGTGTTCAAGACAAGTGTGTTTAGGATAGCGCCACAGTTTTAATTCTTCACGTGGGGTGTAGTGCACCATTGACACGTCACAAGATTTGAAAATATTTGTTACATAACTTGCATATTAGCCTTTAAAATTAGGACTTTTGATTATTCATGTTCGTGTCCCATAGACTTTAACGGTGTTCGCGTGTTCGAACAAACTTTTTTCCTGTTCGCATGTTCTGGTGCGAACCGAACGGGGGGGGTGTTCGGCTCATCCCTATTCAGGTGGGTACATGGGGCACAAGGCTCAGAACCCCGAGCAACAATCATGAGGGTCTCCTAGGAATACAGCTATAAATATGGAGGTTCTGTATAATAGACAAGTGGCTGTGATTGTATTGCTCTGCTCGGCATGCTGAGTGATGTCATTGTGTTATGGTGACTGACTGCCGGCATCCTGGAGAAGTGTTACTCTGCTTCCCCTTTACATCGTTCCTGAACTCTGTAGCCTTTTCCTTCATCCACAATTTTATACCCAAATGTATTTTATTCTGTAAACTCCCTCAGTAAAGATTGTTTAACCCCTTAGTGACTGAGGGGAAAACAAATGTTAATGCCTGAATACAATTTTGCAACTTTGACCCGTGTTAGTAAATCTGTACATATCATCCCAACTACATTGTGTATCCAGGTGGATTATACCGTATTCATTTCAGGACAAATTGAGCTTCTTTTGGTAACACCGGCACAAACACTGTTAGTTGTGGTTTGTACCCGTAGTGCCTAAAAAACATATTGCACACATTTTGCTTTTTTTATCCTACCTAAAAAACCTGACTCTGATACTAATTTAGAAAATGTTTTTTAACCACTTCCTGACCGGCTCACACCGATATATACGTCGGCACTTTGAAGAGGGATATCGTTGTTATGGCAGCAGCTACCATAACCCCGGTTTTCTCTTCTTCAGTGAGCGGTCCGGATTCCGATAAAAGTGGATTTGCCGCAAGATCACTTTTATTGGTGGTGGAAGAGGACCCCCCTCCCGCCGCTCTCCGGAGCCCTCTGCGGCTTACCGGAGCCATTGGTAGCAGCGGAGGCTCCCATATGTGGTATGGAGCTGAGTGAGGGGAAGATGGCCCCCACCTGTCTCCACACTATTGCAGGGCGGAAGCAACGTCAAAACATCACTTCAATCCATAGCTCTTAAAGAGATTTAAAAAAAAAATTATAGCATTTTAGTGTAAATATGAGATGTGAGGTCTTTTTGATTCCAGATCTCATATTTAGGAGGACCTGTCATGCTTTCTTTCTACTACAAGGTATGTTTACATTCCTTGTAATAGGAGTAAAAGTGATACCATTTTTTTTAAAGAACAGTGTTGAAATAAAAAATAAAAGGTAAAATAAATAAGAAAAAAAAAAATTTAAACGTGCCCCGTCCCGCCGTGTTTGCGTGCAGAAGCGAATGCATACGTGAACAGCGCCCGCATATGAAAACGATGTTCAAACCACACATGTGAGGTATCGCCATGATCATTAGAGTGAGAGCAATAATTCTAGCTCTAGACCTCCTCTGTAACTGAAAACATGCAACCTGTAGAATTTTTTAAACCTAACCTATGGAGATTTTTAAGGGTAAAAGTTTGTCACCATTCCACGAGCAGGCGCATCTTTGAAGCGTGACATGTTGTTTGGTATCAATTTACTTGGTGTAACGTTATATTTTACAATATAAAAAAATTGCACTAACTTTACTGTTGTCTTATTTTTTAATGTAAAAAAGTGCGCTTGTAAGACCACTGCGCAAATGCGGCGTGACAGAAAGTATTGCAACGGCTGCCATTTTATTTTCTAAGGCGTTAGAAAAAAAATATATAATGTTTGGGGTTCTAAGTAATTTTCTAGCCAAAAAAAAACTGTTTTTAACTTGGAAATACCAAGTTTCAGAAAGAGGCTTTGTCCCTAAGTGGTTAAAAATAAACCTACCCAAAATACACTAACCCTGACCCCTAACACTAAATCTGGCACTGACCAGGATCAAACTTTGATCTAGCTATTTTTTTCTTTATTAGAAAGAACACAATGTATGATATAATATATCCTGTATGTATACAATGTATTATATAATAGACCCTGTTTGTATACAATGTGTTATATAATGGATCCTGTATGTATACAATGTATTATATAATGGATCCTGTATGTATACAATGTATTATATAATGTATCCTCTATATATACAATGTATTATATAATGGATCCTGTATGTATACAATGTATTATATAATGTATCCTGTATGTATACAATACATTATATAATGGATCCTGTATGTATACAATGTATTATATAATGGATCCTGTATGTATACAATGTATTATATAATGTATCCTCTATATATACAATGTATTATATAATGTATCCTCTATGTATACAATGTATTATATAATATATCCTGTATGTATACAATGTATTATATAATGTATCATGTATGTATACAATGTATTATATAATATATCCTGTATGTATACAATGTATTATATAATGGATCCTCTATGTATACAATGTATTATATAATATATCCTGTATGTATACAATGTATTATGTAATGGATCCTCTATGTATACAATGTATTATATAATATATCCTGTATGTATATAATGTATTATATAATATATACTGTATGTATACAATGTATTATATAATGTATCCTGTATGTATACAATGTATGATATAATATATTCTGTATGTATACAATGTATGATATAATATATCCTGTATGTATACAATGTATTATATAATATATCCTATATGTATACAATGTATTATGTAATGTATCCAGAATGTATACAATATATTATATTATTTATTCTGTATGTATATGATGTATTATATAATGGATCCTCTATGTATACAATGTATTATATAATATATCCTGTATGTATACAATGTATTTTATAATATATCCTGTATGTATACAACATATTATATAATATATCCTGTATGTATACAATGTATTATATAGTATTTATTATATAGTATTTAAAAAAAATTGGCGTGGGGTCCCCCCAAAAATCCATACCAGACCCTTATCCGAGCATGCAACCTGGCAGGCCGCAGGAAAAGAGGGGGGGTTGAGAGAGCGCCCCCCCTCTGAACTGTACCAGGCCACATGCCCTCAACATTGGGAGGGTGCTTTGCGGTCCCCCGCAAAGCACCTTGTCCCCATGTTGATGAGGACAAGGGCCTCATCCCCACAACCCTTGGCCGGTGGTTGTGGGGGTCTGCGGGCAGGGGGCTTATCGGAATCTGGTCTGCTCTCTTGTCCCCCCCTCTTTTCCTGTGGCCTGCCAGGTTGCGTGCTTGGATAAGGTTCTGGTATGGATTTTTGAGGGGACCCCACGCCATTTTTTTGGTAGGAAATGGACATTATAGACGGGAACTCACCATGTTGTGATCTCCTCTCCTTGAGGTAATTTGCGGGTCCCATCAGACTGATCAGTGTAAAGACATGATTGGTGACATCCAGAGCCCCTTCTTCTCCATATGTGTCTATCAGGATGTCCTTGGTGGTGATCCAGTCTGCATTTTCTAGTCTTCCTCGGGGGATGGGATGTTTATCTCCATAGGAGAAATCAGACAATTTGTTCCTAAATCTCTTGAAGTCACATTCTATCAAATTCTGCAGAGAATATATGATAAGATCCCCAGGGGTTTGTTTCCTTTTTCCCAGGACACCAGGAGCCAACCCTGCAGAGAGAACAATCAGAAATTGTAAACATTCATCCTGATTGGAGGATTTCTGACACATGACAGCAGATAAGTCTGTACTGGCAGCCAGCAATACTATAAAGAGCATATAGAAGGGAAAGGAAATGATCCCACAATATGTCTATATGTACATTATCCTATGGAGGGATTGGGTTCCCTGTGATAATCTCATATGATTGCCTCCATAGTGGTAAGTTGGTAAGTTCTCAGATGGATGAATATTGGGTGCAAACATCTAGGGGGGCTATTTATATAAAATAAATCACCTTCATGAATCATCCCTATAATGCAGTAATTCTCAACGTTACTAGTGCCGTGACCCCTTGATAAAATTTCCTAAGTTGTAGGAACCCCTAACAGTAAAATTATTTTTGTAACGTGGGTTGTCAGCACCCAAGGCAAGACAAGTAATTTGCGCCCCCAACCCACGGACATTTAGCGCTCCCTGACTCCCTTTCCACTTGTACAGTATTAAAACCTCTCATGGTACATTTTAGGATGTACGACTCTTTCTTTTTGTTCTCCTTTCTTTCCCTTTTATCTCTATCCAATTTATTGTTTTTTTCTCCCATCCCCCTCTCTAGCCATCTTTCTTGTTCCTTCTCTTATTCGTTCTCTCCCTTTTTCTTTGTTCCTCCCCCTCTTTTCCTCTCCCTTCCATGTATTCTCTATTTTTATTCCTTCTCTTTCTCCTTGGTGGGGGGAATGGGATGAGTGGCAGTGCTGGCAGGGACTTGGGATGAGTGTCAATGCTTGGGGGGTTCTGATGAGCCAACTTAGGTGCTCTTGATCAAGGTCATCTGATCTGAGAACTATAGTGGGGACTTTATAGGCAACTAATCACAGGTAGTGTTACTCACTGTGTCTCTGGCTTCACTGTGCACTTTGTGGTGTCTCGTAGCAGTGACACCTATGCCGAAATCAGGAGATAGGGTCTCCTCCAGCCCCTCCCACTTCACATTCCTCACCAGTCAGCTGACCTTCAGTCTCTGCCCCCCACCCATGTGTGAACTGAATGGGCGGCTGTAAAGAGGCTGAGTGGACGGCCGTGGGCTCCAGGAACAGCCCTGCTGGGCGGTCAAAAAAAGGCTGGGAGTGCGGGCTTCAGGAACAGCCTGCAATTCAGTGACCCCTGGCAAATCATCATTTGACCCCCGAGGAGGTCCCGACCCCTAGGTTGAGAACCACTGCTATAATGTGTCCAATATGTTTATTTCCTATGATCATCAGTTCCATCTAGTGGTCATAATGCCATATCTTACTTGTTGAGGTATTTCTAGAAATGAATGTATTATGAGCTGATGATCATAGGAAGTAAACCTATTAGACAAATTACGGGGATTATTAGTGATGACTGTACAAATGACACAAACTCATAGTAATTATTATATATACAGACCTCCTAATGTATATGTATAGATGATCATTTTAAACATCATGTTTATTGATTGTTTCATAGTAAACTAAAATAAAAATATAAAACCTTTAAAAAATCTTCCCCCCCTGAAAAATGATGAGTCTGATCAGTGTGAACTAAGAACTCCGATTACCCCCAAATCTCCCAGCAGTATGTGTCATGTGACACGGGGACGTTTTCTCCATAGGATTATAGACAAAGGATTCCCCCAACCACTACACAAATAGCCATAAAATTTGGGGTCCTCCAGTCATTATGGATCACTGGACCATCTCAGAAGATCATTTCCATCAATGATAAATAAAATCTGAAGACACGGGAATGTGATGGTGGAATTGATGAAAGTTCCTGAAGTCTTCTAATGGGTGGACTGACCAGATGTCTACAGGAAATGTGGAGACTACGGAGACATAAGATGTCCTATAATCTAATTCCAATCTCTGGAGATGTGAGAATGGGGGAAAACATTGGAAAGGATTGTCAGGATCAGCAGTCATACCTTGTGGGGAGGAGGATGAGGAGGAAGAGGTCGCCATGACATCAGGAGATGACCCGAGATGACATCACCTGGAAGGAGCACAAACAATAATAAACTCAATTGTAGTGTGATGAATGGAACCAATAAGGAGGATTTGTTCCCTTCTGTGGATAACATTTGGCTGACTGGTTTTCCAATTAGAAAGTATAATGTCGTGTACACACGGTCGGAATTTCCGATGGGAAATGTTCGATGTGAGCTTGTTGTCGGAAAGTCCGACTGTATCTATGCTCCATCGGACATTTGCTATCGTTATTTCACAAATGTTTGAGAGCAAACTTTGTTGTTGGAAATTCTGAGTGTGTGTACACAAGTACGATGCACAAAGTTCCACGCATGCTCGGAATCAAGCAGAAGAGCCGCACTGGCTATTGAACTTAATTTTTCTTGGCTCGTCGTACATGTTGTATGTCACCGCGTTCTTCACATTCGGAATTTCCGACAACATTTGTGTGACCGTGTCTATGCAAGACAAGTTTGAGCCAACATCCTTTGGAAAATAATCCACGGTTTTGTTGTCGGAAAATCCGATTGTGTGTACGGGGCATTAGAATTGGATGGATTTCTGTCATTTACAACCCATAACTATGAGAACAATCAGAACCTTCTACCCGGCATTCATCTGATTGGTATATCGGGGTCACAAAAGGAATCTTACCCTGTTTAATGCCACAATTTATACAGACTCGTATTTCTAGGTGTCACCTTCACAAATCTGTTCCATTCATAGCCAAGACTGGTACTAATCAGCACCAAAGTATCAGCCAGTAAGATGTCTATAGAGAGGTCAGGTGATAAAAAGGAGAAGACCCCAAAATTTAAGCTGTGTGTGGTCAGCAGAGACCTCCATTCACTAATAAGATGCTTCCAAGAGGATTCTTCAGGAAGGTCGGTATTTATTCATCATAAAAACAGGTTAAAACACAAACAACACATTGTTTGGCTCTTTAGTGACCACTTTGTCAGGGAAAGGTGTACAGTACACTTTAATGGGTAGGATCTGTGTGTGTCCTTCAGCCCAGACTATACTGTACAGTATACTGATATGTCAGGTTTTTCTGATATTAAATGATAAATATTGATATGAATTCTGAAGGAGATATGAAGAATAACCTTCTGATGAACCACAGGTTACAAATGTTATGTCGGCTGTGAAAGGAAAGTTTGCATACAGAGCAATTAGTTACAAGGACACATTTAATCCAGCATACAATGTGTTATAATGGTCCTCACACAACACCGGTATAAAGAGGATTTATTTGTATATTAGATATTTATTAGACATTTTTACAGGAAGTTTCCTCCCACTCCACAGGCTGCACAGTGGCTCATACTGTGAAGGTGAAATACCTCCTTGTGGGGTAAATAATAGCGGTGAGTGCTTTTCTTATGGGGCTCTGTGTTTTCCAAGAAGCACAGAACAATTTGAAGGAGCATATTGTCACTTTATTATTGGACTTTTTTTATACACCAGGGTTTAAGGACAGTATATACATATTTCTGAGCCCAGTTTCCCAGCAACAATACACACCAGTCATATATGTTGGATTTTGCACAGAAATGTCACTTTGAATTGCAGGTTTTGCACAGAATTGTGTTTATTTTATTTTATTGAACATAACAATATGCATTATATATAAGCGGCTAGGAAGTTTACACAGTAGGATTTTTTGTGGATTTTTGTGAATATACAAATATTTATTTTCTGCACTTTTATTGTCACTTTTTGCATTAAATGCGCCCGTGACACACATCCCTCAAGTATTTAGAGGTTGTAGGTCACCTCTTAATAAGAGCAGACCATACCTATCCCCTCTTTTTCACATTTCTTCTAGATTTACCTTAGGGGTGAATTTATTGATAGAGGATGCAGCTCCTCATTTTTCATCTTCACCATAAGCGCGGGGGTCACATCTTTTTACTATTTTTACAAGTCCAGCAAAAGAAATAGAAAAGAGTCTGGTAACAAAGTGTGACATAAGAAGAAAGTCATGTAGGAGAAGGAAGAAGGAAAGCGTTCAGTACACGTCTCTTGTGTATCACTTCCATATTCACAAACCTCAATGAGAAGAAGATTATAGATGAAGGAATTACAGACAAACATGTTGTGATGTATACTTAGCAGATTATCAGTAAGCCCCGGTTCACACAGGGGCGATTTGTCAGATGACCTAGCCGCCCGACAAGTCGCGTCCCATTTTGTACGAACCATTCTAATAGGAGCGACGCAAGTCTCTACAACTTAGAAAAAGGTTCCTGTACGACTTTGGGGGCGACTTGCATTGACTTCTATACAGAAGTCGTTTTGCAAGTCGCTGCTCCTGTCGTGTCCAGGTCACCTGAGGCAGTCGCGCTGCAAGTCGTGCTGCCTCAGTGTGAACCGACACTAAGGGAAGTAATCAGGGTAACAAAGGAAAGAACATATCAAAGATTAACAGAGTAAGTAGTGAAATAAAAGAAAGTATAGAACAATAGAAGATTACATGGTGTCCAATATGGACATGTAAAGGTGTAGCATGTCATAACAAATACATTATATTATTAAAATTTGTTATTATTATACCGATTGCTCTGATTTTTCCATCCTTTGTCAAACCAGACATTTTTGTTATTGTAATAGGCTGGAACTTTTACAAGACTTATGCCGTGTACACACGGGCGGACTTTTCAACTGACTTTCCGACGGACTTTCCGAATGAACAGACTTGCCTACACACGATCAACCAAAGTCCGATGGATTCATCGACCCAGCATGACCCATTCGATGGGGCCCCAAACTTTTGACTAATATCCACAATCTGGAAGTCAAAAACAAAACCTCCCCAGATGTTACTGTGGTCGCTTCCTTGACTAAACTCCATACTGAACTCCATACTGATGGTCCAGCAGCATGATAAATACCTTCCATCCCTAAAGATCTGCTATCGTGTCAGAAACAAGAAATCGGGGAAACTCCTGGCTACTAGGCACAAGACACAGAGCACAATCCACTAAGCGATATGTTACCACATCTGAGTATACTGCAATACATCTCACAACGTTAAAAAAAAAATGGGTGCAATTCACAAAGAAACTCTCATTATAAACTCGCATGTATTATATATTCGAAAATAATGCATGACTTCATGTGGTAAGTTATCGCAAGAATTTCGCAAATTTGCAGGGTTTTCACTGGGTGTTATTCCTGCCAAACACCCTTCAATGCACTGAGCGCTGCACAATGTATTCTGTGGGCAAAGCTTTGCTCAATCAGGGCGCAATGTAGGCTGGTTGTTAAGGAGAGGGGACGGGAAGTCAGCCGCGGCGTCCTTAACAACCAATAAGTCAGCTCTCTATGGGTTTCCTCGCTGACAGCTTGCAAACTTGTGTTTCAGCAGCAGTTTGCTCAGAGAGCATGTAACTGTCTCCTCCACCGTCGTGGCCCCTCCCCTACGTGTGAGGACACAGGGCTAATCACATGTCTTCCTCAGGGGGATCCTCTACAATAAATTTATACTCAAACAATAATGCACTATCCAGCCTCTTTCTTACTTTAAATTGAGGAAAACATCTCTGGATTGTACTAAATACCTTGATCATCATCACAAGAGTCATTAATGGGACATTTTTATATATATATATTTCAATATATTTTTTCAACATATACCTTTTTCACTGAGGACTTGCTGAAAATTGAGAATTTTTTTGATATTTGATGATACTTCGATATTAATGAATTATTTCACGATGAACTTGCTTGACACAAAGATGTTTTGTTTTTTATTATTCATATATTATTGTTTTTTTCTCATAACTTGGATGTAAGTGTTCACGGCATCAATTTGTGGTATTTATATTCACACTGGTAAGGTTAATATCACATAGCGCTGCATTTTATTTTATTTACCATATTTATTGGCGTATAACATGCACCCCAAGTTTAAGAGGGAATTTTAAGAAGAAAAACTTTTTAAGGAAAAAAACTTACATTTAAATGCCCATCAATGCAGCGTCCATCTGCAGCCTTGCACAGCGTCCATCTGCATGCTTGTCCAGTGTCATTTGCAGCTTTGCAGCCTTATCAGTGCCCATTTGCAGCCTTGTCAGTGACATTTGCAGCCTTGCTCAGGCTGCAGTTAAACTGCAGTACTTGTCAGTGTCACTGCAGTTTGAAAATGGTGCCGCCGAGATACACAGAGCCGGCTCTTCTCGTAGTCCCGCCCAGTCCCACCCTATGATGGACATAACACAGGTCCAATGGCGGGACTGGGCGTGACTGTGAGCGGAGCCTGAGAGCTGCCCATATACATACATAGCCGAGTGTACTCAGTTAGGTTTGGCTAGTTCCGCTCACAGTCACGCCCAGTCCCTGTGTTATGTCCAT
Source organism: Lithobates clamitans (assembly GCA_037952925.1). Lineage (NCBI taxonomy): Eukaryota > Metazoa > Chordata > Amphibia > Anura > Ranidae > Lithobates > Lithobates clamitans. The sequence goes on from JBBGZY010001492.1 coordinate 719,442, forward strand.
CATAGGGTGGGACTGGGCATGACTGTGAGCGGAACTAGCCGAACCTAGCTGAGTACACTCGGCTATGTATGTATATCGGCGGCCGGCGCTCGCTCCGCTCACAATCAGCAGGGGGGATCGGCGGGGATCGGCGTATAACACGCACTCACGATTTTCCCCTGATTTTATTTATTGGCGTGTTATACGCCAATAAATATGATATATACTTTTTCACCGATTATGGGAGTGTGATTAATGTTAAGCTGCTGTGTATTGGTTCTTTCTCCACATTTATCATTTTTATTTTTCAACACTACACCTTATGGTAGTTGTAATCTAGGTTGGTCGTCTCTAATGGTAGCTCGCAAGATTTCTATCTATCTATATTGAGAAAAAAAACTTGCCTGCACTAATGTGAAGGGTGAAACTTGTAGTGATGTAGTAGTGTAGTAGATGATTATCATTTAGTTATTATTATAATGTGAGTAATTTCCCACAGCAACCCGATTCTTCCAGAGAGATGCATTTATTGAAACTTCAGACAAAACAAAGTCCATAAGATACTTGCAACAGATGAGAAAATTCAACAGAGTAAATATGACAATGACCAGTAGCCTTCAGAGTGCCATTTGTCCATCCTAGACAATATCTAGACCTGTGGCCTTCATCTTCATGGAGAATGAAAAGACTGACTGCCAGCTTGAATTGTCCACCTGAAATACTGGTCTGACACTGGGGGGGTTTCTGAATACCCCCTCAAGTCCATCAATAAATACTTCTTCTATGGTCCTTTATCATCCTTAAGTATGTAAACAATGTACCCTTTGATTACCAGGCTGTAGGGATTTTTTAGCTTGCTGTCCACCATTTTAGCTATAAAAATGTGTATCCATTTTAGAATAATATGTATATGTGACGTTTATGAAAAGTTAAGTTTCAATTTCTTGTAAATGGTTTGATTTCTCGGAAATGATGCACAAAGCTTTTTCCTGTTGATAGTTTCTATATGAGGTAATCATATTCTATTTTTGCTCATGTTAAACATCCTGTATGTCTGTATCTTTAGCATATATTAATGAAAAGGTTGGACTTTTCTTGTGATGTCATTTTGGTTATATAAGTGGAGATACGGGAAATAAAAGCCAGAACATTCCGCATGTATTGACTGTGTGTCATTATTTTCTTATCGGTATGTATCTCCAGGCCTGATTGGGTTTGAAGGAACACTCTAGGCAGGATATCAGACGAGGGTTCACTTGCTCCTAAAACATCTTTATACCCCATCACAAGCCATACCTAGATAGACTTGTATAAAATCAATACATCAAAGGGTCATCAGCTGTCCCTTTGATATGTTAAAATTGAGTTGGAAACTCAACCATTATCAACTGAATTCTGGCCTGATCAATATTGTACTGTATGTGTACACATATATCCTACATAAATCGGCCAACATATTACAACAAAACTGAGATCTGGACTGCAGCACATAGGCTAGGTCTGGGTCAAAGTCGTGGTTTTGATGCACAAAATGTCTGGCAGGTGAGAGTCACTTAGTCTTGTCCTCACGCGGTTCTTGTTAAAGTTCATAGCAGAGAATGTCTTCTCAAACATATATGTTGAGCCAAACAAGCTCAGCATTTTCTTAGCCAATGTTCGAATCTCTTGAAACCGGCTCTTATCCAGTTGGCGGTAAAAGTTCATAAGAGAGTTCTGTTGGTGATGACTGCGTAACTCGCTGTCACAATGCAGCTCAATGAGCCCGAGCTACAACTGATCTAGATCATCATCGGGGTCACCAGAGAATGGAGAAGAGAAAAGGCTGATCTCCTTTTCAATAGCTGCAAAATCCTGAAAGCGCGATTTAATCTCCCCAGCCAGAGATGTGATGTCTGCTGCATACCGGCTCGTTTGCGCATCGATATTGTCCTGTGGAAAACTGTTCATTATTTCCTGCAATGCTGAACAATGTATGAGATTGGGCTGTGTCTGTGACAACTGCCTTATGAAAAGTTGCAGCTTGGTTCCAAAGGCTTTGAGGTGTGAATAAAGCTGGTTCATCGCTGCATCTTTCCCCTGAAGACTCGTGTTCAGTACAATCAGATACTTTGTTATGTCAGCTAGAAACCCCAAATCAGCCAGCCAAATAGGATCAGATAGTTCTCACATCGGTTGTCCCTTTGTTTCCAAACATTCTCCGATTTCCTTTCTGAGAGAGTAGAAACGCTGCAGTGCAGACCCCCGACTGAGCCATCTTACATCGTTGTGATATAAAACATCTTCCTATTCAGCCTGGATGTCCAGTAGAAACTGTTTATACTGGTGGTGGAACAGGGCTTTAGAGCAAATAAAATGAATAGTCTTCACCACCGGTTTCATAACAAGATCATATTTGAGATGTTTAGCACAGAGAACTTGTTGATGAATGATACAATGGAGTTTAATAGCTTTGCCTCCTTCTTCCATCACCTTGTTACAGATTAGGGTTGATAATCCACTTTGTTCACCATCCATGGCAGGTGCCTCATCAGTAATAATCCCAGGAACTTTGTTCCAAGTTTCATGTCGTCTATGGCGGAACTAACAGAAACAAATAAATCTTTTCCTCTTGTTTGGTCTGTAAGGCTCTGGAGGTCAAGTAGTTCTTCAGTCACATTCATTTCATCGTCCACCCCTCTCATAAAAATCAGCAACTGAGCCGTGTCAGATAGGTCCGTGCTTTCATCACAGGCTACTGAAAAGAAGTCAAAATCCACTTCTTTGGACGTCAACTGTCTCTTAATATCTGATGAAATCTCTTTGATTCTCCGTGTTACAGTGTTACAAGCCAGGCAAATGTTGGCAAATGTTGGCAAACTCTTCCTTCTTCTCAGGACAGATATTCTCCACCATTTTCATAACACATTCTTTGATAAAGTCACCCTCAGCCAGGGCGAGATTAAGAGCATCATGGACCTGGTGCTCAGGATTTTGGTGGCCTTTTTATGGAAACAAAATTAAAATGCAAACATTTTTTGCTAAAACAAATTAAATCTACTCTCACCAGTAATATCAGCCGTGCAGCCTCTGAGCAGCAGCAACACCACCAATACCACCTGCTATGCCGTCTCTCACTAACAGCAACATAGGGCGACCACATTTCCAAACTGCCATTTAGGGACATCCCCCCTTCCCAAAAAAAGATGAGGGGGATGTAGTCTCAGGGTTGATAGGGAAATAGGTGGCGGGGTGATTATTCTGGCAAATGGCTGGTGTTGGCACTTAAAATCATCCTGACACTATGCTTGATATGGCATCAGGATGATCAAATTCCATTATTTCTATTATTACATTGTAATATATAGTGAAATAGTTCAACTCACCATGATGCAGAATCAGTGGGAACCTGAGCTTGTCACTTGCCACCATCGCCTGCCACCAGATGCAGCATGCCAGATGCCACCCATAGCCTGCCATCAGATGCAGTGTGCCACTAAACACCCACAGCCTGCCACCAGATACAGTGTACCACTTGCCACCAGCAGCCTGCCACCAGATACAGTGTGCCACTTGCCACCAGCAGCCTGCCACCAGATACAGTGTGCCACTTGCCACCAGCAGCCTGCCACCAGATACAGTGTACCGCTTGCCACCAGCAGCCTGCCACCAGATACAGTGTACCACTTGCCACCAGCAGCCTGCCCCCAGATACAGTGTGCCACTTGCCACCAGCAGCCTGCCACCAGATACAGTGTGCCACTTGCCACCAGCAGCCTGCCACCAGATACAGTGTGCCACTTGCCACCAGCAGCCTGCCACCAGATACAGTGTGCCACTTGCCACCAGCAGCCTGCCACCAGATACATTGTGCCACTTGCCACCAGCAGCCTGCCACCAGATACAGTGTACCACTTGCCACCAGCAGCCTGCCACCAGATACAGTGTACCACTTGCCACCAGCAGCCTGCCACCAGATACATTGTGCCACTTGCAACCAGCAGCATGCCACCAGATACGGTGTGCCACTTGCCAACAGATACAGTGTGCCACTTGCCACCAGCAGCCTGCCACCAGATACAGTGTGCCACTTGCCACCAGCAGCATGCCACCAGATATGATGTGCCACTTGCCACCAGATACAGTGTGCCACTTGCCACCAGCAGCCTGCCACCAGATACAGTGTGCCACTTGCCACAAGCAGCATGCTGCCAGATACAGTGTGCCACTTGCCACCAGCAGCCTGCCACCAGATACAGTGTGCTACTTGCCACCCACAGCCTGCCACCAGATACGGTGTGCTACTTGCCACCCACAGCCTGCCACCAGACACAGTGTGCCACTTGCCACCCGCAGCCTGCCACCAGATACAGTGTGCCACTTGCCACCCACAGCCTGCCACTAGATACAGTGTGCCACTTGCCACCAGCAGCCTGCCACCAGATACAGTGTGCCACTTGCCACCAGCAGCCTGCCACTAGATACAGTGTGCCACTTGCCACCAGCAGCATGCCACCAGATACAGTGTACCACTTGCCACCAGCAGCCTGCCACCAGATACAGTGTGCCACTTGCCACCAGATACAGTGTGCCACTTGCCACCAGCATCATGCCACCAGATACAGTGTGCCACTTGCCACCAGCAGCCTGCCACCAGATACAGTGTGCCACTTGCCACCAGCAGCATACCACCAGATACAGTGTGCCACTTGCCACCAGATACAGTGTGCCACTTGCGACCAGATACAGTGTGCCACTTGCCACCAGCAGCCTGGCACCAGATATGGTGTGCCACTTGCCAACAGAAGCCTGCCACCAGATACAGTGTGCCACTTGCCACAAGCAGCATGCCACCAGATATAGTGTGCCACTTGTCACCAGCAGCCTGTCACCAGATACAGTGTACCACTTGCCACCAGCAGCCTGCCACCAGATACAGTGTGCTACTTGCCACCCACAGCCTGCCACCAGACACAGTGTGCTGCTTGCCACCAGATATGGTGTGCCACTTGCCACCAGCAGCCTGCCACCAGATAGTGTGCCACTTGCCACCAGCAGCATGCCACTAGATAGTGTGCCACTTGCCACCAGCAGCATGCCACCAGATACAGTGTGTCACTTGCCACCAGATACAGTGTTCCACTTGCCACCAGCAGCCTGCCACCAGATACAGTGTGCCACCTGCCACATGCAGCATGCCACCAGATACAGTGTGCCACTTGCCACCCACAGCCTGCCACCAGACACAGTGTGCCACTTGCCACCAGCAGCCTGCCACCAGATACAGTGTGCCACTTGCCATCAGCAGCCTGCCACCAGATATAGTGTGCCACTTGCCACCAGATACAGTGTGCAACTTGCCACCAGCAGCCTGCCACCAGATCCGGTGTGCTACTTGTCATCAGACAGTGTGCCACTTGCTAACAGAAGCCTGCCACCAGATACAGTGTGCCACTTGCCACAAGCAGCATGCCACCAGATACACTGTGCCACTTGCCACCAGATACAGTCTGCCACTTGCAACCAGCAGCCTGCCACCAGATACGGTATGCTACTTGCCACCCACAGCCTGCCACCAGATACAGTGTGCCACTTGCCACCAGATACAGTGTGCCACTTGCCACAAGCAGCCTGTCACCAGATACAGTGTGCCACTTGCCACCAGACACAGTGTGCCAATTGCCACCGGCAGCCTGCCACTGCCTCCAGGACTCTGCCCGAATGGATAGAAGGGACAGGGCCTGCATAGTGAATCAAATCCCTGGAGCCCCCACCCCTCCTGAGCTGGGATGGTATGGCCGTGTGTGTGTATGCCAGGAGTATTGATCAGACCAAGTTCTACAGAAGGGGGTTGTGTGTACAAGCCTTTGGGCTCACACTGGTGTGCTGCAGTCAGCTGCACTGCTTGTGTATCTGCAGTTTTAGCTGCAGTCCTATTGATATACATCAGGTTGCAGGTTTTTGCTGCATTTTCTGACATAGTTACATAGTTACATATAGTTACATAGTAGGTGAGGTTGAAAAAAGACACAAGTCCATCAAGTCCAACCTATGTGTGTGATTATGTGTCAGTATTACATTACATATCCCTGTATATTGCGGTCATTCAGGTGATTATCTAATAGTTTCTTGAAGCTATCAATGCTCCCCGCTGAGACCACCGCTTGTGGAAGGGAATTCCACATCCTTGCCGCTCTTACAGTAAAGAACCCTCTACGTAGTTTAAGGTTAAACCTCTTTTCTTCTAATTGTAATGAGTGGCTACGAGTCTTATTGTACTCTCTATTGTGGGGTCACCAGTCCGGTATTTACATATTGTGGGGTCACCAGTCCGGTATTTATACAATGAAATCATATCCCCTCTCAAGCATCTCTTCTCCAGAGAGAATAAGTTCAGTGCTCGCAACCTTTCCTCATAACTAATATCCTCCAGACCCTTTATTAGCTTTGTTGCCCTTCTTTATACTCGCTCCATTTCCAGTACATCCTTCCTGAGGACTGGTGCCCAGAACTGGACAGCATACTCCAGGTGCGGGCGGACCAGAGTCTTGTAGAGCGGGAGAATTATCGTTTTATCTCTGCAGTTGATCCCCCTTTTAATGCCAATATTCTGTTTGCTTTATTAGCAGCAGCTTGGCATTGCATGTCATTGCTGAGCCTATCATCCACTAGGACCCCCAGGTCCTTTTCCATCCTAGATCCCCCCAGAGGTTCTCCCCCAGTCTATAGATTGCATTCATATTTTTGCCACCCAAATGCATTATTTTACATTTTTCTACATTGAACCTCATTTGCCATGTAGTCGCCCACCCCATTAATTTGTTCAGGTCTTTTTGCAAGATTTCCACATCCTGCGGAGAAGTTATTGCCCTGCTTAGCTTAGTATCGTCTGCAAATACAGAGATTGAACTGTTTATCCCATCCTCCAGATCGTTTATAAACAAATTAAATAGGATTGGTCCCAGCACAGAACCCTGGGGAACCCCACTACCCACCCCTGACCATTCTGAGTACTCCCCATTTATCACCACCCTCTGAACACGCCCTTGTAGCCAGTTTTCAATCCATGTACTCACCCTATGGTCCATGCCAACGCACCTTATTTTGTACAGTAAACGTTTATGGGGAACTGTGTCAAATGCTTTTGCAAAATCCAGATACACCACGTCTACGGGCCTTCCTTTATCTAGATGGCAACTCACCTCCTCATAGAAGGTTAATAGATTGGTTTGGCAAGAACGATTCTTCATGAATCCATGCTGATTACTGCTAATGATATCATTCTTATTACTAAAATCTTGTATATAGTCCCTTATCATCCCCTCCAAGAGTTTACATACTATTGATGTTAGGCTAACTGGTCTGTAATTCCCAGGGATGTTTTTTGGGCCCTTTTTAAATATTGGTGCTACATTGGCTTTTCTCCAATCAGCTGGTACCATTCCAGTCAATAGACTGTCTGTAAAAATTAGGAACAACGGTCTGGCAATCACCTGACTGAGTTCCCTAAGTACCCTCGGATGCAAGCCATCTGGTCCCGGTGATTTATTAATGTTAAGTTTCTCAAGTCTAATTTTAATTCCGTCCTCTGTTAACCATGGAGGTGCTTCCTGTGTTGTGTCATGAGGATAAACACTGCAGTTTTGGTTACTGAAGCCCCCGATTCACTCGTGAAGACTGAGGAGAAGAATAAATTCAATACCTTTGCCATCTCCCCATCCTTTGTAACCAGATGTCCTTCCTCATTCTTTATGGGGCCAATATGGTCTGTCCTCCCTTTTTTACTGTTTACATACTTAAAGAATTTCTTGGGATTTTTTTTGCTCTTCTCCGCTATGTGTCTTTCATGTTCTATCTTAGCCGTCCTAATTGCACCCTTACATTTCTTATTGCATTCTTTATAAATTCTGAATGCTGTGGATGATCCCTCAACCTTGTATTTTTTGAAGGCCTTCTCCTTTGCTTTTATATGCATTTTTACATTGGAGTTAAGCCATCCAGGATGTTTGTTCGCTCTTTTAAATTTATTACCCAATGGGATGCATTGGCTAATGCCCTTATTTAATATGCTCTTAAAGCAAACCCATCTCTCCTCCGTATTCTTTGTTCCTAATATTTTATCCCAATTTATGCCTTTTAGCAAGGTTTGTAGTTTAGGGAAGTTGGCTCTTTTGAAATTCAGTGTCTTTGTGTTCCCTTCATGTCTCCTATTTGTGTGATTTATACTGAAACTAATTGACCTGTGATCGCTGTTACCTAAATTGCCCCGTATTTCCACATCTGTTATCAGGTCTGTATTGTTGGTAATCAGTAGATCTAGTAATGTTTTATTTCTAGTTGGTGCGTCTACCATCTGACCCATAAAATTGTCCTGCAAGATACTAAGGAACTGGCGAGCCTTAAATGAATACGCGGTTCCCTCCACCCAGTCTATGTCTGGATAATTAAAATCCCCCATTATGATAACACTTCCCATCCTTGCTGCTAATCCAATTTGTGATAGGAGATCCGTATCCACTTCCTCCCTCAGGTTAGGGGCCTATAGCATACTCCCAGTATTATTTTCCCCTTAGCTTCATCCCTTTGGAGCTCTACCCATAAAGATTCCACCTCCTCCCTTGCTCCCTCAGTGATGTCATCTCTCACATTCACTTGTACATTATTCTTGATATATAGGCATACCCCTCCCCCTTTTTTACCCTCTCTATCCTTGTGGTATAGGGTATACCCTTGAATGTTTGCCAGCCAATCATGAGAGCTGTTGAACCAGGTCTCTGAAATTCCCACAAAATCCAAATCCTCCTCGTACAACAGTATCTCTAGTAGTATCTCACCCATCTTGTCCGCCAGGCTCCTGGCATTGGTGAACATGCCACATAGTTTAGACCGGTCGCATGTTGTCCTCGTATTGGGTGTTTCAAGATTGCAACTTGGACTTGCTACTATACTCACCTTGTGATTTTGTGCTTTGGTTAACTTACCACTAATGCCCCCAATACTACCCTCTGGAATATCTTCCGCGCTGGCTATCACTGTCTCTGGACCCTCCCCCCCATCGCCTGACAGTGCGCCAAAGATAAGATGTAGCATGTAGGAATTTTGGTGAGCTTTCAGAAAATGCAGAAAAAACAACCCAATAGAAATCAATAGGACTGTTGTGGGTAAAACGCAGGAAAATTGTGGATACACCAGCAATGGGCCAAAACACAGCAAACCAGTGTGAACAAAAAAGCACAAGGGACCGAGCACTACCACAGGCTGAGGACACAATTCTAAACACTTTGGCTGCAGTTATAAGAGCTACTGCTGGAGAAATAAGATAAAAACGAGGGGAAGGGAGATAAGAGTCACTGAGCTCACATTTGGATGGTCCCTGGAGGCTCATCACTCAGAGATATCCTGTTCACCTTCTATCTGTAGGTGTTCTCTTCATAATTTCCCACCCACATGGCTCCTTCACTGCACAGAGGGGAGGGGAAAGGCGGAGCCGACTCAGTCTCTCCCATTTGTGTAGGGGGGGAACTGTGCACTGTGACAGTGTAATAACCACAGTGAGCAAACACAGATGCAGCCAGACACCCCTCCATTTACACACAACTTCTCCTGTCCCATAGAAGTTTATGGACAGGAGAAAATTGGGCTTATACTGCTGGCTGGGCGGGCCAATTTTAAGGCAGAAGCCTGGAGCTGCAGCTCCATAAGCCCCTATGTTAATCCGGCCCTTCCCTCAGCAAAAGATTTGCAATTTTTAGCAATTATTTTTGCCACCTCATAGCTCGCCCTTGTGACATTTTCATTTGACTCACGGACTCTTGTGAAAAATCGCTGTTGTGACATTAAAACAGCTTCAAGTTGCTTCAACTTTTCCCTGCGGTGGCGCCCTGTTAGCTTGTGGGATGTGCTATGTCTCGTCTGGTAGTGTCTCTTGACATGAAATTCCTTATAAACAGCCGCAGTCTCTTGTCATATCAGACAAACACAGAGATTCTGTATTTCAGTGAAGAAATATTCCACTTTCCACCTGTCCTGGAAGTGGCGGCCCTCACAGTCAACTTTCCTTCTCTTATTTATAGTCGCCATTTTAGAAATTGACCAGAAGGGGGAGCATGGGATCGCAGTGCTAGAGGTTTTGGTCTAAGTGTGTTCATCCGATACACGAATACACCACCCAACAAGAATTCTCCTACCTTTGTGGATGTGTGTGGTGAGTCTAAGGATGAGCTCGGGCGTGTTATTTGGATATATATCTATCTTCTCTTCTGTGGCCCCCAATGAATCCCAAAGCTCTGCTCAGGGTATCGATGAGCTCAGGTGTGTTATTTTTTTAAATATATATCTCTCTTCTTTAGCCCCTGACCAACCCCCAAGCGCCTCTCAGGGTAAGGATGAGCTTGGGCGATTTATTTGGATATATATATATCTTCTCTTCTGTGGCCCCCAACGAATGCCAGATCTCTGCTCAGGGTAACAATGAGCTCAGGCGTGTTATTTTTTTAAATGTATATATATATATATATCTTCTTTAGTCCCAGACCAATCCCCAAACGCCTCTCAGGGTAAGGATGAGCTCCGGCGATTTATGTTCTTTTTAAATAGCATTATTAATCTCTTCTTCAGCCCGAAATAAAAAAAATCCACCAGCACCTCTCAGTGTAAGGATGAACTCGGGTGTGTTCACAAGCCCATGTGCCCGAGCCCACAAGGAAGCTGACAGCGCACAGCGCCACCAATCACCAGCACTGAGACATTTCTTGATCTCTGCAGCTGTGGACCTGGAAATGTCTCAGTGCCTGTGATTGGTGTTGTGCGCTGTCAGCTTCCTAGTGGGCTCTGGCACTTCTGAACACACACCAGCAACACACCCCAGCTCATCCTAACCCTGAGTGGTGCTCGGGGATTTGTCCGGCTAAACAAGAGATAGAGATATATAGTTACAAAAAACATAACACGCCCAAGCTTGGGGGGCCACAGAAGGATATATATGCAAATTACAAGTGGGGGCCACATCAAACCGGAGTGCTGACCGGACTTTGGACATGCCTGATCTAAAGTAAACAGCCTACAGAATTCATGAATAACAGACAACAAGCATTGAAAAGCAGGAAGTCCGGCGCTCTCTGCGCTCCACCGACCCGAACCGGATGTGACGGATCTAGAGCGTCATTATGTCACATCCGGTTCGGGTCGGTGGAGAGCAGAGAGCGCCGGACTTCCTGCTTTTCAATGCTTGTTGTCTGTTACCTGATGGAAGTGCAATATTTACCTTCTATTTATTAAACAGAATCACACTATGGAGGAGTTTTATTATCCCTACATGATACCTGATTGACCAATTACACTAATGAGAGTGAGATATCTGTGGAAAGACCCGTTTACCACTGTGAATCCCATAAGGGGGAGCACGAGTGACACACGGACACCGCCCTCTTGTGGGGATTGAGGTTGCCATTTTTTCTTCAAGCCAAATCCGAACACTTTAGCGGCGCACAGTACATTTTTTTGTTTTAGCATACACTATAGGATTGTACCAGACCTGGGACAACTTGGGCACTCTAAAGAGAATAGTAATGAGGCGCACATAGTGCCCCCCCACCTTCCTGTCAATCCCTGTTCGCAGTGCGCTCCCCGCAGCAGGAAACATTGACCATCCAGCAGTGAAGCCTGTTCTGCCAGAGACACCGCCACTGAAAGATGTGATTGGACACTACCCCCGGGATATCTAGCATCTCAATATTGCTATCTACATGCCTGTATACGTGTACTTTTGTGAGTACCCATTTTAAAGATATATTAAATCTGTTTTTAAATACTGCACTTAGAGTGGCGCCCTTGTTGTTCTCTTTCTTCAGTACCCAGAGGATTGCTTCTTCCAATCTACAGGGCTGCCTTCTACAGTCGCCTGCATATGTTATGGACTATAATTTAGTGATCTCAGACTTTGGCAGTTAACTGTCCGTTTGCTGTATATTACTCATTATAATTATTCCTGTTTTTAGCCCCTAGCTTTGTTTTTATGTCAACATTTGCATACTAATTTTTTCTCTCCTCATTGAGAGCAACAGGGTTGGGGGGCTACAATTGTTTCTAATTGTGCTGGACCCAGCGCTCACACTTATATGTTGTATACTGTCTGAGGGCCACACTTGGGACATTTCTGCCCTTTGGAGCCTCCCTGATGACAGGTTCCTTCCTGTTTGCACTTCACTGTGCGGCACAGACTGGAGAGCTACATGCGCATTGGTAACACGGTGATGTGGGACATAACCTCGCTCCTTGGGGTGGGCTTGTGCCACACGTCATCACACTAAGGGACTCTGTGACAGATCGAGGTTGCAATTGGTTGAGCGCCGCGATTTGTCACACTGACCACCAGCTGATTTCAATGGCACAGAGTACAATTGATCTCAGTCAGCCTCACCAGGGGAATATTAGCCCACACCCCAGACATCCACAGCAGGGCCATCTTAATAGCATCATGGGCCCCTGGGCAAATAAATGCACTGGGGCCCCTGCAAGCCTTCTCCAATATGCTGTGTCCAAATTGGGTAGCTTTGTTCCTATGATCCGCTGTGCTGTTTTCACCACACGAGACGGGCACTTCTTATCCTCCGCCCTGCAGCTGGCATACCACACTACACCATGGTGGAGAAGAAGACTCACAATGGTACAATGATAGAAATTGACCAGAAGCCTTCAGGGTAATCCAGCCTGCTTCAGTCTTCGAAGGGAAAACAGTCTCTGCTGCGCTTTCTTCACTAAAAAAAAGTATTTTGAGACCATCCATGACAACTCCCTTGTAATATGTACTCCCAGAAATGTAATAGTGTCCCCCCTTTCCACCTCCTCACCACCTGTATAAACCGGGCAATGATTGATCTTTCTTCATCTTCTATAATCCACTATTATTTCTTTAGTTTTTACGTATTGAGTATTAAATCATTTTCTCTACACCACTCCACCAAATGTTGAATTTCCTGCCTATAAGCCGTCTCATCATTATCTTGTATGAGTCCCACTAAGGTGGTGTCATCAGCAAGCTTCACTATAGTGAAGTTTGAAAAGCCTCTGAAAAGCGATCTGAGCATGGATCGCTTTTCAGAGGAACAGCATTTTTTTGCTGGTACTATGAACAAGCAAAAAAAAATTAAAAATCGGTTCTGATTGTACAGGTATAGGGGGTCAGGATTAAAAGCGTATACCTAAAATGTGCATACATACATGTAAACACACACAGTGGCTGCAATTGATTTTTTTTTTCAGAATTTTTCAGTTTGCTTGTGCCCCCCTAAAAATTTTGAGCACCAGCCGCCACTGGTTTATATGTGCATTTATTTTTATATATATATATATATATATATATATATATATATATATATATATATATATATATATAAAAATAAATGCACATATAAACCAGTGGCGGCTGGTGCTCAAAATTTTTAGGGGGGCACAAGCAAACTGAAAAATTCTGAAAAAAAAAATCAATTGCAGCCACTGTGCCCATCAAACTCCACCACTGTGCCCATCAAACTCCACCACTGTGCCCATCAAACGTCACCACTGTGCCCATCAAATGCCGCCACTGTGCCATCAAATGTCGCCACTGTGCCATCAAATGCTGCCACTGTGCCCATCAAACTCTGCCGCTGTGCCATTAAATGCCACCAGTGTGCCCATCAAATGCTGCCACTGTGCCCATTGAAGTCTGCCATTGTGCCATCAAATGCCGCCACTGTGCTATCAAATGCCACCACTGTGCCCATCAAATGCCACCACTGTGCCCATTAAATGCTGCCAGTGTGCCATCAAATGCTGCAACTGTGCTATCGAATGCTGCCACTGTGAATCCCCCCCGCCCGCTCACTGTCTGCCCGGCACTTACCCGTCTCGGTGGTGCAGCGGGTGATGGCCATGAGCGGGGTCCTACATGCATCTCCTGCCATCCTCATCTCCCGTCTTTTCCTCCTGATAGGCATCCAATAGCCGTGCCTATCATTTCAGCCAATCAGTTACGGGTAACAGACCCGCACACCTGATTGGTGGAGAGGCAGTTCAGAGCTAGGAAAGTGAATATTAATTCACTTTTCTAACACACCTGGGTGGACTGTGAGCACCAAGCATGGCACTCGCAGTTCACCTATTTTGAAGCCTATTAGAGCCTATGGGTCTAATCAAGTGCTTCAAAAACACCCCCCCGCTGCTGTAATTCAGGCGCCCGAAAAGGGGCCCGGACACCTAAATATGGGGGTGGCAGCGGTGGCCATGGATAGATTCATGCTATGCATGAATCTATCCATTGGTCATAGAGGGGGTGGCTGGAGAGAGGGGCGGCTCCCGTGTGCCCTTATGGACGCACTCACATACATACATATGCACACACACATGCATATATAAACATACATGCACACACATATACATACATGCACACACACATATACATACATACACACACATATTCATACATACATACACATACATGCACACACATATACATACATGCACAAACATATACATACACATACATATACATACATGCACACACATACATACATACATACATGCACACACATATACATACATGCGCACACATATACATACATGCACACAATTATACATACATATACATACATGCACACACATTTACATACATGCACACACATATACATACATGCACACACATATACATACATGCACACACATATACATACATACACACATATGCATACATGCACACACATATACATACATACACATACATGCACACACATATACATACATACACATACATGCTCACACATATACATACATACACACACATATACATACATGCACATACATACATATACATACATGCACACACATATACATACATGCACACACACATACAGTAGATAGATATTCTTATAAAAAACGGCAGACCTTCTTTACCTTTAGCTCTTCCTGCCGGGTACTGCACTGTAGGGGGAGACAAAGAGCACACACTGTACTTTCACGTTGATGAGCTCCCTGCACAGTCAGTGCTGATTACAGTTCAGCTGACAAACAAGGATCTTGGTCTCAACCAGCCCTGCCATTCCTCCTATCGAAGAGTACAGGGGGCCCTTAGGGCCCCCTGCAGCAATTGGCCCAGTCGCCATGGCGATCTCAGCGACCCCTATAATTCCACCACTGCCCAAAGCTTTTAAATTTTCCACTAATTTGTCAGGAACTACTGTGTTAAATGCAGAGCTAAAATCAGTGAATAACATCCTAACATATGTGTTTGAGTGCTGAAGATGTGTCAAGGCAGCCATTCAATGCAATAACAATTGTATCATCTGTGCATCTATTTGCACGATAGGCAAACTGATACCTATCCAGATCACCAGGAATGCCTTAAGATGTGATAATACGAGCCTCTCAAAACATTTCATGATGATAAGAGTTAGAGCAACTGAGCGATAATCATTTAAAGAGGAGGGCCCATTAAAAAAAATGCAAATACTACATACAAAAAATACAAATACTGCAGCTGCTGACTTTTAATCGGACACTTACCTGTCCCGGGGTCGAGCGATGCGGGGGATCAAAGCCCCGCTTGTCTCCTCCTCCGTTCGGTGGCGCGGCACCGCGCCGTGATTGGCCGCTCAGTCACCTGGGACCTGTAATGGATCCCAGATGATTGACAAGAGGGAGGGAGCAGAGCTCAGTCCTTCCTGTGCCAAGGGGAAGTGATGTCACCAGCCCAGGCACTGAAAGAGGCAGACTATGAGGGACCCCCTACCAACAGGCATTTAGAGGTGAGTTAAAAAAAAAATTCCTAATTTTTTTAATGAATTTTCATGTTTTTTTTTTTGGGTGGAACACCACTTTAAGCATGATACCGCTGATTTTTTAGGTATTGGGACAATAGTAGTAGATTTAAAACAAGAAGGTACTGCAGCTGCTTCAATGATCAGTAAAAACCCCTGCTAAGTGGTCTGCACATCCCCCCAGTATACGGCCTGACACCCCGTCTGGTCCTGCTGCCTTTCTGATGTCAATCTTCCTCATATCTGACCTGACCTCATGTATTTGTAATACCAGTAAATGATCGTCCTCCACTAGTTCTTTATTATGGGTTTCACATCTCATATTTTGGCCCTCAAAGCGAGCAAGAAATGGGTTTAAGGTGTCAGGGAGCACTTTACAAACCTCTGTATTCCTAGATTTAAAATCTACCATTGTTTTAATCCCCTTCCACATGCTACAAGAATTTTTATTTTCAAAATAAGATTCAATGCGCTGTTTATATCTACGCTTAGCCTCCTTAATGCCTTTCTTTAATTCATTCCGAGCTTTCCTATAGACCATAGGGTCACCCAATCTAAAGGCCACATCCCTCGCTCTAAGCTGAGCCCTTACTTTACCATCCAACCAAGGCTTTGGGTTTGGGAAAACCTTAATAGTTTTTTTAATTAAATCCATTCCAAAGTGGTGCAGGACCCTTTTTTTTTTGGCTGCACCAGAATCAGATCACATGAATGTTCACACCCATGTCATCCAATTCTGGAAATCACACTGCATTTTGCAAACTAATTTCAGGTTCTCATTATTGTAACATACACACCTGCAGCGGGTCACATGAACAGGGTGTGATTTGGATGTGGTGTGGAATCTGACTGCACAGAATTTGTTGGGAAATCACAGTGCAAAATTGTGACCTGGCATGTAGACCCCTTTCACACTCAGGTGTTTTTCAGGCGCTTTTGGACTAAAAATAGCGCCTGAAAAACGTCTCCCCTGCAGTCTCAGTGTGAGAGTCCCGAGGGCTTCCACACCGAGGCAATGCACTGGTAGGACGTTAAAAAAACTCCTGCAATCAGCATCTTTGGAGCGGTGGAGGAGCGATGTATACACCTCATCCTCGTGCATCCTGGTGCAGAGAACAAATCACCAGTGGTGACAAGTGACACGCTCAGGGATCCCACTGATTCTGCATTATGGTGAGTTGAACTATTTCATTTTATATTACAATGTAATAATAGAAATAATGCGCTTCAACCATCCTGACACCATAACAACCATGGTGCCGGGATGATTGAAGCACCAACACCAGGTGTTTGGAGTATCTTTATCTGCTGATTGATAAACTTTCTGGAATACACATTTGTGGTGTAGGATCTGGGCCTGCTGTCCCTCCATCCCTCTTTCTTTCCTTCTCTCTCCTTCTCTCCCTATTTCTTTCTTTCTTTCTCCCTCCATCCCTCGTTCATCTCAGACCCAAAAAGTCAGAAAGATACAACAAATTCTTAATTCTGTGACACATTCAGATGAATCTCGCAATGTTTCACTTCCTATAACAGTCCTTGTATATCTTCTCTCCCACACCCATAGCAGGAAATCGCATGTTTCCTGAGCTGTGGTTTCCAAGAGGGTCGTTTAGCAAAACTGAAGTTTACAGAGAAAGTTAATTGTATTTTACTTTGTTTTTTTTTTTTTCCCCTGCAAAAGTAAACCATAAGGGGCTACAATGCATTGCATCACATCGCATAGTAGCCCATTATGTGTCACTTACCTGAAACTGAAGCCTGTGATGTCACCGCTGTCCACACTAGCAACAAGCGTCCATCTTCACCCCTCTTCCTTCCGGGGCCATGAACTCCGGCTCTGTGATTGACCGAAGTCGTGTGACATCACTCCCGCGCATGCAAGCGGGAGCCGCCAGTCACGGCATGACCCCTTTAGAAATGGCACAATCTGTCCTTTCTAAAGTGAGCATGCGCCGTAGACATCGGCACATGGCTTTATTGTAAATATCTCCTAAATGGTGGAGGTTTAGGAGATATTTCCAGCACCTACAGGTAAGCCTTAATATAGGCTTACCTGTACGTAAAAGGGGGTGTATGGGGTGTACAGGGTGTACAGGGTATGCATGGTGTACAGGGTGTCCAGGGTGTGCAGGGTGTACAACCACTTTAAACTCGCCCTCTGAGCTCCTTTAGGACTCGTTTACAACACTCAGATGCGCTCAAATGTTTTATTTTTAACGCAGTACAAATGCATATGAAAAAAAGTTTACGTATTTCAATAAACCTCGTTTATACCATTGTGTTGCCTTTATGTGTGTTTAAAAAAAAGTACAGCTTGCTGCATTTTGTGTGATTCCATCAAAACAATCAAATCCACAAACAATTTAATAGCCTTAAAGTTTAATCCAATCAATTTCAATAGGATTCGATCAAACTGAGTCGATTGGTCAGGGCGGAATATTATCATTTTCAATCAGTCAGCAGCACTGAGAAACACTGTCTTACCAAAAGTATTGGGACGCTTGCCTTTACACACACATTAACTTTAATGACATCCCAGTCTTAGTCCGTAGGGTTCAATATATAGTTGGCCCGCCCTTTGCAGCTATAACAGCTTCAACTCTTCTGGGAAGGCCGTCCACAAGGTTTAGGAGTGTGTCTATGGGAATGTTTGACCATTTTTCCAGAAGAGTGTTTGTGAGGTCAGGCATTGATGTTGGACGAGAAGGCCTTGCTCGCAGTCTCTGCTCTAATTCATCCCGAAGGTGTTCTATTGGGTTGAGGTCAGGACTCTGTGCAGGCCAGTCCGGTTCATCTACCCCAAACTTGTCTTTATGGACCTTGCTTTGTGCACTGGTCCAAATCATTTGGTGGAGGGGGGTTTATGATGTGCAGTGGCAGCTGGTGTTTTTTTTTTTAGGGGGCAAACAACTACCCCCCTGGCCAGCCGGTGGCTAGACCCCCTGCTCCCAATTGGTTGGGTCACCCTCCCCTTGCAGCCAGTCATCCAGCCCCGCACTTACCCCATGTAGGTTGCGGGCAGCGCCCCTAAGAGTGACGGGCAGTGGGTGGGCGTCTCCTCCTCCTCCTCTGCATCATGGTGGCTTCCACATGCATCTTCTGCCTCCTCCTCCTAGGCATCCAAAAGGATCACCTGTCCTTTCAGCCAATCGGGTGACGGGTCTCAGGACCCACTTCCTGATTGGCTGGGAGGAGGATCAGTGTGAGAATAGTGAATATTCATTCGCTATTGTCACACAACTAAGTGGGCTCGGAGCACAGTGCTCTGCACCAGGAGCCCACCCTTTTTTTGAAGCCTATTATAGCCTTTCCAACCCCATTGGAATCCATGTGTCTGGTGCCCTGCATGTAGATTAGGGGACTGGACACACGGATAGGGGGGCAGCGCCCGTAACCCCTAATGGAAAGGCTGCCACTGATGGTGTGGGGTTGTTTTTCAGAGGTTAGGGTTGGCCCCTCAGGAGTTGGCTTGGCCCCTTAGTTCCAGTGAAGGGAACTCTTAAGGTGTCAGCATACCAAGACATTTTGGACATTTTCATGCTCCCAACTTTGTGGGAACAGTTTGGGGATGGCAATGGTCTGTGCACCAGTGCACAAAGCATTGTCCATAAAGACATGGATGAACAATTTTGTGGTGGATGAACCTGACTGACCTGCACAGAGACCTGAACTCAACCCGACAGAACATCTTTGGGATGAATTGGAGTGGAGACTGAGAGCAGGCCCTTCTCCTCCAACATCAGTACCTGACCTCACAAATGCTCTTCTGGAAGAATGGTCAAACATTCCCATAGACACACTCCTAAACCTTGTGGACGGCCTTCCCAGAAGAGTTGAAGCTGTTATAGCTGCAAAGGGTGTGGCTGCACTACTGCTGATCTCCTGAGCTCCTGTGAGGCCTACTGATCCAGGGAGCTTGATTACTCCCTATACCCAGAGTGGATGCAGGAATCTGGGGTGGACCCATGGGAGGATCCCCCGGATGGCCAGAGTATCGGTGCTCCCATACCAGTCTTTGAGGACCTGGGAAATGGCCCAGATAAAGGTGAAAGCCTGTCAGCCTACAGAAAGAAGGTTTGTGTGAGGATTGCAAGAATTGCCAAAGAGGAGGAAATACTGGCAAAGTTAAAGTTTGACTTCAAGCATAAAAAAAATTGCAAATGACCGGCTTCACAGTGCCAAGAGAAGACAGATGCGGCGTGAGTTAATGACTTTGGAGGCCAAAGTGGAAAAGCAGAGTCTGCTGGTGGCCGCATTGAAAGAAACCAGCGGAGCTTTCAAGGAGAAATATGGCAATGAGAATCACTTCCGTACAATGAGCAGAGGGCCCATAGAGTCCAGTGAAGGAAAAGCATCACCAGAGTGCGAGAAGCCAAGGTCAGTGCAAAGCCAAAAATTTAATCTAGGCTCGGACTGTGTTTCTTGCCAGCACGCTGGAAAATCTTTACATTCCGAGTCAAGTAACAGTATGCCTGGAGAAATATCTGGCACACAGGCTGTCGGTGATCAGCAGTCAGGTGTTTTGACTGGCAGTATGTCATCAGGCCAAGGAAGTTCTGTGCCCTTGTCACCGCAGCAGGAGGCTATGGAGCAAGATGATCCATCTGAGCCTGTGAAGGGAGCAGGTGTGCTAAAGTTAATCACAGAAATGGAATCACCTTTGCATGGTCGCAAGTTTGCCGTGTCTGGATCATCTGAGGATGAAGAAGAGGATAATGATGTCCCCCAAAACCTTTGAAACAACGGGTGGCAGAAAAAGCTATTTTTGTTCATGACTTGCCTATACAATATAATGGAGATGTAGTTCCTATGGCTGGTGCAGTAGAGGGCAGCAGAGAGCAAGCTCATCTCCTGGCTGAGACTCCCACCTGTGTACAGAAAGCCAGTGAAGGGTGTGCAGACTGCTGTGAATAGTGCTGATAATGACATCTCCACTGCTGGTAACCCTTTAGTTACTGGTAATTAGGGATGAGCTTCGAGTTCAAGTCGAACACATGTTTGACTCAATCAACGCCTGTTCGACCGTTCGTCGAATTGCGATTGTTATGGGCCGTTCACGCTAAATACGAGTGGCGCATCACGGCCCATAATTCACTGCGGCATCGCAGTGCATTGCTGGCTGATGATTGGCCAAGCATGCACTATGACCCACACTATGACCTGTACAGCGCCATCTGTACAGAGAGATATAATTGGCCAAAGCCAGTGTGGCTTTGGTAAATTATGGCTCAGGGGGTTTAGTACAAGCCCCACACTATATAAGGCCGCCTGCGTGGCGGCCTTGTGTAGTGTGTTGCGGCGGCGGAGCGATGGACAGAGAGACCGTGTGGTTTGATTTAAGTAGATAGAGTAGGCAGGCGAGTCAGTTAGCTGCACTTACAGTATAGTGTGTGTGTGTAATATATACACTGTATTCAGTTTAGCTAGATCCATTCCTGTTATTCTCTTCCTACTGACAGGCAGGCAGGTGTTTTTACAGTATTTACAGCTACCTGAAGAAAATTGCAGTATTTACAGTTAGAGTAGTGCATCCTCTGCACAGTGTGCACCTAAAGTTACCTGAAGACAATTGCTGTTGTTCTGATCGTATTAGTACCACAGGCAGGCAGCTGCAGAATTTACAGTTAGTGTACTGTGTCCTCTGCATAGTATGCACCTAAAGCTACCTGAAGAAAATTGGTGGTGTTCTTCTGATCCTATTAATTTCACAGGCAGGCAGCTGCAGTATTTACAGTTAGTGTACTGTGTCCTCTGCACAGTGTGCACCTAAAACTACCTGAAGACAATTGCTGGTGTTCTCATACTAATAATACTACAGGCAGGCAGTTGATTCTGCTAGTTGCAGTATCAGTATATATATACATCCCACTTCTGTGCAGCTACATCCCACGGCAGGCCATTAGTATGTCTGGAAGGCCAACAAGGAGAGGCAGACAGTCACAAACAAATAAAAGAGGGCAAGCAGGCTCTGTGTCTATAGGCAACAGTGCTGGTCGTGGAGACGGTGCATCCTCATCAGCACGTGGCTGTGGGACACGCTTGTCTTTTTTTTTTTTTTTTCAGCAGCTGTCCGTGTTGAGCCGCAACATGCCGAAGACTTGGTAGAGTGGATGACCAAGCCGTCCTCATCCTCTCTCACCCAGGCTCAAGGTACTTTTGTCTGGAAAAGCAGCTGCCAATGCGGCATCTTCCCTTGGCTCAATGGCATCAGTGACTCCTTCCCTAGCCCCACCATGTCCTCCTGAGGAGTCCCCCGAACTGTTTGACCACAGTGTTGGGTACATGCTCTAGGAGGATGCCCAGCATTTTGAAGGCTCCGATGATAGTACTCAGCTAGAGGAAGGCAGTAACTTGAGCCCAGAGAGAGAGGTGGTGCCCAAGAAGGACAGCAATCTGGCAGTCATGTTCCCCCAGCTGCAGCATACTGCCAGCTTTGCTCCAGTGATGAGGAGGGAGGGGATGATGAAGTCACTGACTCCACATGGGTGCCTGATAGGAGAAAGGAGGAGGCACATCTCCAACGAGGCAGGATGCCTTCCAGGGGCCAGCTTAAGGGAAGCACACCGACTGCATCACACCGCAAAGCTCCGCATGTGCAGGGCACTGCTGTCTCTGTGCGTTATGCTTGACCAGACATATGTCGACCTGCCATGCAGTTTGTTGTCAAGCGTACCTAAAAGACCCACACCAAAGAAAAAAAGCGGACCTCTCCTTGCTCCTCATCAGCTGTGATCTCCAACCCCACTATACCTTCAGTCCTCTCTGAAACCTGCACTGAGAGGAATTAAGGTGTAGAATTAGGTGTGTCACAGCCAAGTACTTGCGGGCAATCTGCTATCGGTACACCAATGTCGGATTGTACCAGGCAAATTGCCCTGCCCCAGCTGCTGCACCGCCGAAAGAAGTTCGCTCCCAGCCACCCACATGCTCAGTGGTTGAATGCTAGCTTGGCTAAATTGCTAGCACTTCAACTGCTACCTTTTTAGTTGGTAGACTCTGCCCCCTTCCATGAGTTTGTGGAATGTGCGGTTCCTCAGTGGCAGGTTCCCAAATGCCACTTTTTCTCATGGAAGGCAATTCTGGCTCTCTACCGGAATGTGGAAGGCAATGTCTTGGCCTCGCTGGACAAGGCGGTGAGCGGTAGGGTGCATATTACCGCTGACTCATGGTCCAGCAGGCATGGACAGGGATGTTACCCATCTTTCACTGCGCACTGAGTGACTCTTCTGGCACCTGGGAAGGATGCAGGACAGGGTGCAGTAGTGTTGGAGGTTGTTCCGCCACCACACCTACAAAATTCTTCTAGTGGGTGATTCTGCAACACCTCTCTCCTCCACCCCCTCCTCTTCTTCTTCCTCCATGGCCTCTTCCTGTGCTGATTTGTCCTCGGAACCAGCGGTACTCCGTAGGCGTTCAAGGGGCTATGCAGGCACGCAGGCAAAAAGATGCCATGCTGTGCTTGAGCTGGTGTGCTTGGGGGACAGGAGCCACACTGGGGCAGAGATTCTGTCAGCTCTGCAGGGGCAGGTTCAGAGGTGGTTGACGCCATGCCAGCTAAAGGCAGGTATGGTGGTTTGCGACAATGGCACCAACCTCCTCTCTGCCTTCCGACAGGGACAACTGACCCATGTGCCCTGTTTGGCTCACGTCCTTAACTTGGTGGTTCAGCTGTTCTTGTGCAGGTACCCGGGCTTACAGGATGTCCTGAGGCAGGCCAGGAAAGTCTGTGTGCATTTCTGCCGGTCATATAATGCCAGTGCTCAGCTGGCAGACCTCCAAAAGGAATTTAACCTGTCCAAGAACTGCCTAATCTGTGACATGCCCACCAGGTGAAACTCAACGTTGGCCATGCTGAAGCAGCTGCACACACAGCAGAGGGCCATAAATGAGTACCTGTGCAACTATGGCACCAGGACAGGGTCAGGGGAGCTTGTTTTTTTTTCCCCACGCCAGTGGGCCATGATCAGGGATGCATGCACTGTCCTGTCACCATTTGAGGAGGCCACGAGGATGGTGAGCAGTGACAGTGCATGCATCAATGACACTGTCCCCTTTGTCCACCTGTTGGAGCACACGCTGCGTGGAATAATGGACAGGGCACTTGAGGCAGAACATGGGAGGAAGAGGAGGACTTCCTTACCTCTCAAGGCACCCTTTATCCAGACAGTGTTCCTGCATGCCCGTCGATCACACAGGAAGAGGATGAGGTGGAGGAGGAGGATTGTGTCAGCATGGAGGTAGAGCCTGGCACTCAGCATCAGCAGCAGTCTTCAAGGGATCATTTACCGTCCGAAGAAACCCATGGACTTGTATGTGGCTGGGAGGAGGTGGCTGCAAAACATGTCATCCTTAGTGACCCAGAGGACTCTGGACCGAATGCCTCAGCAAACCTACGCTGCATGGCCTCCCTGATACTGCAAAGCCTGCGAAAGGATCCTCATATTTGTGGTATTAAGGGGATGGATAATTACTGGCTGGCAACCCTCCTTGATCCACGTTATAGGGGTAAGATTGCGGACCTTATCTTGCTGTTGCAGAGGGAGCAGAGGATGAAACCTCTTCGGGAGGCCTTGCAGAAAGGTTTGTGCAACGCGTTTCCAGAGCCTGGGAGGTTACAATTTCCTGGTCCTCCTGGACAACGTGTTGCTGAGGCTTCGGTCAGTCACAGAAGGAGCGGTGGAGAAGGTGGCCGTCTTTTCGATGCGGTCAGACAATTTTTTAGTCCGCAGCCCCAAGGTATGATCGGTTCCAGCAACCATTGCCAGCGTCTGTTTTACATGGTGCAGGAATACCTAGGGGCAAGATCTAACTTGGACACCTTTCCCACCAAAAATCCTCTGGGTTACTGGGTCTTGAGGATGGATCACTGGCCAGAGCTTGCACAGTATGCAATTGAGCTACTGGCCTGTCCTGCATCCAACGTTCTTTCGGAATGCACATTCAGTGCTGCTGGAGGCTTTGTAACCGATCACAGGGTGCGCCTGTCCACGGAATTGGTCGATCGGCTGACCTTCATAAAAATGAATCAGTCTTGGATCACCAGCTACAAAGCACCTGATGCTGATGTAACCGATTTGATTTTTTTTTTTTAATGTGAGATTCCTTCAAGACTACCTATGCTGATGCTGAGTGACTATCCTGTTATGCGGAGTGACAATCCTCTTCCTCCTCAATGATTATGCTGATTGCTTGTAAGAATATTTTTGGTTCTGGGCACCACCACCAGTGGCCAAGGCCCAATTTTTCTGCCCCTGTATAACGGGCTTGTAATTCCAATTTTTGATGCAATACTTTGCAGCAGGGCTCATTCCTGCACTCCAACTATAGTATCTGTGAGGGGTTGCAGTGTTGTGGAACCAGTGCCCAAGGCCCAATTTTTCAGCCCCTGTTCAACAGGGACATGTAATTACAATTCTTGATCTAATATTTCACAGCAGGGCCCATTCCTGCGCCCACCAAGAGTAATAGGGCGTACACACGGTCGGACTTTGTTCGGACATTCCGACAACAAAATCCTAGGATTTTTTCCGACGGATGTTGGCTCAAACTTGTCTTGCATACACACGGTCACACAAAGTTGTCAGAAAATCTGAACGCAGTGACGTAAAACACGTACGTCGGGACTATAAACGGGGCAGTGGCCAATAGCTTTCATCTCTTTATT
Organism: Lithobates clamitans; assembly: GCA_037952925.1. NCBI lineage: Eukaryota > Metazoa > Chordata > Amphibia > Anura > Ranidae > Lithobates > Lithobates clamitans. The sequence goes on from JBBGZY010001492.1 coordinate 744,852, forward strand.
TATTCTGAGCATGCGTGGCACTTTGTCCGTCGGATTTGTGTACACACGATCGGAATTTCCGTCAACGGATTTTGTTGTCGGAAAATTTTATCTCCTGCTGTCCAACTCTGTGTGTCGGAAAATGTCCGATGGTGCCCACACACGGTCGGAATTTCCGACAACGCGCTCCGATCGGACATTGTCCATCGGAAAATCCGACCGTGTGTACGGGGCATTACTGTGAGGACTTAGTGTTGTTGCACCAGCACCACCACCACCACCAAAGGCCCAATTTTTTTAATACTGTTCAACAATGGCATGTAATTACAACACCAACACGTAAGGCCCCAATTTCTGCAGAGTAGGCCCCCACTTTCAAACATCCAACTTACAAATGACTCCTACTTACAAATGGAAGGAGACAACAGGAAGTGAGATGAAATCTACCCCTAGGAAGGGAAATTCTTTCCTGTAAGAGTTAATATGGGAAAAACGTGTCTCCTCTTCACTGATGCTTTATCACCAATTCTTGTTTCACTAAAAAACCCACATTTTCAAAAAACATTTGTCATTGGGACAGAAAGTGAGGTGAAATCTTCTGAAGAGGTGCACAGACAGCAAAACAAATGTTACAGGGGTGATAACCCTTACCTATGTTTTCCAAAAAGCTTAAAAATAGTTTTTTTGGCTGGAGCTATACTTTAACCACTCCAGCCCCGGAAAGATTTACCCCCTTCCTGACCAGAGCACTTTTTACAATTTGGCACTGTGTCGCTTTAACTGCTAATTGCACGGTCATGCAATGCTGTACCCAAACGAAATTTGTGTCCTTTTGTTCCCACAAATACAGCTTTCTTTTGATGTTATTTGTTCACCTCTGCGGTTTTTATTTTTTGCGCTATAAATGGAAAAAGACCGAAAATTTTAAAAAATAAACAATATTTTCTACTTTTTGTTATAAAAAAAATCCAATAAACTCAATTTTAGTCATACATTTAGTCCAAAATGTATTTAGCCACATGTCTTTGGTAAAAAAAATTTCAATAAGTGTATATTTATTGGTTTGCGCAAAAGTTATAGCGTCTACAAACTAGGGTACATTTTCTGGAATTTACACAGGTTTTAGTTTATGACTGCCTATCTCATTTATTGAGGCGCTAAAATGGCAGGGCAGTACAAAACCCCCCAAATGACCCCATTTTGGAAAGTAGACACCCCAAGGAAATTGCTGAGAGGCATGTTGAGCCCATTGAATATGTTTTTTTTTTGTCCCAAGTGATTGAATGACAAAAAAATTACAAAAAGTTGTCACTAAATGATATATTGCTCACACAGGCCATGGGCATATGTGGAATTGCACCCCAAAATACATTCTGCTGCTTCTCCTGAGTACGGGGATACCACATGTGTGGGACTTTTTGGGAGCCTAGCTGCGTACGGGGCCCCAAAAACCAATCACCGCCTTCAGGATTTCTAAGGGCGTAAATTTTTGATTTCACTCCTCACTACCTATCACAGTTTTGAAGGCCATAAAATGCCAAGATGGCACAAACCCCCCCCAAATGACCCCATTTTGGAAAGTAGACACCCCAAGCTATTTGCTGAGAGGCATGGTGAGTATTTTGCAGCTCTCATTTGTTTTTGAAAATGAAGAAAGAAAAGAAAAATGTATTTTTTTTTTTTTTCAAATTTTCAAAACTTTGTGACAAAAAGCTAGGTCTGCAAAATACTCACTATACCTCTCAGCAAATAGCTTGGGGTGTCTACTTTCCAAAATGGGGTCATTTGGTTGGGGGGGTTGTGCCATCTGGGCATTCCATGGCCTCCAAAACTGTGATCAAAATTTACACTCTTAGAAACCCTGAAGGCGGTGCTTGGTTTTCGGGGTCCCGTACGCGGCTAGGCTCCCAAAAAGTCCCACACATGTGGTATCCCCGTACTCAGGAGAAGCAGCAGATTGTATTTTGGGGTGTAATTTCACATATTCCCATGGCATGTTTGAGCAATATATCATTTAGTGACAACTTTGTGCAAAAAAAAAAAAATTTGTCTTTTTCCCGCAACTTGTGTCACAATATAAAATATTCCATGGAATCGACATGCCTCTCAGCAAATAGCTTGGGGTGTCTACTTTCCAAAATGGGGTCATTTGGGGGGTTTTGAACTGTCCTGGCATTTTATGCACAACATTTAGAAGCTTATGTCACACATCACCCACTCTTCTAACCACTTGAAGACAAAGCCCTTTCTGACACTATTTGTTTACATGAAAATTTTTTTTTTTTTTGCAAGAAAATTACTTTGAACACCCAAACATTATATATATTTTTTAAAGCAAAAGCCCTACATATTAAAATGTTGGGTGTTTCATTTTTTTTTCCACACAGTATTTGCACAGCGATTTTTCAAACACATTTTTTGGGGAAAACACACTTTTTTTTAAATTTTAATGCACTAAAACACACTATATTGCCCAAATGTTTGATGAAATAAAAAAGATGATCTTAGGCCGAGTACATGGATACCAAACATGACATGCTTTAAAATTGCGCAGAAACGTGCAGTGGCGACAAAATACATACATTTTAAAAGCCTTTAAAAGCCTTTACAGGTTACCACTTTAGATTTACAGAGGAGGTCTACTGCTAAAATTACTGCCCTCGATCTGACCTTCGTGGTGATACCTCACATGCATGGTGCAATTGCTGTTTACATTTGACGCCAGACCGACGCTTGCGTTCGCCATTGCGCGGGGGGGGACAGGGGTGCTTTTTTATTGTTATGTCAGGGAATGTAAATATCCCCGATCATAGCAATAGGTAGTGACAGGTACTCTTTTTTGAAAAAAATGGGGTTTATTAGACCCTAGATCTCTCCTCTGCCCTCAAAGCATCTGACCACACCAAGATCCGTGTGATAAAATGCTTTCCCAATTTCCCAATGGCGCTGTTTACATCTGGCAAAATCTAAGTCATGAAATGCTCATAGCTTTAGGTTTCTTAGGTCATAGAGATGATTGGAGCCATTCTGGTCTCTGATCAGCTCTATGGTCAGCTGGCTGAATCACCGGCTGCATTTTCAGGTTCCCTGTTGAGACAGGAGAGCCAGAGAAAAACATGGAAGACGGTGGAGGGGGGACATTCCCTCCCACTGCTTGTAAAAGCAGTCTAGAGGCTAATTAGCGGCTAGGATTGCTTTTACATGAAAGCCGACCGCTGGCTGAAAAGAATGATACCAAGATGATACCTAAACCTGCAGGCATCATTCTGGTATAACCACTCAAAGTCCAGCAACATACCAGTATGTCGCTGGTCCTTGTTGGGCATATATTGTAATCTTTTTTTTTTTTTCATGCAGCCTGTGGGCTGAACAAAAAAAAGATATTGATCGGTGGGTATGCCCACCATTAGAATACCTCCCTTCATCCACCCACTTCTAATGATGGGCATACATGCACTGTTTATATATGCCAAAGCATGGGGGCATCCGCCCCAAAAGTTAGGAGCAAATCGCTCCTCCACCCACTGCTGCCCCCACGCTTCAGCATATATCACCTCCGCTGGAGTCACGGCTTTATATATCGTGGGAGCAAACACTGTTGCTGTCAAGATAAATAAATCCGCGCTGCAGCTGAATGGCGTACCTGAAAACAAAAAAAGGTTAACAATAAAACACAGTAAACGGTAAAGTATAAAAAATTGCATATCTGAAAAGCAAACATGATAAAACATAATAACAATAAAACATTGCAGAATAGAATACAGTAAAAAAGAGCAGAACAATAGAGAGAGAGAGAACAATAAAACGACAACTATTTATTTATTATTTTTTTTTACACTTTTTTTTGTACCTAACTTTTATAACTGTAACCGGTTCCAGGTTCGGGTCTCTCAAAATGCGATGGCATCTTGGGAGACCCTGTGAAAGTGTGCCTAGTCTGTGCAATGCTGTACATTACGCTAATACTCAACTAGTGAATGGTAGCGTTCAAAACATTCACCAATGCAAAGACCAGGATTGTCAGGACAGGAGGGACAATAATAGTGGGTGTCACGCCTATATCCGCGCTTGCTGCAGACACGACATCTTTTTTGGGGGGGTTCGTTGGGTAGGGGTACTCGGGAGGACATAAAGAAAATGCCTCTCATGCAGCCGACTGCATTTGGTTGGGGATGTGAATGGGGGAAGTACGGGCGCTGCAGAAGTGGTGGGTTTCCAATTAGGATTGGCGAATGCAGCAGGAAGGGCATTATGGGCACGACGGGCCTGTGTTTGTCTTCTTGGTGGCAGCGGGACACTACTTGTGCTTGCCACCTCACCAGCTTGAACTGCACTTATGGGACTCGCCACATCACCAAGTGTTACTGCAGTGCTGGTTTGACTACGACCAGTGTGTACTAGGCCGCTGGTGCTTGCCAGTTCACCAAAACGCTACCAAAAAAACTGTTAGCGATCGCAGGGATCAGGCCTGACTCTGCGAACGCTGCAGTTATGCGTTTAGTGTTTTGTAAGTGACAGTGATCGATCGATACTGCACTTGGGTGGGCTGGGCTGGGCCGGGCGGAGGGGCAAAACGCAGGTGCTAGCAGGTATCTGGGCTGATTCCGCTAACACTGCGTTTTTGGGAACCCTAAACTGCTGGGGACGCCAGTATAGATCTGATCGGATCAGATATTGATCCGTTCAGATACTATACCACTAAGGGAGGTGTGTGCTGTGTGCGTGGGTGTCAGGGGTACTGGCGCTAATCTGACGCTGCCTGGGGTGACACAGACCCTATCTGACCCTAAAACCTAAGTTATATCACCGCCGGGCGATCAGGGGGCTAAACCTTTATTAGGTAATAAACGGCGGGTGCCCTAAAACTATAAAAAATAAACGAACTAACCAGCGTCACCCGTAACAGTTATACGGTGATCACTGGTGAAAGGGTTAACTAGGGGGCAATCAAGGGGTTAAAACCTTTTATTAGGTAGTATATGGGGGTCCCTGATGCTATAAAATGCTGACGGCGAACCTAAATATTTACCTCCCTAACTAGCCTCACCAGTGACACTAATACAGCGAACAGAAAAACGATCGCTTAGTGACACTGACAACTGGGGGTGATCAAGGGGTTAAAACTTTATTGGGGGGGTACCCTAAACCTAAAAGGGGCTAAAACTAACTGCCCTATCACTTATAACTGTCACAAACTGACACCAATGCAATGATCAGAAAACAAAACTGCTATTGGTCTCACTGTGACAGGGGGGTGATCGGGGGTGATGGGGGGGTGAAATGTGTGCCTAGTGTGTTTTTACTGTAAGTGTGTGTGTGTGTGTGTGTAGTGTTTGTGCACTTCCTCAGATGTCTTCTCTCCTCGGCGCCGGAACGGAAAATACCGTTGGGAGCGATTGCGCGAAGGTGGCCACGAATGAGTGGTCTCCCCCTCAGCCTGGATTGCTCCCCTAACGAAGCCGACTGCCTCAGGCACCGGGGGGGTATGATGCGCCCCCCCCGCCTGCGGGAAGCAGATCACGCACCAGGTACATGATTTTGCCTGCCCGTGCAATTCTGCCGCAGTATATCTGCGTTAGGCGATCAACAAGTGGTTAAAAAGGAGCATAGGTGTTAATCCATGAACGCCGAGTTTGTATGTCCCTTATATGGAATCACCGGTTCGGTCCCCGGTGTTGTCAGATATAGACTCAATGGATATCGATGTAAATATAGAGAGAGAACACTCATAATCCTGTATGTGGAAGAGATTTATTTATATCTGTGAACAATATATGCTGTATACATTACTGCAGTAAAGTGAGCTGCTTGCAGACTCAGAGGTGTGTAGCGCTGACAATTTTTGCTTCTAGTTATATGTAGTGCTGTAAGGTTAATAAGTTGGTATATGGTGCCATCTAGTGGCCAAAATATATAGTACAGCACCTTTATATTTCAACACTTAGGAAGTGACATGGAAGTGTTTTATTGTTTACTTTTGGACAATAATTTGACCTACCCATGATGCTCATTAACTCCCATGAACATTTGGGAAAATTGAACTGCATTGTGGGAAGACTATAAAAAGGCTGGGAGTGACCATCTTGGTCTCTTGCTCCTGGGACGCGTGGCCTGCCAGCAGGGCTCTGTGGGTGTGTGTGTCCCACAGAGTTGCGGCCTACCCTGTGTGGAGCGGAACCGTAGCCAGCGATCCTGCCTACGATCACAGCGTGCTGGAGCAGCAGAGTGATTGTTCCGGAGACCCGTGAAGGAGGTAATCGAGGACTCCTGGTCGTTAGCGAATGTAACAGCGTGGCTGTAACTCCAAACAGACTAGGTTGGTGTGACAGTACAACAACTGTGATTACTATTTCTAAACCAATACAGTAAACTCTTATAGTGATTAAGTACTATTGTGTGGAGTAATATTTCCTTTCACGTAAAGGCCAGACGGAGTGTTGGAGTTCAAGGTAAATCCAAACAGGTATATTATATTACACTTTGTAGAGTCGTCTTTGACTGTTTGTCGCACTTCTACATTACACCACAGCTGTTTCAAGGGGACTGAGCCAAATAACAGGGGTTGTGATAGCAGAGTACAGACCCAAATTATTTCAGCACCTCCTTTGGGGGTCAGTGCTACAGGTGTCATCACTGAAGATTGTATTTTGGACACGTGTGTTTCCTGGTGGTGGGATTAATCGATTTTTGCCCTACACGGATTTCTTCCATTATAACATATTACTATATGAACTTTCTGCTACTTTTATATATTTTATCAATATTTTACTGGGATTAATTACTGTGTGTATTTACATGAGCATCCACTCAGCTCTATGTGGCCTATGATTGGTATATATTTTTTATATGTTTCACACGTCTTCATTTTGTATTATTACACTGTACTAGTCATTATTGGATGTACTAGGATTTCTTATAAGGAGGATTATTTGGTGACAACACGTATATGATTTTTGTTTTTCTTTCACATTTTATCAGTTTCCTCATATCACTGGCATCTTTTTGCAGCACTCCCCTTCCTTTTTTTTTTTAACAGAAAATTTTTATTAAACAAATCAGCATTACAGTACAAGAAATTAGTACAGTCATTGCAGTAAAAATAACAGTGAGATTTACTCAGAAACAATAACTACTGTTTATCAGGTGTTCCAGATGTGCACACAACAGAATTTCACTTAACCATACTTCTCATGGCTCGTAGCATCTTAAAATTCTTAGACAATATAAAGTAAATAACCCAGTTTTCAATCAAGCCTATTAGGGGTGGCGGGGGGGGGGAGAGGGGAGGGAAGAGGAAGGAAGGCAGTGGGAGGGGAGAGGGAAAGGAAAGAAAAGGAAGGGGCTGAAGGGAAACGGGCATAAGAGGAATAGACTTGAGATGCAGGACATCCTCTACTATTTCCCACGTCTTACTCATGGGGTAGGGGGTTCAGGGTTCCCAGAAGCGTCTGCCCAGGACGACCAAATTTTGTCAAACTTCCCCGGGCATTGCCTACTTTCGTACGTCAGTCTATACAGGGGGAGTACCTTGTTCACCGACCTTATCCACGAGGCCAGGGTAGGAGGCTCCACCATTTTCCATCGCAGTAGAATTTCCCGTCTAGCATAGTACAATGTGAAGGTTAGACACAATTTATCATATCTATCACCCTCAACATCCTCCAGATGACTGAGCAATAGTATTTGGGGATCAACCGGTAAAACTGAGCCTATGACATTCCCCAGTGTGGAGGCCACTGCTGACCAAAAGGGTCTTAGTTTGGGACAAGACCAGACCATGTGCCAGAAAGTACCTGCTTCCTGTCTGCATCTCTGACAGTTGGGATCTCTTTGGTGGTATATGCGCGCCAATCTCTGTGGGGTGAAATACGCTCTGTGTAGGAACTTGAATTGTATGAACCTATCCCTTGCAGCGATCATAGTAGGAATGTAGGAGATTAAACACTCCTTCCACTCTTCCTCATCTAAAGAGGGGATGTCAACCCTCCACTTCTCCCATGCTTTAGTTAATTTTGCATCATACTCCCACTGTAAGGTATAGATATAGTGTTGAGTGAGGCTTCCCCATCACGCTGGAGGTCAGGAGCCTTTCAATGGAGTCTGGTTCCAGAGTGAGGGGGACAGGGAACTGAGCCTCAAAGGCGTGCTTCAGCTGCCAGTATCTGAATTGGAAGGAGGTTGGGATAGCAAAGGATTGCCTCAGTGCTTGGAAAGTCATAAGCCTGCCATCTTTAACTATATGTTTTAATGTGAGGATTCCCTTTTTTGCCCAGAGAGAGGGGTCCGGAATAGTGTAAAAGTGGGAGAGCAGAGGGTTACCCCAAAGGGGCATGTGGGGTGAAATGTAGTTGGGCTTCCTATAGATTTTCCTAGCCTCCTGCCATACCTTCACAGTGGTTCGAATCAGAGTTGTCATGGACAAACTGGCCCTAAGACCGCGAAACGGGAGATTGCTCAGGGCAGCAAAGGAACCCAGAATGGCTGCCTCCAAAGTGACCCCTGGGTTCTGCGTGGGCTGGGAGAACCACCACCGAATCGTGACCAAGACAGCTGCCCAGTAGTAGATTTGAAAATTTGGTAACGCCAGTCCTCCCCCCGAAAGTGGGAGATATAAGATCTGCTTGGCCACCCTGGGTGGCCTCCCAGCCCAGACAAATTGTATCAGCAGACTCTCCAGCCGTCAAAAAAAATTCCTAGGGATGGGTATGGGTGTGTTGCGGAAGAAGTATAGATATTTTGGGAGGTATATCATTTTTAATAAATTGACTCTGCCAACAGGGGTCAGTGGAAGGGAACGCCAAGCCGCACACCTGGCCGTAAGCTGTGCCATGAGTGGACGCAAATTGTTATCGATGTAATCTTGGACTTTACCACTTATTTTTATCCCCAGGTATTTGAAGTCATCTACCCATTTTAGCTGTGGGTGAGGTATTCTAGGGGTCGAGGGATGGAGTGGGAAAAGAACCGACTTGTCCCAATTAATGCGAATCCCCGAGTACCCACTCCCCTTCCCTTTACCTCTTATTCACACAGCGCAAACACCATCACTATCTCATCTATTTATTTTTCTGTTTGGATCAGACTTACAGGTTTTTGCAGCAGTGCCCCTTTAGATTAGGTTTTCAGACAATGCGGGAGTCATTTACACACGCAGGCTGCCACTGATGGGGTGGGGTTGGCCCCTCAGGGGTTTGGGGTTGGCCCCTCAGGGGTTTGGGGTTGGCCCCTCAGGGGTTTGGGGTTGGCCCCTCAGGGGTTTGGGTTGACCCCTTAGGGATTAGGGTTGGCCCCTCAGGGATTAGGGTTGGCCCCTCGGGGATTAGGGTTGGCCCCTCGGGGATTAGGGTTGGCCCCTCAGGGGTTAGGGTTGGCCCCTCAGGGATTAGGGTTGGCCCCTTAGTTTCAGTGAAGGGAACTCTTAAGGCGTCAGCATACCAAGACATTTTGGACATTCCCATGCTCCCAACGTTGTGGGAACAGTTTGGGGATGGCTCCTTCCTGTTCCAACATGACTGTGCACCAGTGCACAAAGCAAGGTCCATAAAGACATGGATGAGCGAGTTTGGGGTGGATGAATCTGATTGGCCTGCACAGAGTCCTGACCTCAACTCGACAGAACACCTTAGAGATGAATTGGAGTGGAGGCTGCGAGCCAGGCCTTCTCGTCCAACACCAGCACCTGACCTCACAAATTTGCTTCTGGAAGAATGGTCAGACATTCCCATAGACACACTCCTAAACCTTGTGGGCGGCCTTCCCAAAAGGCATATATTGTTTGGTTTGCGCAAAAGTTTTAGTGTCTACAAACTATGGAAAAGATTTTTGGAATTTTTTTTCTAGTAATGGCGGCATTTAGCGACTTATAGTGAGACTGCGATATTGCGGCGGACAAATCAGATACAAAATTACACTTCTTGGAGACCAGTGAAACAAATACAGTGATCAGTGCTAAAAACATGCACTGTCACTGTACTAATGACACTGGAAGGGAAGGAATTAACATCAGGGGAGATCAAAGGGTTAACTGTGTGCCTAGCTATTGCTTACTCACTGCGGGGGAGGTGCTTTTACTAAGGGAAGGCATTGATCCATGTTCCTGATTTGCAGGAAGACAGGATCAATACCTTCCCTACTGACAGAATGGCAATCTGTCTTGTTGACATAGGCAAATTTACAAGTTATGCGCTGCGCTTGGGTGACCCCAAAAACAAAATTAATAATAACCAACTCTGTGCTTACTAGTGCGATTATATTAAATACAAATAATATGAATGTTGAATAAATAAACAAGGTGTGAAAAAACAAGTGCTTGTTACACCATAAATTAGTGCTTATTAGTGCTCTTTACACCATACATAGTGTCTTAATCAACATAAAAAGTGTGCTTAGTGCTCAATACACAGTAACCTGCTTTTCTTAAATGAAAAAATTAATAAATAAATAATGGCAAAAAAAAAGTTCTTTTTGGCACTCTAAATAGTGTGTGCAAATAATGTCCAGCAGTGATAATAAAACAATGCGTGCAGGTAGTGTTCAGCTGTGACAACAATTCAACATTATGCCGAAGATATCCTGAGTGCTGCAAAACATGCTCCTGTGCTCCTTCATGACCCCCTTAAGCTAATGTGCTCACCTCAGAACGTGTGACTCAGCTGCTCAAATTGCTTTGGAGCCACCCCTCAGTCTCAGTGTCTGCTGCACTCCTCCAGCTGGAAACAATGTGGCTCCATACATAGAGTGAAAAGGAAACTATATAGTGTAATATAGTCAAAATACTTTTATTAAAAGAAAACGCTCCCCACACCGGGGTACTCACTTGGCACTGGTGCGTCAGTGCACCATACTATAACGGCTTTCTATGCAAAATCAGTGGAAGTTTGGTGCAGCATGCTGCGCCATATCAGTCTCTCCGTCCCGACCCCCCCCCCCCCACGCGCCTTCGACACAGGGACCACGCGTCACCATCAGGGGGATATGTTGACATAGGCAGACTGCCATTCTGCTTGTGTCCTGAATGATCGGCAGGTGCCGGCAGACATCAAGTCCACTGGACCCGCTGATTGGCTCCCGTTGTGTCCAATCCAGTTCCCACCATGTCCAATTCGAGGTCTGGCGTGGAAGTGCGGGATCACATACTAGGTACAGGATCCTGTGCAGGAGAGCTGCTCCACCACCGTGTGTATATATAGAGTATACGGTTGGCAAGCAGTAAAAAAAAAGCCCAGCATGTTGTAACACAGCAGTTGGAGTGAATTGCTGACAAGGCCGCAGCTGAGGGTAACACATGGTGGAGCCACAATGCTTTGTGACTGCAGAAAGAATAAAGCTACTTTCACACTGGGGCGTTGGGGGCGGGGGGGGTAAACGCTGCTAATTTTAGCGGCGGTTTACTGCCGTTTTTGCTGCGCTTTTCGGCCATTAGCGGGATGCTTTTAACCCTCGTTAATGTCTGAAAAAGGATTCAAAGCGCCACTGCAGTGTCGCTTTGCCGGCACCTCGGTGGCGCTGCCCATTGATTTCAATTAGCACTGCGCTCCTAAAGCGCCTTAAAGATGCATCTTGCAGGACTTTTTTTGGACTACCTGCCAGCGCAGCGCTCCAGTGTGAGAGCCCTCAGGATATCACACCGGAGAGACAGGAGAGGCTCTTTAGAGGCAGTGCAAATCACATGCGATCTCTGTGCGATGAGAACTCAGCCATACAGATTGTATTTGTCTGAATTTTGGATCTCATCGGTTTTCACACCCATGTGATCCGATTCACTAGCTTTCTATTGACACTCCCAGCAGTTTGCATAGTGCAGTGTGAAGTACCTACGAGTTGTATGCGATATGGGAACCCGCGCTGGATTTGCATGGTTCTGGCGTCACTCCAGTGTGAACCGGAGTTGGTTCTCATTATGTGGTGTGGGAACTGCATGCGAGGTTTGAACATTCTGTATGGCTCAAATCGCACCAAATCCATTCCAAAGTGGTGCAGGACCCTTTTTTTGGCTGCGCCATAATCAGATCACACCCATGTGATTCTATTCTTGAAATCACACTGCGTTTTGCAAACTAATTTCAGGTTCTCTTTAACGTAACATACACACCTGCAGTGGTTCGCATGAACAGGGTGTGATTTGGATGTGGCGTGGAATCTGACTGCACAGAGAATTTGTTGGGAAATCACAGTGCAAAAGTGTGAACTGGCATGTAGACCCCTTTACAATTAGGTGTCTTTCAGGCGCTTTTGGACTAAAAATAGCGCCTGTAAAGCGCCTGAAAAAGGGCTCCCTTGCAGTCTCAGTGTGAGAGTCCCGAGTGCTTCCACACCGAGGCAATGCGCTGGCAGGACGTTAAAAAAAACTCCTGCAAGCAGCATCTTTGGAGAGGTGGAGGAGCAGTGTGTACACCGCAATCTCGTGCATCCTGGCTCAGAGAACAAATCACGAATGGCGTCACTACTGATGGTGCGGCCCACACCTGGGTGAAGAGGGGTGACATGAAGAGGAGTGACAGTGTCTTCCCCAGTCAGAGTTCTGGGACCCCTGAGTCCCCTCCATTCCCACCATGCACAAAGCCCTCTAGGACAAACAAACTTTTAGCACACGTTTGCATCCCAGGCAATGGTATAAGGAGGGACTCTACTGGGGGCACTTGATGTAAGGAGGGACTCTACTGGAGACACCTGATGTAAGGGAGGGACTCTGCTGGAGACACCTGATGTAAGGGAGGGACTCTGCTGGAGACACCTGATGTAAGGGAGGGACTCTGCTGGAGACACCTGATGTAAGGGAGGGACTCTGCTGGAGACACCTGATGTAAGGGGGGACTCTGCTGGAGACACCTGATGTAAGGGAGGGACTCTACTGGAGACACCTGATGTAAGGGAGGGACTCTGCTGGAGACACCTGATGTAAGGGGGGACTCTGCTGGAGATACCTGATGGCATCTGGTGGCAGGTGACGGTGACATCTGACACGCTCGGGGCTCCCACTGATTCTGCATTATGGTGAGTTGAACTATTTCATTTTATATTAAAATGTAATATTAGAAATAATGTGCTTCAATCATCCTGACACCATAACAACCATGGTCCCGGGATGATTGAAGCGCTAACACCAGGTGTTTGGAGAATCTTTATCGGCTGATTGATAAACTTTCTGGAATACACATTTGTGGTGTAGGATCTGGGCCTGCTGTCCCTCCATCCCTCTTTCTTTCCTTCTCTCTCCTTCTCTCCCTATATCTTTCTTTCTTTCTCCCTCCATCCCACGTTCATCTCAGATCCAAAAAGTCAGAAAGATACAACAAATTCTTACCTCTGTGACACGCTCAAACGAATCTCGCAATGTTTCACTTCCTTATAACAGTCTCTTGTATATCTCTCCCACACCCAAAGCAGGAAATCACCTGTTTCTTGAGCTGTGGTCTCCGAGAGGGTCGTGTACAAAGCTGGAGGTTACAGAGGAAGTAAACCATGATTGGTTTTACTTTGTCTTTATTTCCCTGCAAAGATAAAGCATAAGGGCTACTATGCATCGCATTGCATAGTAGCCCATTATGTGTCACTTACCTGAAACCGAAGCCTGTGATGTCACAGCTGTTCCCACTAGCAGCAAGCGTCCATCTTCACCTCTCTTCCTTCCGGGGCCATGAACTCTGGCTTTGTGATTGGCCGAAGCCGAGTGACGTCACTCCTATGCATGCACGCGGGAGCCACTAGTCACAGCACGGCACATGGCTTTATTGTAAATATCTCCTAAACCGTGGAGGTTTAGGAGATATTTCCAGCACCTACAGGTAAGCCTTAATATAGGCTTACCTGTAGGTAAAAGTGGTTGTACAGGGTGCACAAGGTGTACAGGGGGTACAGTAGGGATGGGCTGTCTGTTCGGGTCGAACATGAGTTCGACTCCAACATTGGCTGTTTGCCGAACAACAAACAATTTGGAGTGTTCGCGGCAAATTCGAAACTCGTGGAACACCCTTTAAAAGTCTATGGGAGAAATCAAAAGTGCAAATTTTAAAGGTTAATATGCAAGTTATTGTCATAAAAAGTGTTTGGGGAACCGGGTCCTGCCCCAGGGGACATGGATCAATGCAAAAAAAGTTTTAAAAATGGCTGTTTTTTCAGGAGCAGTGATTTTAATAATGCTTAAAGTGAAACAATAAAAGTGAAATATTCCTTTTAAATTTCGTACCTGGGGGTTGTCTATAGTATGCCTGTAAAGTGGCGCATGTTTCCCGTGTTTTCAACCGTCTGAGAGCAAAATGGCATTTCTAAAGGAAAAGAACAACATTTAAAAGTACTAGCGGTAGTGCCGGCTATAATGAATTGTCGGGTCTCTGCAATAATCAAAAAAGTCATTGAAAAAAACGGCCTGGGATTCCCCCACAGTCCATTACCAGGCCCTTTTGGGTCTGGTATGAATATTAATGGGAACCACAAAACAAAATTTAAAAAAAAAATGCGTGGGGGTCCCCAAAATTCCATACCAGGCCCTTCAGGTCTGGTATGGATATTAAGGGGAACCCTGTGCCAAAATTTTTTTAAAAAATGGCGTGGGGGTCCCCCTCAAAATCCATATCAGGCCCTTCAGGTCTGGTATGGATATTAAAGGGAACCCCGCACCAAAATTAAAAACAAAACTAAAAAAAAAAAGGCGCCGGCAGCTATAATGAATTGTCCGGTCTCTGCAATATTTATAAAAGTCATTGAAAAAAACGGCCTGGGGTTCCCCCACAGTGCATTACCAGGCCCTTTGGGTCTGGTATGAATATTGAGGGGAACCCCGAACCAAAATTAAAAAAAAAAATGTGCGGGGGTCCCCCCAAATTCCATATCAGGCCCTTAAGGTCTGGTATGGATATTAAAGGGAACCCCGCACCAAAGTTAAAAAAAAAAAGGCATGGGGTCCCCCTCAAAATCCATCCAGCAACAGCAGCTATAATGAATTGTCGTTGGCAGCTATAATGAATTGTTGGGTCTCTGCAATACTCATAAAAGTCATTGAAAAAAACAGCCTGGGGTTCCCCCGCAGTGCATTACCAGGCCCTTTTGGGTCTGGTGTGAATATTAACGGGAACCCCAAAACAAAATTTAAAAAAAAATGCGTGGGGGTCCCCAAAATTCCATACAAGGCCCTTCAGGTCTGGTATGGATATTAAGGGGAACCCTGAACCAAAATTTTTAAAAAAATGGAGTGGGGATCCCCCCAAATTCCATATAAGGCCCTTCAGGTCTGGTATGGATATTAAGGGGAATCCTGCGCCAAAATTTTTTAAAAAATAGCGTGGGGGTCCCCCTCAAATTCATACCAGACCCTTTTTTTTAAAAAAAAGGCGCGGGGTTCCCCTTAATATCCATACCAGACCTGAAGGGCCTTGTATGGAATTTGGGGGGACCCCCACGCATTTTTTTTAAAAATTTTGGTTCGGGGTTCCCCTTAATATTCATACCAGACCCAAAGGGCCTGGTAATGCACTGTGGGGTAACCCCAGGCCGTTTTTTTCAATGACTTTTATGAATATTGTAGAGACCCGACAATTCATTATAGCTGCCGGCACTACCACTAGTACTTTTAAATTACTTTTTTTTCCTTTTAGAAATGTCATTTTGCTCTCGGACTGTTGTAAAGACGGGAAACATGCGCCCCTTTACAGGCATACTATAGACAACCCCCAGGTACGAAATTTAAAGGAATATTTCACTTTTATTGTTTCACTTTAAGCATTATTAAAATCACTGCTCCCGAAAAAAGGCCATTTTTTTTTTTTTTGAAAAGTGCATATTAGTTCTGGGTCAGGGACAATACTGAATCCAGAGGATCATCATGACAGCCAGACAGCCAGCATTTTCAGGAGGTCAGTGAGAGCCGTCCTCATATCCCTCTCAGGACATCACACATAGCAATCCAAAGTTAGCGACTTTGTCCTTCAGTTTCTCAAAAGGGTTTCCAGCTGGAGATCCACCAACCAGAAATCTGTGCGGTCCCAGAAAAGTGCAGGCACGGCGCATTCCTGGGAGTGTTAGAACGGAACAACATCGGGGATAAATAAGGAACCACTTCCAGTCAGTCCAGAGATGTCCATCCTTTGCTGGGCGCAGAGCCTCGTGGGTGGAGCAGAGTGGATGGGGAGGAGTGGCGTGGGCGGAGCAGAGTGGATGGGGAGGAGTGGCGTGGGCGGAGCATAGTGGATGGGGAGGAGTGGCGTGGGCGGAGCACAGTGGATGGGGAGGAGTGGCGTGGGCAGAGCAGAGTGGATGGGGAGGAGTGGCGTGGGCGGAGCAGAGTGGATGGGGAGGAGTGGCGTGGGCAGAGCAGAGTGGATGGGGAGGAGTGTCGTGAGCAGAGTGGATTGGGAGGAGTGGTGTGGGCGGAGCAGAGTGGATTGGGAGGAGTGGTGTGGGCGGAGCAGAGTGGATTGGAAGGAGTGGCGTGGGCGGAGCAGAGTGGATGGGGAGGAGTGTCGTGGGCGGAGCAGAGTGGATTGGGAGGAGTGGGGTGGGCGGAGCAGAGTGGATTGGGAGGAGTGGCGTGGGCGGAGCAGAGTGGATGGGGAGGAGTGGCGTGGGCGGAGCAGAGTGGATGGGGAGGAGTGGCGTGGGCGGAGCAGAGTGGATGGGGAGGAGTGGCGTGGGCGGAGCAGAGTGGATGGGGAGGAGTGGCGTGGGCGGAGCAGAGTGGATGGGGAGGAGTGGCGTGGGCAGAGCAGAGTGGATGGGGAGGAGTGGCGTGGGCAGAGCAGAGTGGATGGGGAGGAGTGGCGTGGGCAGAGCAGAGTGGATGGGGAGGAGTGGCGTGGGCGGAGCAGAGTGGATGGGGAGGAGTGGCGTGGGCAGAGCAGAGTGGATGGGGAGGAGTGTCGTGAGCAGAGTGGATTGGGAGAGTGGTGTGGGCGGAGCAGAGTGGATTGGGAGGAGTGGTGTGGGCGGAGCAGAGTGGATTGGAAGGAGTGGCGTGGGCGGAGCAGAGTGGATGGGGAGGAGTGTCGTGGGCGGAGCAGAGTGGATTGGGAGGAGTGGTGTGGGCGGAGCAGAGTGGATTGGGAGGAGTGGCGTGGGCGGAGCAGAGTGGATGGGGAGGAGTGGCGTGGGCGGAGCAGAGTGGATGGGGAGGAGTGGTGTGGGCGGAGCAGAGTGGATGGGGAGGAGTGGTGTGGGCGGAGCAGAGTGGATGGGGAGGAGTGTCGTGAGCAGAGTGGATGGGGAGGAGTGTCGTGGGCGGAGCAGAGTGGATTGGGAGGAGTGGTGTGGGCGGAGCAGAGTGGATTGGGAGGAGTGGTGCGGGCGGAGCAGAACGGGTGTCCACTAAGGGGACAAAAATCACATTTCAGTCTCCATTGTGCATCGTGTTCATTCCGTCCGCTCCTCAGTGCATAGGACGAATGTCCTGTCCCTCCCCCCAGGGGTTGTAGGGGCCCCAGAAGTGGTTATCCTTTATCTGCAGAGTTCCTCTGGGCCCCAGAGGAGGAGGAGTCACCTCTTAGCTGCAGAGCTCCACTGGGCCTCAGAGAAGGAGTCACTTATTATAATTATCAGTTCTGCTGGGGCTGGGCCCCAGAGTAGGAGGAGTCACCTCTTGTCTGGAGAGCTTTGCTGGGCCCCAGAGGAGGAGGAGGAGTCACCTCTTATGCACAGAGCTTTGCTGGGCCCTAGAGGAGGAGGCACCTCTATCCCATACAGAAGTCATGCTGTCAAGCGATTCAAGTAAAGTCCACTGATGGCGTTGAGGAAGAAGAGGAAGATGGCCAGGAACTGGGCCCAGAAGGTCAGTGTGAAGGTTGCGTAGATGGCGACGTCCCTCAGCAGGAAGACGTAGGTCATGGTCCCCACGGTAGACAGGAGGAACGTGGCCAGCAGCATGGCACAGCCTACAGCCCACCTCTTGCGGCAATGGCCATCATCACACAGCTGGGACACCATCATCAGCTCCATCCCGAAGATGGCCAGGACCACCGCTAGGCACACGGAGGTGCGCACCACCACCATCACGTTGCTAAGGCTGACCGCCTCCTCGGAGCACGGTGGATCCTGGTTGGGTCTGCAGGTGTCCCACACCCCGAAGAGGTGCTGCCCGGGGGCCGAGAGTCAATTCCCATCACAGATGGAGATGGAGGAGAGGACGATGGCCGTTCCCGCGCTCAGCGTTATCAGAACTCGCAGGAACGTCTCGAAGAACTTCTGGGATCTGATCTGAGGACTCATCTTCTTCTGCAGCTGCACCACTATGGCGGTCATCCTGCAGCAGTGGCCCCCGGGGTGTCAGCACTGGGCAGGTGACAATCACATTCTGGGCTGGAGCTGCATTGTAGCTGAATCAGCAGTTCTGCCCAGGAAGGGATAGGAGGGGGAGCAAAAAGGCCATTTTTAAAACTTTATTTTGCATTGATCCATGTCCCCTGGGGCAGGACCCGGGTCCCCAAACACTTTTTATGACAATAACTTGCATATTAACCCCTAAAATTAGCACTTTTGATTTTTTACATTCGTGTCCCATAGACTTTAACGGCGTTCGCGTGTTTGAACTAATTTTTTGCCTGTTTGCATGTTCTGCTGCAAACCGAACAGGGGGGTGTTCAGCTCATCCCTAGTGTACAGGGTGTACAGGGTATGCAGGGTGTACAGGGTGTACAAGGTGTATGGGGTGTGCAGGGTGTACAGGGTATGCATGGTGTATAGGGTGTACAGGATGTACAACCACTTAAAACTCGCCCTCTGAACTCCTTTAGGACTCTCTTACAACACTCAGGTGCACTCAAATGTTTTTTTTTAACGCAGTACAAATGCATATGCAAACTTTTTTTTATGTATTTCAATAAACCTCGTTGATACCATTGTGTTGCCTTTATGTGCATTTAAAAAAAAGTACAGCTTGCTGCATTTTGTGTGATTCCATCAAAACAATCAAATCCACAAACCATTTAATAGCCTTAAGGTCTCATCCGATCAATTTCCATAGGATTCAATCAAATTGAGTCGATCAGTCAGGGTGGAATATTATCATTTTCAATCAGTCAGCAGCACTGAGAAACACTATCTTACCATAAGTATTGGGACGCCTGCCTTTACACACACATGAACTTTAATGACATCCCAGTCTTAGGCCCCTTTCACACTTATACGACTTCAAAGTCGCACGATTTTACCGCGATTTTGCGGCCGCGATTTTGCCGCTATTTTACCGCGATTTTGCCGCGATTTTACCGCGATTTGGGAGCAGTACTACTTTGCCACGTTTTTGGCATTAACAAATTAAAACATACAGTAGTTGGTATGAATCATAAGGGGAAACTCCACGCCAAGTTTTAAATAAAAAAACTGGCGTGGGTTCCCCCCCAGGGACATACCAGGCCCTTAGGTCTGGTATGAATTGTAAGAGCAACCCCCTACGCCGAAAAATCGGCGTGGGGGTCCCCCAAAATCCATACCAGACCCTTATCCGAGCACGCAGCCCGGCCGGTCAGGAATGGGGGTGGGGACGAGCTGGCGGCCCCCCCCCTCCTGGACCGTACCAGGCCGCATGCCCTCAACATGGGGGGTGGGTGCTTTAGGGCATGGGGGGCACCCTGCGGCCCCCCCACCCCAAAGCACCTTGTCCCCATGTTGATGAGGACAAGGGCCTCTTCCCGACAACCCTGGCCGTTGGTTGTCGGGGTCTGCGGGCGGGGGGCTTATCGGAATCTGGGAGCCCCCTTTAATAAGGGGGCCCCCAGATCCCGGCCCCCCACCCTATGTGAATGAGTATGGGGTACATGGTACCCCTACCCATTCACCTAGGGAAAAAAAGCATCAATAAAAAACACAGTACACAGGTTTTTTAAAATAATTTATTAGGCAGCTCCGGGATCTTCTTCCGACTTCGGGGGTCCTCTTCTGACTTCGGGGGTCCTCTTCTGACTTCGGGGGTCTCTCCGGCGTCCGCATCTTCTGCCGGCTCCACCGCTATCTTCTGGCGCTCTTTTGCCAGCGGTGGTCCGGACCTCTGAATCGTCTTCTTCCCTCTTCTCTTCCAGAGATGTTGACACGACGCTCTCTCCAGCCAGAATGGTCTCTGTGCGCTCCGCAACTGACTTATATAGGCGGTGGCCCCGCCCCCTATGAGGTCACTGTCCCGGGGCATGCTGGGACTGTGCCGTCATAAGGGGGCGTGGTCCTCACCCAGTGACCACGCCTCCTAAAACGTCACAGTCCCAGCATGCCCAGGGACTGTGACGGCATAAGGGGGCGGGGCCACCGCCTATATAAGTCAGTTGCGGAGCGCACAGAGACCATTCTGGCTGGAGAGAGCGTCGTGTCAACATCTCTGGAAGAGAAGAGGGAAGAAGACGATCCAGAGGTCCGGACCACCGCTGGCAAAAGAGCGCCAGAAGATAGTGGTGGAGCCGGCAGAAGATGCGGACGCCGGAGAGACCCCCGAAGTCAGAAGAGGACCCCCGAAGTCGGAAGAAGATCCCGGAGCTGCCTAATAAATTATTTTAAAAACCTGTGTACTGTGTTTTTATTGATGCTTTTTTTCCCTAGGTGAATGGGTAGGGGTACCATGTACCCCATACTCATTCACATAGGGTGGGGGGGCCGGGATCTGGGGGCCCCCTTATTAAAGGGGGCTCCCAGATTCCGATAAGCCCCCCGCCCACAGACCCCGACAACCAACGGCCAGGGTTGTCGGGAAGAGGCCCTTGTCCTCATCAACATGGGGACAAGGTGCTTTGGGGTGGGGGGGCCGCAGGGTGCCCCCCATGCCCCAAAGCACCCACCCCCCCATGTTGAGGGCATGCGGCCTGGTACGGTCCAGGAGGGGGGGGGCCGCTAGCTCGTCCCCACCCCCATTCCTGACCGGCCGGGCTGCGTGCTCGGATGAGGGTCTGGTATGGATTTTGGGGGGGACCCCACGCCGATTTTTCGGCGTAGGGGGTTCCCCTTAGATCCATACCAGACCTAAGGGCCTGGTATGCCCCTGGGGGGGAACCCACGCCGGTTTTTTTATTTAAAACTTGGCGCAGCGTTCCCCCTCTGGATTCATACCAGACAGCTGTCAGCACTGCCTGTCGCTCATCGGGAAAGGAAAGAAAAGTTTTCCTTTCCCGAATAGCGAGGCCAGGCTTGTGCTTACAAAGTCGTGCTGAAGTCGTGTCTATATAATATTCAGGCACGACTTGCATGCTACTTCAGGGTTTAACATTGAGGTCTATGGAGTACAACTCGCATAGAAGTTGGACCAAAGTAGTGCAGGGACTACTTTCAAGTCGGCACGACTTAAAGTCGTGCCAATATGAATGGTAGTCATTGAAAATCATGGAGAATGACTTGTCATACGATTTTGCAGTACAAAATCGTGGGACAAGTCGTATAAGTGTGAAAGGGGCCTTAGTCGGTAGGGTTCAATATTGAGTTGGCTCCGCCCTTTGCAGCTATAACAGCTTCAACTCTTCTGGGAAGGCTGTCCACAAGGTTTAGGAGTGTGTCTATGGGAATGTTTGACCATTCTTCCAGAAGAGTATTTATGAGGTCAGGCACTGATGTTGGACGAGAAGGCCTGGCTCGCAGTCTACGCTCTAATTCATCCCAAAGGTGTTCTATTGGGTTGAGGTCAGGACTCTGTGCAGGCCAGTCAGGTTCATCTACCCCAAACTTGTTCATCCATGTCTTTATGGACCTTGCTTTGTGCACTGGTCCAAATCATTTGGTGGAGGGGAATTGTAAAGTGTAGTGGCAGCTGGTGTTTTTTTTTTTTTAGGGGGGCAAACAACTACCCCCCGGTCGGCCAGTGGCTGCACCCCCTGCTCCCAATTGGTTGGGTCACCCTCCCCCCTGGGAGTCTTGCAGCCAGTCATCCAGCCCCGTACTTACCCCATGTAGGTTGCGGGCGGTGGGTGGGCGTCTCCTCTGCATCATGGTGGCTTCCACCATGCGTCTTCTGCCTCCTCCTCCTAGGCATCCAAAAGGAACACATGTCCTTTCAGCCAATCGGATAACGGGTCTCGGGACCCACTTTCTGATTGGCTGGGTGGAGGATCAGTGTGAGAATAGTGAATATTTAATCGCTATTGTCACACAACTGGGTGGGCTCGGAGCATACAGTACCTGACCGCGAGATTGTGTTTCCAGCGCGATACCATCGCGCTGGTTCTCGGCGACAGGGTACTGTGAATGTCGCGCTGGCTCGCTCATCGGGAAAGGAAAACTTTGTTTTCCTTCCGCGATGAGTGACGGGCAGCGCTGACAGCTGTCTAGTATGAATCCTGAGGCGGGAACACCGCGCCAAATTTTAAATAAAAAAACCGGCGTGGGTTCCCCCCTCGGAGGCATACCAGGCCCTTAGGTCTGGCATGGATTGTAAGGGGAACCCCCTATGCCAAAAAATCGGCATGGGGGTCCCCCCCAAATCCATACCAGACCCTTATCCGAGCACGCAGCCCGGCTGGCCAGGAAGGGGGGTGGGGACGAGCGAGCGCCCCCCCTCCTGAGCCGTACCAGGCCGCATGCCCTCAACATGGGGGGTTGGGTGCCTTGGGGGAGGGGGGCGCCCTGCGGGGGCCCCCCCACCCCAAAGCACCTTGTCCCCATGTTGATGAGGACAAGGGCCTCTTCCCGACAACCCTGGTCGTTGGTTGTTGGGGTCTGCGGGCGGGGGGCTTATCGGAATCCGGGAGCCCCCAGATCCCGGCCCCCCACCCTGTGTGAATGAGTTTGGGGTACATGGTACCCCTACCCATTCACCTAGGGAAGTGTCAATATAAAAAAAACACACTACACAGGTTTTAAGAGTAATTTATTAGTCAGCTCAGGGGTCTTCTTCCGACTTCGGGGGGTCTCCTTCCGACTTCTCCCGGTGTTCGGTCTCTTCTCCCGGTGTTCGGCCTCTTCTCCCGGGCCCCGCCGCTATCTTCTTCCAGCTCCATTGCCAGCGAGGGGCCCGGTCTGCTGCCGCTGTCTTGTCGCCGCTGTCTCGTCGCCGCTGTCTCGCTGCCGCTGTCTTGTCGCCGCTGTCTCTCCGCTTCTTCTCTTCTTTTCTTCTTCCCCGATTTTGACACGACGCTCTCTCCGGCTCGAATGCTGTGTGCGAGCTGCGGAGCCATTTATATAGGCGGTAACCTCGCCCCCTTACGACGTCATGGTCCCAGCATGCGCAGGGACTCTGGGGCCACGCCCCCTTATGACGCCAGAGTCCCTGCGCATGCTGGGACCATGACGTCGTAAGGGGGCGGGGTTACCGCCTATATAAATGGCTCCGCAGCTCGCACACAGCATTCGAGCCGGAGAGAGCGTCGTGTCAACATCGGGGAAGAAGAAAAGAAGAGCAGAAGCGGAGAGACAGCGGCGACAAGACAGCGGTGGCGACAAGACAGCGGCAGCAGACCGGGCCCCTCGCTGGCAATGGAGCTGGAAGAAGATAGCGGCGGGGCCCGGGAGAAGAGGCCGAACACCGGGAGAAGTCGGAAGGAGACCCCCCGAAGTCGGAAGAAGACCCCGGAGCTGACTAATAAATTACTCTTAAAACCTGTGTAGTGGGTTTTTTTTATATTGACACTTCCCTAGGTGAATGGGTAGGGGTACCATGTACCCCAAACTCATTCACACAGGGTGGGGGGCCGGGATCTGGGGGCCCCCTTATTAAGGGGGGCTCCCGGATTCCGATAAGCCCCCCGCCCGCAGACCCCGACAACCAACGGCCAGGGTTGTCGGGAAGAGGCCCTTGTCCTCATCAACATGGGGACAAGGTGCTTTGGGGTGGGGGGGCCCCCGCAGGGAGCCCCCCTCCCCCAAGGCACCCACCCCCCCATGTTGAGGGCATGCGGCCTGGTACGGCTCAGGAGGGGGCCGCTCGCTCCTCCCCACCCCCCTTCCCGGCCGGCCGGCCGGCCTGCGTGCTCGGATAAGGGTCTGGTATGGATTTGGGGGGGACCCCCACACCGATTTTTCGGCATAGGGGGTTCCCCTTACAATCCATGCCAGACCTAAGGGCCTGGTATGCCTCCGAGGGGGGAACCCACGCCGGTTTTTTCATTTAAAATTTGGCGCGGTGTTCCCGCCTCAGGATTCATACTAGACAGCTGTCAGCGCTGCCTGTCACTCATCGCGGAAGGAAAACAAAGTTTTCCTTTCCCGATGAGTGGGCCATCTCGGCGCTGGCTCCTGCGACGGGGCTCGTAGGTGTCAAATCTCGCCGAGAAGTGCGGCGAGATTGACACAATATCGCGGTCACCTACTGTAGTGCTCTGCACCATGAGCCCACCCTTCTTTTGAAGCCTGTTAGAGCCTTTCCAACTCCATTGAAATCCATGTGTCTGGTGCCCTGCATGTAGATAGGGGGGCGGCGCCCGTGTGCCCCTAATGAACAGGCTGCCACTGATGAGATAGTGATGGTGTTTGCGCTGTGTGAATAATGCCGCGTACACATGAGCGGACTTTACGGCAGACTTTGCCCGGCGGACGGGATTTGGTCGGACAATTCGATCGTGTGTGGGCTCCAGAGGACTTTGTTTTCTCAAAAGTCGAGAACATGTTGAAACATGTTTTAATCAATCTGTCGAAATTGAGTCCGGTCGAAAATTCCACTCGTCTTTATGCTAGTTCGATGGACAAAAAGCCACGCTAGGGCAGCTATTGGCTACTGGCTATGAACTTCCTTGTTTTAGTCCGGTGTACGTCATCACGTACGAATCCGACGGACTTTGGTGGATTGTGTGTAGGCAAGTCCGTTCATTCAGAAAGTTCGTCGTAAAGTCCGTCAAAGTCCGCCGGGCAATGTCTGCCGTAAAGTCGGACCGTGTGTACGCGGCATAAGAGATAAAAGGAAGGGGAGTGCTGTAAAAAGATGCCAGTGATATGTGGAAACTGGAAAAATGTGAAAAAAAACAAAAATCATATACGTGTTGTCACCAAATAATCCTATAGAGGTTATAGAGCTGAGTGGATGCTCTCACTTTTTAAAAAGGAGCATAGGCGTCAATCCATGAACGCCGAGTCCTTTATATGGAATCACCGCTCCGCTCCCCGGTGTTGTCAGATATAGACTCCATGCATATCGATGTAAATATAGAGCGAGAACACTCATAATCCCCTATGTGGAAGAGATTTATTGATATCTGTTACCAGTATATTCTGTATACATTACAGCAGTGAGGTCAGCTGCTTGCAGACACAGAGGTGTCATCGCTGAAGATTGTATTTTGGACACGTGTGTTTCCTGGTGGTGGGATTGATCGATTGTTTTGCCCTACACAGATTTCTTCCATTATACCATATTACTATATGAACTTTCTGTTACTTTTATATATTTTGTCTGGGATTAATTACTGTGTATTTACATGAGCATCCACTCAGCTCTATGTGGCCTATGATTGGTATATATTCTTTCTATGTTTCACACGTCTTCATTTTGTATTATTACACTGCACTAGTCATTATTGGATGTACTAGGATTTCTTATAACGAGGATTATTTGGTGACAACATGTATATGATTTTTGTTTTTCTTTCACATTTTTTCAGTTTCTACATATCACTGGCATCTTTTTTCAGCACTCCCCTTCCTTTTATCTCTTATTCACACAGTGCAAACACCATCACTATCCCATCTATTTATTTTTCTGTTTGGATCAGACTTACGGGTTTTTGCAGCAGTGCCCCTTAGATTAGGTTTTCAGACAGTGCTGGAGTCATTTACACACACAGGCTGCCACTGATGGTGTGGGGTTGTTTTTCAGGGGTTAGGGTTGGCCCCTCGGGGGTTAGGGTTGGCCCCTCAGGGGTTAGGGTTGGCCTCTCAGGGGTTAGGGTTGGCCTCTCAGGGGTTAGGGTTGGCCTCTCAGGGGTTAGGGTTGGCCTCTCAGGGGTTAGGGTTGGCCTCTCAGGGGTTAGGGTTGGCCTCTCAGGGGTTAGGGTTGGCCCCTAAGGGGTTAGGGTTGGCCTCTAAGGGGTTAGGGTTGGCCTCTAAGGGATTGGGGTTGGCCCCTCGGGGGTTGGGGTTGGCCCCTCGGGGGTTGGGGTTGGCCCCTCAGGGGTTAGGGTTGGCCCCTTAGTTCCAGTGAAGGGAACTCTTAAGGCGTCGGCATACCAAGACATTTTGGACATTCCCATGCTCCCAACTTTGTGGGAACAGTTTGGAGATGGCCCCTTCCAGTTCCAACATGACTGCCCACCAGTGCACAAAGCAGGGTCCATAAAGACATGGGTGAGCAAGTTTGGGGTGGATGAACCTGATTGGCCTGCACAGAGACCTGACCTCAACTTGACAGAACATCTTTGGGATGAATTAGAGCAGAGACTGCAAGCCAGGCCTTCTTGTCCAACATCAGTGCCTGACCTCACAAATGCTCTTCTGGAAGAATGATCAAACATTCCCATAGACACCCTCCTAAACCTTGTGGACGGCCTTCCCAGAAGAGGTGAAGCTGTTATAGCTGCAAAGGGAGGGCCAACTCAATATTGAACCCTACGGACTAAGACTGGGGTGCCATTAAAGTTCATGTGCATGTAAAGGCAGGCGTCCCAATACTTGTGGAAGGAGGTGGATGGAGGGCGCGTGATCAACCGTTACATCAAAGCATATTTGGTTTAATCACGTATAATGGAATACAAACAAATAAATATAACCATCTGAATAATACAAATAATACTTTCATAAAAACAGGTGACAAAATATACACTGAAAGGTTAAAATGGGGATATGCCCATGTAGAGGCAGATGTTTAAAAAAGGCTGACACGTTTCGAGGGTGACCTCTTCATCAGAGAGAACGGGAAGACAGTCTGTGTGAGCCAGTAGGCCGACATGTGTACATGGGGAGGAGGGGCTAGTAGGAGGGTATGTCCTGTGATGGATAGTTACTTATTCTGAGCTCCATAACAGTCCACGTCCAAACGTTCTAGGTGGAGTATAGATCAAAAACAGGATAGTGAGGAGCACATGGTAAGTGTGCACTGTATACTACAGACTGGAGATGTGTATAAAAAAAAATCACATTAAAAACGGTAAAAATAAATACCGTATTTATCGGCGTATAACACGCACCCCAATTTAGGAGGGAATTTTAAGGAAAAAAAAACTTTTAGGAGGGAAGTTGAAGGGAAAAAAACTTACATTTAAATGCCCATCATTGCAGCCTTCTCAGTGCAGCCTTGCTCCAGTGCAGTCATGTCAGTGCAGCCTTGTCAGTGCAGCCTTGTCAGTGCAGCCTTGTCAGTGCAGCCATGTCAGTGCAGCCATGTCAGTGCAGCCTTCCCCAGTGCAGCCTTCCCCAGTGCAGCCTTCCCCAGTGCAGCCTTCCCCAGTGCAGCCTTGTCAGTGCAGCCTTGTCAGTGCAGCCATGTCAGTGCAGCCTTCCCCAGTGCAGCCTTCCCCAGTGCAGCCTTCCCCAGTGCAGCCTTGTCAGTGGAGCCTTCCCCAGTGCAGCCTTACCCCAGTGCAGCCTTCGATCCTCTGTCCCTGCCCTCCTGGGCTTCAAAATCGCCGACCGCGATTTGAAAATGGCGCCGCCGGCGCCGAAATACACAGAGCCGGTCCTCGGCTCTTCCCGGCGGCTCTCGTTCACTTTCGACTCCACTCGTAGTCCCGAGCGGAGCTACAGTATCCTAACCTAGCCGAGTAGGTTTGGATAGCTCCGCTCGGGACTACGAGTGGAGTCGAAAGTGAACGAGAGCCGCCGGGAAGAGCCGAGGACCGGCCCTGTGTATTTCAGCGCCGGCGGCGCCATTTTCAAAT
The DNA here is from genome assembly GCA_037952925.1 of Lithobates clamitans. Classification (NCBI taxonomy): domain Eukaryota; kingdom Metazoa; phylum Chordata; class Amphibia; order Anura; family Ranidae; genus Lithobates; species Lithobates clamitans. The sequence goes on from JBBGZY010001492.1 coordinate 772,523, forward strand.
CGCGGTCGGCGATTTTGAAGATGTGATGGCTCAGGGTCACAGGGGATCGGCGTATAACATGCACCTGCGATTTTCCCCTGATTTTAAGGGGAAAAAAGTGCGTGTTATACGCCGATAAATACGGTAATGCAAGGTACCATATCAATATTGAGACAAATCAATGATTGATTGGTGATGAACATTGAAGCAAAAAACATGAAGTAAACAGTATGGTGGCCTGAATTTATGGGAGGAGCCCGGGGGGGTATTTAATCAGCCCACTCGCCTGTGGTACTTGTCGGTTTCCTGTGCGCGATATACGTCACTAGGCCGACTATTCGAATACCAGCATCCGTGAGTTCTTGTCTTGCAAGTTCCCGCATTTGCAAATTTCCGTGCTCGAGAGTTTCGAAGTCCGTGTTACCGATTCGCATTTTCGTACTACGCGTTTAGCTCGGCTGTCGCAGGTAGGGTTCCGACTGACGTTTTGTTTTCACGCGTTGTTAGATATCATGTCACTAAACCGTGATATCAAACTTACGAATCACTCACAATTTCACAACGTCACTGCAATGCATACTATTCACACTATTGTTATGTCAGCTATTTTCGTTAATTGCAAACCACCACCATGTAGACGTCGCTTCATTAGGCATGTCTAAACAATTGTTACCATGCTTCATTAGACAAACCGTTGTGATTCGCAAAAATTCGCAATTTTCTATCGACTCGTGTCAGTTCGACACTAAATCATTTCTCAAAGAACAATGGATGATGTTGGGTTATTTCGAGATACAGATGGGGGTCTCCAATCCCGAGGATTAATTTAAACACAATAATTGAGAGAAAGCCTAGGCTGTCTCATAAAAGATGGGATTTTTGAAGGGGACCATTGTATCTGTATAGCAAGGTAAGCACAAACTCAAATACCACGTACCACGGCAGCATACGGACCGAATAAGGACAGGAGGGTCCTGGCTACTGAACCGCTCCAGACTGTGACCCCTCTGAGGTAAAAGATTTTTTTGAGGGACGCTTGTCTTTGTCCATCATAGTAATGGTGTCATATTGCGTGAGGGCTGAGGCTGCTTGTATATACTCTTTGCTTGAACAGCAATCCAGACCCTATATTAAGTAGCTTATATCGGTGTAAACAAACAAAGCTGTATTTGCTATTGCCAGTGGGGTAGCTGAACTTGATTGTTGTTATCAGTCCATTATAGCTGTTTAACACTTCGGCATTCACATATTCCCCATGTATCTTTGCACACAGATGGATTATATAGATGGAACATTTTTGTTTTTGTTTTGGATTGCATATTTAAATATTCCTTACAACCCCGGATACAAATGGGTCGGACTTTTACTATAATAAATACAGCTAAGTTAATTCCATCTGGTTGCTGTGTTTTCAATAGGCATGAATGGTTGCATTCATGGTAGCCGTGATATAGTCAGTGGGGTCACTTACATATAAATTACCAAACTTTTTATATTTTTATAATCCAAGGCAGAGGGACGTAATACATGGGATACATTTACAATATCAATCAAACGATGTTTTAGAGATATATTGGTTCTCTTAAAATATATATTTTTTCATACAGGTATTACCTGTCTGACAGCTTTGGCCACTACATGACCCGACACCCCACTATCCAACCCTTTAGGCCCTGACTGCCATGGGGTATTGATCGCAATCGGCTGATAACTCACTGGGTCTCTGTCTTGAGCTCTTGTTGTGCACGTCTGGTTTTAGGCACTATTAATTGCGGTTGGGTAAGCACTTTTCATTGTTAAAGTAAATAAATACATTCTGGTTGCATATAAAATGTGGTTATTATTATCATACTCCATTGATTCTATATTTTATAGCCCTTTTCATGGTTGGGAATAGAGCACAATCGCATCACAACCACGAGTAATGAGGGATCCATTGGATTAGATGCAACTTTCTCACTTGGGTTGTTATATATTTACTCCCTTGTACACCTGGGAGCTATCTCCTTGGGAAATATATACCTCCAGGAATACTGTTAGAATTGTCAGTGTACAGTTTCAAATGTTTACGTTGTATGATCAACTAGTAATTATGTAGGATACTTCTGCTATCTGATATTCTTTTTTTTAGATTGCATATGTGAGCTCATTCATGTGCCTCCCCACTTGCGGTTTGGGCCATCAGGTCCCTGTGATGCCTACGCGGTTGCGTGCTCCCCGGTTCGGGGATCATGATCCCTGATGTGCCTTCCCGGCAGGGTGGGGAGCTTTACCATTTGCGCTCCCTTTCTTTCTCCCCTTGGGTGGCCGGTTGTCCTGGGTCGGCCGCCTATGGGTGTGATCACCCTGCCAGCGGCGTCCCTCATCACCTCCGGACGTTGCGTGCGATGTGCGCATGCATGCTGGTTCGCGTGTGCGTGCGACGTCGTGACATCACGTTTTTTACGGCGGAGGTGACGACAGTGGTCGGGGCTTTGCCTTGAGGGATGCCGAGGGAGCCACACGAGGCCTGCCAATGGTGGCCACAGCCTTCCTCCACACACCAGGGCTGGGGTCGGAAGTAACGATACCTATCGCTAATTTAGTACTAATTAAGGACACTATATAATGAGGGTTGATCCGGTTGTGATCCCCTCATACTCTTCCTTGGATGGCCAGACTCTCCTCTCTATTTGCAGGAGTGAGTATGGAACTATTATATATTTGATTATCAATGTTTTGTCAGATCACACAGAACATTTTTACCTATATTTAATTTTGATTTATGTGCACATCGGCTCTTGATGCCGCAGATTTAGATACCTGGTAACATCATGCACTTTTCCTTCGATCACACGATACACACACACTCATTAATTTCTCTCCCACTCTTTTTCCCTTCCTTGCACACTCACTTGTTTTATTTTCATGCACACCCCCTTTTGATAGTTTTCACATTACCATTCACTCTGCACAATTTTCACTTCCCTTCTCATTACTGCTACTGTCAGTATTTAAAGATAAGGTTATTCCTGGCATATTATACATCAGTTCATACCAACACAGTTATCTTATCAACATCATTATCATAAATTCTACATGATGGATACACCTAACCTGTAATAGATCATTACAACACTTTCTGACCGCCCTATATATAGATAAATCCAATCATTAATTAACATGGGTTTGTCCATGAGCTAACGCTCTGATAATTGTTGTAGGTTATGGCCCCACCTCCCTTGTGGCGTGTTGGTGGGGAGGCAACTGCACGTGTGACTCCTTGCAAGCCACATCAAGTGGATTCCTGTCCCCCTCTTTCCGGGGTGCTGCTACATGTGGGCACACTGGATGGCCTGGCTGCTATGTGGGAAGGTTATGATCGAGGGGTACATCCAAACTCAGTGGTAATTATGTACATTATGTTACTCAACAAGCTCACCTATGCTATAACTCTTTAAAATGAGCTGGATATGTTATAATTCTTTTTCTTTAGCAAACTCATCCTCTGAAGAGACCCCAAACTTCATGGGTCGAAACGCTTCAGAATTGTTGTACAATGGCTTTATCACATGCTATGTATAACCTCTATGTTTGCTATTGTCTGTATTTGGTATGGGTATTTCCCCACTTGAGCTCACAATTTATATTGATATATTGTTATACCTATTTATCACTTTTTAATAAAAATTCCAATGTTTTACATCAATGTTTGGCTCATATCTAGCTGCCAAAAAACACTGCTGGGGGACTCCTTTCCATTTTTTCTTGTCCATATTGGGGTGAGCAGCACTGTTATCTCTCCTTAATGTGCCTTCCGTCTTTGCTATATTTATATATCTATATATTTTTTTTTTCTGTCTATGTGCGCGTATTTTTACAAGTGTATGGTCACACCTGTGCTCTTTGATGTGCCTTCTGTGCTCATTCGTTCACATCTTCACTTTGTTCCTGCGCGGCTTCCTCTGTGCTGACAGAGATGTTCACACACACACGCGTACGCATGTTCTTTGCACGTAGTATTATTATTATTATTATTATTATTATTATTATTATACGAGATTTAAACATAAACACAACTTGACATACTAAGTGGTTAGAAATGGTCTTTCAGTGTTTCTCTGTGTATCCATCACTCACAGGTTTCCTATATGCATATGTACTGTTATGGAAATTGGGCTGTAAGCTATGCACACAGCCATATCTCCTGTGCTAATAAGCACCCATTTCCATCTCTTATGATATAATACCAATTTCGTCTAATGAAATAAATGCATCTTACCTAAAAACCCACGCATTCCAAGTCAACAGCCATCTGCTCCTTCTTACATTATCAGCTCAGCATGGCTGCCTTTCTCCTGCTCGCATGCCCCTTTATTACCTCAAAAACTTTCACAAACAGGAAGTGATGGTTCCAACAGCCAATCACGTCTTACATTGCAAGTGACATCACAGGAAGTGAATGACCATATAAGGATGTAACAGGATATAAGAACACAGAAACCCCTCCAACAGGGTAAAAAACCGAACCAATCAAAGACATGTATACATTCAAAATATGAATACAGTAGTGACTTGTGCAGACGGTGGTGTGCAAAACCATGTGGCAAGCACATGGCTTTGAACACAACCGTGTGCACACTCCCACTGTTACCAGTGATGCAAACCATACAAAAATGATGGCTAAGTCATAATTTTCATATAGTTATGCTATAGTTCCCATGTACGCAGACATGTATGCTCGGAGTCATTAATGCAGTCATCATGAAGTGGCCAAGCTCCTGATGAATGCATAATCTAACATCCCTAAAAGAACAACAGACCTGCCATGTCCACGGGAAGGTTTCCGCATCCAATGGTCTTCCAGCGTCTGTGCGAATATGCTCACCTGAGAGTATTGCAGCAAAACTGACACTGGGGGGCATCTGACAACATACATTAATAAAATTTCCACAACAGTACCCATCTATTTCTTTCATTTTATGCCTAATTTTATATTTATGTATTTTTATATATTTGTATCTATTTTTATGCTTCTTTATATATATACATATATATTAGTTCATGTTTTTTTGCTTCAATGTTCATCACCAATCAATCATCGATTTGTCTCTATATTGATATGGTACCTTCCATTATTTATTTTTACCGTTTTTAATGTGATTTTTTTTTTTTTATATACGTCTCCAGTCTGTAGTGTACAGTGCACACTTACCACTCTCCAGTCTGTAGTGTCCAGCGCACACTTACCACTCTCCAGTCTGTAGTGTCCAGCGCACACTTACCACTCCCCAGTCTGTAGTGTCCAGCGCACACTTACCACTCTCCAGTCTGTAGTGTCCAGCGCACACTTACCACTCCCCAGTCTGTAGTGTCCAGCGCACACTTACCACTCTCCAGTCTGTAGTGTCCAGCGCACACTTACCACTCTCCAGTCTGTAGTGTCCAGCGCACACTTACCACTCTCCAGTCTGTAGTGTCCAGCGCACACTTACCACTCTCCAGTCTGTAGTGTCCAGCGCACACTTACCACTCTCCAGTCTGTAGTGTCCAGCGCACACTTACCACTCTCCAGTCTGTAGTGTCCAGCGCACACTTACCACTCTCCAGTCTGTAGTGTCCAGCGCACACTTACCACTCCCCAGTCTGTAGTGTCCAGCGCACACTTACCACTCCCCAGTCTGTAGTGTACAGTGCACACTTACCACTCCCCAGTCTGTAGTGTACAGTGCACACTTACCACTCCCCAGTCTGTAGTGTACAGTGCACACTTACCACTCCCCAGTCTGTAGTGTACAGTGCACACTTACCACTCCCCAGTCTGTAGTGTACAGTGCACACTTACCACTCCCCAGTCTGTAGTATACAGCGCACACTTACCATGTGCTCCTCACTATCCTGTTTTTGATCTATACTCCACCTAGAACGTTTGGACGTGGACTGTTATGGAGCTCAGAATAAGTAACTATACATCACAGGACATACCCTCCTACTAGCCCCTCCTCCCCATGTACACATGTCGGCCTACTGGCTCACACAGACTGTGTTCCCGTTTTCTCAGGATCTGATGAAGAGGTCTCCCTCGAAATGCGTCAGCCTTTTTTAAACATCTGCCTCTACATGGGCATATCCCCATTTTAACCTTTCAGTGTATATTTCGTCACCTGTTTTTATGAAAGTATTATTTGTAATATTCAGATGGTTATATTTATTTGTTTGTATTCCATTATACATGATTAAACCATATATGTTTTGATGTAAGCGGTTGATCACGCGCCCTCCATCCACCTCCTTCCACACAGTCCACCCCTGGTCAGCTGAGGCAGCAGGGACGCGCATTACCATCTCTTTCATACTTTTCACCATCTACAATACTATCCAAATTACACAACAAACGCTCTCACAAGCGCAGGAGTAATTCTCACCATTATGTGTCTACTTTTCGTCCCAATACTTGTGACTATATAATATATACATATTGTAAAGATCGGGGTGATTAAACTCAAGTGGTACATGCCTTTTCAAGAAGTTTCGCCAGTCCAGAACTGCATTTTTAAGGGCATGGCAGCCCACTTTTATTTATAGGAACGTAAAAACTCACAAGAGACAGTAATTTCCCACACAGGGCAGAGTTACCAACCCTCCGAGGCAAAATTTACTGGCAGGATGCCAAAAATTTACAAACAACACCAATTTTTTTACTGACACTGCAAAAAAGTACCTAAAATTTCAGTTTTCAGTACTAAACAGTGCAAATATCAATATATAAACATATATCTAGTGCTATTAGCAATGTGTTTAAGTTTAACAAAAGTAAAAAAAAAATATATTTATGCATTGACACGAAGACCTGGATACTAGAACCTGGCCAGCACAGAGTTCCCCCTTACATCGGAGTGTGCAGGATCCCCCCTTACATCAGAGTGTGCAGGATCCCCCCTTACATCAGAGTGTGCAGGATCCCCCCCCTTACATCAGAGTGTGCAGGATCCCCCCCCTTACATCAGAGTGTGCAGGATCCCCCCCCTTACATCACAGTGTGCAGGATTCCCCCTTACATCAGAGTGTGCAGGATCCCCCCCCTTACATCAGAGTGTGCAGGATCCCCTTACATCAGAGTGTGCAGGATTCCCCCTTACATCAGAGTGTGCAGGATCCCCCCCTTACATCAGAGTGTGCAGGATCCCCCCCCTTACATCAGTGTGCAGGATTCCCCCTTACATCACAGTGTGCAGGATTCCCCCTTACATCAGAGTGTGCAGGATTCCCCCTTACATCAGAGTGTGCAGGATCCCCCCCTTACATCAGAGTGTGCAGGATCCCCCCCCCTTACATCAGAGTGTGCAGGATCCCCCCCCCTTACATCAGAGTGTGCAGGATCCCCCCTTACATCAGAGTGTGCAGGATCCCCCCTTACATCAGAGTGTGCAGGATTCCCCCTTACATCAGAGTGTGCAGGATTCCCCCTTACATCAGAGTGTGCAGGATCCCCCCCCCTTACATCAGAGTGTGCAGGATCCCCCCCCCTTACATCAGAGTGTGCAGGATCCCCCCCCCCTTACATCAGAGTGTGCAGGATTCCCCCTTACATCAGAGTGTGCAGGATTCCCCCATACATCAGAGTGTGCAGGATCCCCCCTTACATCGGAGTGTGCAGGATCCCCCCTTACATCGGAGTGTGCAGGATCCCCCCTTACATCAGAGTGTGCAGGATCCCCCTTACATCAGAGTGTGCAGGATCCCCCTTACATCAGAGTGTGCAGGATCCCCCCTTACATCAGAGTGTGCAGGATCCCCCCTTACATCAGAGTGTGCAGGATCCCCCCTTACATCAGAGTGTGCAGGATCCCCCCCTTACATCAGAGTGTGCAGGATCCCCCCTTACTTTAGAGTGTGCAGGATCCCCCCTTACTTTAGAGTGTGCAGGATCCCCCCTTACATCAGAGTGTGCAGGATCCCCCCTTACATCAGAGTGTGCAGGATTCCCCCTTACATCAGAGTGTGCAGGATTCCCCCTTACATCAGAGTGTGCAGGATCCCCCCTTACATCAGAGTGTGCAGGATCCCCCCTTACAGTGAAATGAAACTCTTATGTAATGGGGGATGCTGCAAATCATGATCCAAGGGGGAACTCTGATGTAGGGGGGCTCTGGTGACCAGAGACCACCTTATATCAGAGTCCCCTGTGTTCCCTTTACATCAGGGTCCGCATATTGAGTTCCCCCTTGCACTGTAAGGGGGAATCCTACTGACTCTGATGTAAAGGGGAACGCCAGGTAATCTGATGTGGGGGGCACTCTGGTGACCATAGAGACCACCTTCTGTGAATACACTAAGGTAAGCGGGTTTACTAATATAGAGGGGAACCTTTATATCACTCCCCCTTACATCAGTGACCCCCTCAGACTGGCCTGGTGATGCTGTCACTGACCTCCTCTCAGGTGCACCATGCAGCGCTCAGTCAGATGGCTCCAGCTTGGTGGCTCTGGGTTTTATCCTACAGGAGATGGTCAGAGACTGCGGACATGCAACAGGAGATGGTCAGAGACTGCGGACATGCTACAGGAGACGGTCAGAGACTGCAGACATACTACAGGAGACGGTCAGAGGCTGCAGACATGATACAGGAGATGGTCAGAGGCTGCGGACATGCTACAGGAGACGGTCAGAGACTGCAGACATGATACAGGTGATGGTCATAGGCTGCGGACATGCTACAGGAGGAGACGGTCAGAGACTGTGGACATACTACAGGAGACGGTCAGAGACTGCAGGCAGGATACAGGAGATGATCATAGACTGCGGACATACTACAGAAGATGGTCAGAGACTGCACACATGATACAGGAGACGGTCAGAGGCTGCGGACATGCTACAGGAGATGGTCAGAGACTGCGAACATGCTACAGGAGACGGTTAGAGACTGTGGATATACTACAGGAGAGGGTCAGAGACTGCGAACATGCTACAGGAGATGGTCAGAGACTGCGGACATGCAACAGGAGATGGTCAGAGACTGCAGACATGCTACAGGAGACGGTCAGAGACTGCAGACATGATACAGGTGATGGTCATAGGCTGTGGACATGCTACAGGAGGAGACGGTCAGAGACTGTGGACATACTACAGGAGACGGTCAGAGACTGCAGGCAGGATACAGGAGATGATCATAGACTGCGGACATACTACAGAAGATGGTCAGAGACTGCACACATGATACAGGAGACGGTCAGAGGCTGCGGACATGCTACAGGAGATGGTCAGAGACTGCGAACATGCTACAGGAGACGGTTAGAGACTGTGGATATACTACAGGAGAGGGTCAGAGACTGCGAACATGCTACAGGAGATGGTCAGAGACTGCGGACATGCTACAGGAGACGGTCAGAGACTGCAGACATACTACAGGAGACGGTCAGAGGCTGCAGACATGATACAGGAGATGGTCAGAGGCTGCGGACATGCTACAGGAGACGGTCAGAGACTGCAGACATGATACAGGAGATGGTCAGAGGCTGCGGACATGATACAGGAGATGGTCAGAGGCTGCGGACATACTACAGGAGACGGTCAGAGGCTGCGGACATGATACAGGAGACCAAATGTGCTCACTACACACTCAGATAAAAATCTATGAATAAACACCTCAAGACCATCAAACACAATATATAATCAATGATATTATGACCATACAGTACAAACACTATACAAACACAATACATAATCAATGATATTATGACCATACAGTACAAACACAATATACAGCAGCACTTTTCATCAGAAAATATCAGACAAATCATATTGCTACTGCTGCCTCCCCTCTCCTGGCATGCTGGGATTTGTAGTGCCCCAGACACATGAGGTGGTAACTCTGGAGAGGACTGAAGAGGCTGTGCCTGGACTGGTGAGCACTGCAGGTAATAGGTAGAGATTGGGGAGAAAACGTCCTCCCTTTAGAAGCAAAGCAGATCTGACACAAAAAAATCTATGTATTGTACACAAGCCTGCTACACAGCCCATCCTGTGCCCCCCTCCTGCCCACTAAGATAAGGCAAAGACACGACTGCATTTAGCTAATAGTTAGCTTACCCTCTACTAGGCTGAAGTCTGTCCGGCTCCCCTGCAGGCTCACTTCTCTCCTCTCCCTCCCAGAATCAAATAAGGTGCGTTGTGGAAGGAAGGGGGAGGGTACAAGACAAGTCGCAGAAGTCACAGAATGATCATTGGGATGTTCAGAGACTCTCGCCAAAGCTTTGGGACTGCATATGCGCAGTTCCGAACCGGGACCGTCATTTTTATTGGCAAGATTTTTTTTTTACGAGGTTTTCACAGACGTGAAGAAAATGGGCGGTTGGCAACACTGACACAGGGGTTCCACCATTACTGTATCTCACACAATACTTCAGCTTTCTTGCTTACTCGCTTGCCACACGGCTGCTTCAGGCCTCACGCCTAGACCTTGGGTCTGCTCCTCCAACCAACACCAAGGTTTCCTTCAGCCAAGATCTCTCATAACTCCTTGCTGCGTGGGGGTGGTAATATCCTGGTATGGGGGGTGGTAATATCCTGGTATGGGGGTGGTAATATCCTGGTATGGGGGTTGTAATATCCTGGTATGGGGGTGGTAATATCCTGGTATGGGGGTTGTAATATCCTGGTATGGGGGTGGTAATATCTTGGTATGGGGGTGGTAACATCCTGGTATGGGGGTGGTAATATCCTGTTATGGGGGTGGTAATATCCTGTTATGGGGTAATATCTTGGTATGGGGTGGTAATATCCTGGTATTGGGGGTGGTAAAATTCTGTTATGGGGGTAATATCTCGGTATGGGGGTGGTAATATCCTGGTATTGGAGTGGTAGTTTCCTGGTATGGGGGGTGGTAATATCATGTTATGGTGGTGGTAATATCCTGGTATTGGGGTGGTAGTATCCTGTTATGGGGGTAATATATTGGTATGGTGGTGGTAATCTGTTATGGGGGATGATAATCTCCTGGTATTGGGGGTGGTTATATCCTGGTATGGGGGGTGGTAATATCCTGGTATGGGGGGTGGTAATATCCTGTTATGGGGGTGGTAATATCCTGGTATGGGAGGTGGTAATATCCTGTTATGGGGGTTGGTAATATCATGGTATGGGGGTAATATCTTGGTATGGGGTGGTAATCTCCTGGAATCGAGGGGTGGTAATCTCCTGGAATTGGGGGGTGGTAATCTCCTGGTATTCGGGGGTAATCTCCTGGTATTGGGGAGGGGGTAATATCTTGCTATCAGAGGTGGTAATGTCCTGGTATGGGGGGTGGTAATCTCCTGGTATTGGGGATTGGTAATCTCCTGGTATTGGGGGGTGGTAATCTCCTGGTATGGGGGGTGGTAATCTCCTGGTATTGGGGGTTGGTAATATTCTGCTATGGGGGGTGGTAATATCATGGTACAGGGGTGGTAATATCCTGTTATGGGGGTGTTTCTTTTCAGCAAGGAGTGGAGCACTTGTCAGGATAGAAGGAAAAATGGGTGGGGCAAAATTGTTGAGGAAAATCTGCTGCCCTCTGCTGGCAGAAAGTTGTAATGGGAAGAAGAAGGTTTCCCTCACAAAGCACACAGCAACTATTCATATCAATCACTTTGCAGAGCCGGGTTATGTCTGGATGTTTCCGCACACAAAGTGACATCTCTGTGAGAGGTAAGTGAGCGTCTGTATGTGTACCTACCTACACTATATATATATCATGTATGTGTACCTACCTACACTATATATCATGTATGTGTACCTACCTACACTATATATCATGTATGTGTACCTACCTACACTATATACACTATATTGCCAGAAGTATTGGGACGCCTGCCTTTACCTGCACATGAACTTTAACAACATCCCAGTCTTAGTCCGGAGGGTTCAATATGGAGTTGGCCCTCCCTTTACAGCTATAACAGCTTCAACTCCTCTGGGAAGGCCGTCCACAAGGTTTAGGGGTGTGTCTATGGGAAGGCTGTCCACAAGGTTTAGGAGGGTGTCTATAGGAAGGCCGTCCACAAGGTTTAGGAGGGTGTCTATGGGAAGGCTGTCCACAAGGTTTAGGAGGGTGTCTATAGGAAGGCCGTCCACAAGGTTTAGGAGGGTGTGTTTATGGGAAGGCCGTCCACAAGGTTTAGGGGTGTGTCTATGGGAAGGGCGTCCACAAGGTTTAGGGGTGTGTCTATGGGAAGGGCGTCCACAAGGTTTAGGGGTGTGTCTATGGGAATGTTTCACCCTTCTTCCAGAAGCTCATTTGGGGATATCAATGAATGAATGAATAACTTGTATAGCGCTACATATGCGAACTAAATCGCCTCAGGGAGCTTTTGCCGCCAGTGTCTGTCTGGGTTTTCAGAAGAGATGGGTCTTGAGCTTCTTCCTGAAGGCCAGATAGTTTTCTTCCGAGCAGATATCAGCTCAGGGGTGGGATTTCTGGAGCAGACACCCTCCCCCTAGCGGCCAGGGAAGTGACTGTAAGGAGGGGACACAGGTAAGGTTAGACAGGTACTGGTTGTAGGGAACTCAATTATTAGAAGGACAGAGAGAAAAATCTGTCACAAAGACCGAGGTCACCGAACGGTATGTTGTTTACCGGACGCTCAGGTTCAGCACATCGTGGATCAGGTGGACAGATTATTGGGAGGGTTTGGGGAAGATCCATATAGAAATAAATAGAGGAATCCAAAGAATTTCTTCAAAATTAAATAAATCTTTATTAACCCCTTGCTGTCCGCCGCACAACTATTGACGTCATCAGGTTTGCTGATATCTGAATGATGGGTGCAGTTACAAGTATCAATCAGATATCTTCTTTTAGTGATTTCCTTCACCATAAGAACGACCATAGTGACTGTTCAGCCGCTTGATCATTCTTATAGGGCGTACACACGGTCGGACTTTGTTCGGACATTCCGACAACAAAATCCTAGGATTTTTTCCGACGGATGTTGGCTCAAACTTGTCTTGCATACACACGGTCACACAAAGTTGTCGGAAAATCTGATCGTTCTGAACGCGGTGACGTAAAACACGTACGTTGTGACTATAAACGGGGCAGTGGCCAATAGCTTTCATCTCTTTATTTATTCTGAGCATGCGTGGCACTTTGTCTGTCGGATTTGTGTACACACGATCGGAATTTCCGACAACGGATTTTGTTGTCGGAAAATTTTATCTCCTGCTTTCCAACTTTGTGTTGGAAAATCCGATGGAAAATGTCCGATGGAGCCCACACACGGTCGGAATTTCCGAATAACACGCTCCGATCGGACATTTTCCATTGGAAAATCCGACTGTGTGTACGGGGCATAACAGGCGGCAGGAAGGAATGTCCCCACCCCCTCCCACCACCCTCCGGTGCTTCTGCGGACTCGCCCCTGCCATCGGTGACCCGGAGAAGGGAACCGCCGATGCCGGATGCTGATCATAGAAATTTTTGGTGGACCAGATGGTCCGTGAAGTCTGTATGGTCGTTCGGAGGACAGGTGCAATGTTATGACATCACACCCAGCCTCTGCATTTGAAAAAATGGCGCCACCTCGGTTGGGAAGCTGAGATCTTTTTTTATTTATTTATTTCAGGCCTCCCAGCCGAGAGGAGAGATGTGGGGACTTATATACCCCTTATGTCACTGTAAAGAGGACCTGTCATACCCTATTCCTATTACAAGGGAAGTTTACATTTCTTGTAATAGAAATAAAAGTGAAAAAAAAAATAAAAGAAAGTGTCAAATTAGAAAAGCAAAATAAAATTAACCATAATAAGAAAAAATGTAAAGCGCCCCTGTCCTTGCATGCAGAAGCGACCGCATACTTAAGTCCCGCCCACATATGTAAACAATGTTCAAAGCACACATGTGAGGTATCACCGCGATCGTTAGCGCAAGAGCAATAATTCTAGCCCTAGATCTCCTCTGTAACTCTAAACATTATATTTTGTAAAAAAATGTTAAAGCATCGCCTATGCTGGGGAATCTTAGATACTGAAGTTTGGTGCTATTCCACAAGCGTGTGCAATTTTGAAGCGTGACATGTTAGGTATCTATTTACTCGGCGCAACATCATCTTTCACATTATACAAAGGAATGGGGTTAACTTTCCTGTTTTTTTTTTTTTTTTAATGCTTGAAACTGTTTTTTCCCCAAAAAAAAATGTGTTTGAAAATTGCTGTGCAAATACCATGCGAGATAAAAAGTTGCAATGACCACCATTTTTTTCTCCAGGGTCTCTGCTAAAAAAAAAGAATGTTTGGGGGTTCTATGTCATTTTCTATAAAAAAAAAAATGATGATTTTTCCATGTAGGAAAGAGGGTGGCAAGGGGTTAAATATTTCCACATAGACACTGGTAACAATAAAAACTATGACCTCCACCACATTCTTCAATTAAAATTAGACAATGTTGTCTGAAGACACAAATATCTACCACAGACATTCATCCTCCACACTAGGGATGAGCTTCGAGTTCAAGTCGAACTCATGTTCCACTCAAACATTGGCTGTTCGCAAGTTCGCCGAACAGCGAACAATTTGGGGTGTTTGCGGCAAATTCGAATGCCGCAGAACACCCTTTAAAAGTCTATGGGAGAAATCAAAAGTGCTAATTTTAAAGGCTTATATGCACGTTATTGTCATGAAAAGTGTTTGGGGACCCGGGTCCTGCCCCAGGGGACATGGATCAATGCAAAAAAAGTTTTAAAAACGGCCGTTTTTTCAGGAGCAGTGATTTTAATAATGCTTTCACACGGGGGGGCTGGGATCTGGGGGTCCCCTTGTTAAAGGGGGCTTCCAGATTCCGATAAGCCCCCCGCCCGCAGACCCCCACAACCACCGGCCAGGGTTGTGGGGATGAGGCCCTTGTCCTCATCAACATGGGGACAAGGTGTTTTGGGGGGCTACCCCAAAGCACCCTCCCAATGTTAAGGGCATGTGGCCTGGTACAGTTCAGGAGGGGGGGCGCACTCTCATCCCCTCCTCTTTTCCTGCGGCCTGCCAGGTTGCGTGCTTGGACAAGGGTCTGGTATGGATTTTTGGGGGGACCCAACGCCGTTTTTTTTTTTTTTATTGGCGCGGGGTTTCCCTTAAAATCCATACCAGACCTGAAGGGCCTGGTATGGAATTTAGGAGGACTCCCACATTTTTTTTTTCAATTTTGGTTTGGGGTTTCCCTGTGTTGAATTCCCATGCCGTTTTTATCAATGAACTTCTATGTGTATTGTCGGCAATGCAATAGCCGCGGGTAGTTTTGAATGGAATTTTTCCTTCGAAATGTCATTTTGCTGTCAGACTGTTCTAAACACGGGAAACATGCGCCCCTTTACAGGCATACTATTGACACCCCCCAGCTACGAAATTTAAAGGGATATTACACTTTTACTGTTTGACTTTAAGCATTATTAAAATCACTGCTCCTGAAAAAACGGCCGTTTTTAAAACTTTTTTTGCATTGATTCATGTCCCCTGGGGCAGGACCCGGGTCCCCAAACACTTTTTATGACTATAACTTGCATATAAGCCTTTAAAATTAGCACTTTTGATTATTCATGTTCGTGTCCCATAGACTTTAACGGTGTTTGCGTGTTCGAGCAAACTTTTTTCCTGTTCGCATGTTCTGGTGAGAACCGAACAGGGGGGGTGTTCAGCTCAGTCCTACTTCACACATATGTCAAAAGCCACCAAATCTGCGGGGGAGGGGCACCTATAATAGGGAAATAGATGAGCACAATAGTAGAAGAGTTACCACTCAGTATAAATCAATCTCCACAGATGAAAAAAAAGGGGGTTGATTCAGTATGAGATGGGGGGGTGTGATCCGGGTTCACAAAGTTTCCCAAAGTAGTAATTGATAGATATCAATGTAAGTCATGGGGGAAATGGTGGGGAATCCTGGTGATAGGGAGTAAGCAGTGATGAGGCAGGTGATGAAGACTAGGCTCACACAATAGGGTTGTCTATGTCCAAAAGTGCAAATCCCACAAGGAACGGGGGAAAAATACAAACAGTCGGTATATCTATACACCCTGTTCCAAATTATTATTCCAATGATATTTTTCTCATTTACATAAATAAGAGTACAATTCAAATTTTATTGAACAAACCTCCTAATAATATTTTTTTTTTCAAAATTAAAAAAATTACAATGCGCTGTTCTTAAAGATACGGCTTCAGTCTAAAGATAAGTAGCATAACTCCACCCATTGTCCTGACATAATAACTCATATTAGAAGTACCTATACAGCAAAACCACTTCTCTCTGCCCTCTGTCCCTGTGTGTGTTCTGTGACCTTCACAAACCATCACTAATTACATATAACATTCTTGTGTTTCATATATTTTTCAGAAACTTTTATCACTTAAAATATTAATTAACTCAAAATCTTCTAACAATTCCCCCTCAATGCACTATAATCAACAATAAGTGCATTCATCTTAAATAATAAATGTCTCTGATCCTCTTTTTTTCCAATACAAAAAATGCAAAAAACATGAATACAATACATTAAACATTAATATAATTTAGTGTGTCGGATATTTTACATAAACATTTTCCAAAACTCTGAGATATTCCTATGAAAAATATTTAACTATTTCATTCCATTGAGAAAATATAAATTATTATTATAATTTATTTATTTTAATTAATTCTCCATCTAAATCATGTAATATTAAATATTTTCTTCCTTCAACTCAATAAATGTATTTAACTTCTTGTGAAACTC
The DNA here is from genome assembly GCA_037952925.1 of Lithobates clamitans. Taxonomy (NCBI): domain Eukaryota; kingdom Metazoa; phylum Chordata; class Amphibia; order Anura; family Ranidae; genus Lithobates; species Lithobates clamitans. The sequence continues at coordinate 789,217 of JBBGZY010001492.1, forward strand.
TTATAACTTTAACCATATCATTTAACTATTTTAATATAAAGAAGAAATAAATATCTTTGGAAAATCAAATTATATTGCTTTGTAATATAAATTATTAATTAATAAATAACATTTCTTCCATTCCTGGAAATTTCAATAACTAAATAACTTCTACAATATAAGTTTTTATACATTATCCTTGACACTGAACAATTATATACATAATAAGTAATCTACTTATCTACTTTGTAGATACATAAAAAACATAACTTTCCCATTATTTGATTGTCATATTTTTATATACTCTATCTATATTTCTATTTATTGTTCTATTTATTTATCTATCTAATCATTTTCTTTAAATTTAGAAACAAAAGACATATCTATAAAAGAAAATGAAAACAAAAAAATTATGTTTTCCTTAGTAATTTTCATGAACCACTTCAATATCAGGCACTTAGACACCTTCCCGCCCAGGCTAATTTTCAGCTTTCAGTGCTGTCGCAATTTGAATGACAATTGCGCGGTCATCCATCACTGTACCCAAACAAATTTTTTATCATTTTGTTCCCACAAATAGAGCTTTCTTTTGGTGGTATTTGATCACCTCTGCGGTTTTTATTTTTTGTGCAACAAATAAAAAAAGACAGAAAATCCTGGAGTAAAGACTTACACATAGACCTCACTGAGAAAGACTGGGAAACCATTCATGTACATACACACAAAGGCTCACCAAATGTGGCTATACAAGAGAACTGATATAAAATACTCACAAAATGGTACAGAACACCGTCTCTCCTACATACATTCTCACCCTCAATCCCAAATACGTGCTGGAGGTGTAATAAAGAAGAAGGCTCTATGATCCACATCTGGTGGGAATGCCCGATACTTCAGTCATTCTGGAGGGAGGTTCATGACATAATACAACGGGTCACTACTTACACCCTGGATTTCAATCCAGCACAATATCTCCTCCATCTTACAACCTTACCTAAAAGATCCTACCACAAATCGCTGGCCATGCATATGGTAAATGCGGCCAGACTATGCATACCTGTAAACTGGTGCTCAACCAATCCCCCGACTATCAGGGAATGGCTGACGAAGATTGCTAAGATAGAGGAGATGGAGGAATTGATCTATATCTCACAAGATCGCATACATAAATTTACCAATTTATGGGCATGTTGGACACATTTTAACCACTTCGCATCCAGGCCATTTCTGACACTTCGCTCCTACATGTCAAAAATCATCATTTCTTTGCTATAAAATTACATAGAACCCCCAAACATTATATATTTTTTTTTAGCAGAGACCCTAGGTCATTGTAACTTTTTATCTTGCATGGTATTTGCGCAGCAATTTTTCAAACGCGTTTTTTTTTTTTAAAAAAACAGTTTCATGCTTTAAAAAAAAAAAAAACAGCAAAGTTAGCCAAATTTTTTTGCATTGTGTGAAAGATGAAGTTACGCTGAGTAAATAGATACCTAACATGTCATGCTTCAAAATTGCGCACACTCGTGGAATGGCGCCAAACTTTGGTGCTTAAAAATCCCCATAGGCGACGCTTTAAAATTTTTTACTGGTTACATGTTTTAAGTTACAGAGGAGGTCTAGGGCCAAAATTATTGCTCTCGCTCTAACGTTCGCGGCGATACCTCACATGTGTGGTTTGAACACCGTTTTCATATGTGGGCGGGACTTACATATGCGTTCGCTTCTGCGTGCGAGCTCACGGGGACAGGGCACTTTAAATTTTTTTTTTTTTTTTATTGTTAATTTTACTTAAAAAATTTTATTTTGACACTTTTTAAAAAAATTTTTTTTTTTATCACTTTTATTCCTATTACAAGGAATGTAAACATCCCTTGTAATAGGAATATGACACGATCAGTCCTCTTTACAGTGAGATATGGGGTCAATAAGACCCCACATCTCACCTCTAGGCTGGGAAGCCTAAAATCCCCCCCCCAAAAAAAAACGATCACCGCTTCCCAGCCGAAGCGGCGCCGTTTTTTTGAATGCAGAGGCCGGGCGTGACGTCATAACATCGCGCCCGGCCTCCGAACGATCATAGAGACTCCGGCAACCATCTGGTCCGCCAGAAATCTCTATGGTGAACATTTGGCGCCGGCGGATCCGCTATCCGACTCACCGATCGCTGAGGTGAGTCGGTAGAAGCACCGGAGGGCGGCGGGAGGGGGGATGTCCCCTCTCGCCGTCCGTAAGAATGATCAAGTGGCGGAACAGCCGCTATGATCATTCTTATGGTGTACGGAATCACCGGCTGAAAATGCCGGTATCTGAATGATGTCTGTAGCCTCAGGCATCATTCAGATATAACCCCCGAAAGTCGAGGCCGTCATATGACGGCCTCCGGATGTCAAGTGGTTAAAAACACTAATGCCCCGTACACACGGTCGGATTTTCCGATGGACAATGTCCGATCGGAGCGTGTTCTCGGAAATTCCGACCGTGTGTGGGCTCCATCGGATATTTTCCATCGGATTTTCCGACACACAAAGTTGGACAGCAGGAGATAAAATTTTCCGACAACAAAATCCGATCGCGTCAATTCCGACCGTGTGTGGCCTGTTCCGACGCACAAAGTGCCACGCATGCTCAGAAGAAATTCCAACACGGGACAGCTTGTTCTGGTAAACTTAGCGTTCGCAATGGATACAGCACTTTCGTCACGCTGCAATGTTAAAAATGGTTTAATACAGCGCACTCTCTTCTTCTTTATAATGTGACAAGAATTAAGTAGTTTTGCTGCTCATATTCACACACACTTCTCACAAACTTTTATTTGTGTTTTTTTATTGGGATTCCCTGAATATATTGTTATTAGTTGTCACATCTGACAGAATTATTATTTTTTTATTTATTTTTGGGGGGGGATTTTAAGCCTTTTTTTTTTATTTAATGTTTGGATTTTTTCAAAGGCTGATCTTTGTTCAATGTTATTTTAATTTTTACTCCAGAATATTTTTGGGTGTGTTTTGTGTGTCAAGTTACCCCAACACCATTGATATCTTTTATTATTTAATCTCCAGGAGATTGTTTGTTGTTGGTGTCCCTTGTTCATTTCACATTGTATATTTGAAATGTACCTGAATCCTCACAAACAAACTGTCCTTTTTGAAGTAAAACACATAGGAGAGTATAATTCAAACAAAAATCCTTTATTAAGGTATCAGAACCAAACAAAGAGGAAGGCAACACTGGATCAACAGGAGAAATTAGCGAAGCCTGGGACCCCCACGGCAGTCCATATGTAAGGGAGGGCAGTCTGGTCCAGAATTCGCAGAGATCCGAATAGCAGCAGATGACATCTGTGTCCCCAGGCTGTGGTACCACAAGAGGCTGCATTTTTTGGCCGACCAGACTGGATCCAGGGTCCTCACTTTCTGGTCTTCCTTCCACGCTTCCTTCCCGGCTGTGGCTGTGCTGTTGGATATGTGACAGGAGGAGGAGTAGGACCTGGAGGAGGACTGGGAGGACCTGGAGGAGAGGGAGGAGGAGGAGGAGGACCTGCAGGAGGAGGAGGAGGACCATGGCAAAGGTGTGTCTGAGGTGTAATTTGGCCCCTCATACCTTTCTCAAGAGCCTCCAATATGAGGGCCTCATACATGACTTGTTGGCCCTCCTCCATCCTCTGCATTTTATAGGCAATGGTGGCAGCAATGTCCTCCTCCACAGTCTGTCGTTCTCCTAGGACCTCTGTAGCCCTCCAAAAGAGTCCTCTGCCAGCCTCCTCTAGGGCACTCCTCCTGCCACTTTCTCTTTTCAGGGGGGGTGGAGGGACCTGCAGATCAGCCAGCCGGATAGGCCTGGCCACCTCCTGGCTGAGACTTCCCTGTGTATGAAAAAGGGACATGGTTGTAATGTTTTGCATCATCAATCACAATCCTAAATTAGTACTCCCAACTAACATCTAGTTAACATCATTGATTGGACAAGCAGAAATATTTAGAAGAATGCTATACCTGGCTCAATCTGGGCTCCTCCACATATGGCCTGGAAGGCCCAGGTTGGGCGTCAGAAGCCTCAGCCAGGGGGGAAGGAAGCGTGGAAAGAAGACTGGAGAGGGATGGCCTGGGTTCAGTCTGTCCTGCCAAAAAATGCAGCCTGTCGTAGTACAACATCCTGGGGACATAGATGTCATCTGCTGCTCTGGATCTCAGTGAATCCTGGACTTTCTTTCGCTCCCTCAGATATGTGCTCCTCAGGCAACCAATTAAGATCTTTAAATAGGTGATGTCTGCCGTGGGGATCACCTGCTTCACAATTTCACACAATTGCTCCAGTGCTGCCTTCCTCTTTGCTTGGTTCTTGTAATGGGGGTGGTTAATCTCCCACAGACATGGCAGCTCCCTTAGCATATCTACGAATACTGACATGAAGTCATTATCTTTCAGTAGCATATTATCCATGTTCACTGCAAGACACAACACAAGACAAAGCCTAATGTCAGACAAAACTCTCCTAATCTTGTTACAATATAGGCCTCAATCTAGAAGCAGTATAGGCACAAGTTTGTCTCTTACCTTCGTTCTTACGATCGGCACATCCAATGCTCCTTCCTCCGCTCACAGATCGTACGTAATACGCACGCATGTTAAGCTTTATACACACTGCGCATGCGTGTAACTCCGCCCGCCCCTGACATTCTTTCTAGTGTATTCCCCGCCCCTTTTTGTTTGGCGCAGTGGGGAAAGAGCACATGGCGGAATCACAGCAGGTGCGTGATAATTCCAGGAACGAGGAGGAGGAGGAGGAAAGCCCGGATCCGGACACGTCCCGATCCAGAAGGAGACGTTTTAAGGCCACAAATATGTCCTTTGGGGAGATGTTGAGATGGTAGACATCATGAAGAAGTCCGACTATGACGGAAAGTATGGGCCTTACCCCAACCCCAATATCCGAAAGGCCAAGATCATGGCGAAAGTGGTCAGGAGTCTTCAGAGGAATTTCGGGGTACGAAGATCGAAAGATCAGCTCCGGAAGCGGTGGTCGGACCTGAAATTGAGAGAGCCAGAGCAGTACTGAAAGATCTGGAGAGTGCTGCAAAAAAGTAAGTAGTTTTGCTGTGTTCCTATTCTTTCTGTCTTTATTCCGTTCGTTCTGCTCCATATGCTTTTATGAATTGTAACATTTAAAAGGGCAACTTTAATGTTCATGGGCCCATTATTCGTTCGTATCAAACATTTTTCTTTCGTCCTCTAAAACACCATTGTTTAGGCCATATGCATTTTCACACATTTTTTTGGGCCTACTTTGATGCCAAATATTTGTTTGTGTAGATGGGTTTGTTACTAGAATGAAATGCAAACTAGATTCTGTGTAAGGAGAGGACACTGAGCAGCTGTTTTCACATCTGGACACTGGAGCACTAGTGTGGGACCCCCAGAACACCATTTTTATTAGGGGGCCACACAGGTGCTCCAGTGTATACTATAGGGGGGTCTCCATCTGTGAAGCTGGTACCAAACAGGTAAAGTATTGACAAAGAGCATTAAAAAAAAAGACATCTTGGAACTCGGCTAAAATAGACAATTGTACCCCACTTCCAAGCAATGTTTCCTATTTCTAGTTCTGCCATCAAATATCTGTGTGCTAATTATACCATTTTTGTTTTACATAGGGGAGAAAAGACTCGGAGGACACCCCTCACCTGAGGAGACCACAGACCCCCCACCTCTGGAAGAAGGGGAACTAACACCAACCCAAGAAGAGCAGGAGGAAGAAGAAGATGTGGTGGAGATTGGCACCACAACAGGTGAGTGTCTGCGACCACAGGCTCAGGTAAAAGAGATGGATGGTGGCAGATTTTTGATACCTGTTTTTGTTTTCTTTATCTCTTTTTAGGTGATCGTGATGTGAGGGATCCAGAACGCTTCAAATCAGAAAGTGCCCAGATCCTGATCGGGGAGATCATGAGGTGTAATGTAGAACTGCAAAACATACGGCAAAAAATCAATGATGTGATTAAAAAAAATAACATCATTGATGTTTTGGGGCGAATTTAAAACCCCACAAAATCTATTTTTGAATTGTGGTCCAATCTTTTTAAACTTTTTGCAATGTTTTGAAAAGCCAAATTTGGAGGATGCACACAGTGTGCCAACATGTGCTATCTGCCATCACGGGAGATCAATGGACGCGTTTTGGGGGTGCAACCCCTTCCTCAATTATAAAGTAGCGTTGAGGAAGGGCTTGCTCCCCCAAAACACGTCCCTTGATCCCCCCTGATGGCAGATAGCACATGTTGACATTCGTAAATTGGTGTGCATCTTCCAAATTTGGCTTTTCCAGGGGTGATTTCCCCCCATCTGAACGCTATATCAAACACAGTTCCTAAATACTCATGTCTGATATAGCCTTCAGGTTTTACCTAATGTGAACTTTGTAAGTTCAAGTTTTTTGGCTTTCTTGTTGGTTTTACACAGGCCTGTTTTATCTGAAATGGACATTTCGATTTTTGATAATGCTACTGCAAAAATTGTTATACAACAAACATGTTGGTTTGTTTTAAAAACCTTTGGTAAATGCACATGTGATTGTGCAGGTATAAAAAAGTTGGTTACTCAAGAATGTGTGGATTATTGTCTCAACACTACAACACTTTTGGGGTGATGTAATTGCTGTTTTCAGCAAAAATGGGGGTTATTTCCTAAGGGCAAATACTCTTTGCACTACAAGTGCAGTTTCAGTGCAGTTGCAAGTGCACTTGTAGTGAAATGTGTTTTTGCATTTAGGAAATAACAGCCAACAGTGCTTTGTATAAGGTTACACAATCAGGCCATTTTCTGCACTCAAAACATTTATGTCAGGGTCAGCTAAAACAAACACAAGCAGTAAATGTCCACAAAGAATTTCTTTTTTTTATTTATTATAAAAAGGCTTCACAGATTGTCTGGCATATTGATAGCCCCCCTACCCGCAAAGAACTCCAGGTAGCATAACCGGACATCACGGGCACTCAGGGAGGGCAAGCCAGGATGGCCACTTTCAAGCACCGTCAGTGTGGTTTGATGTAGGATTCCGGCCTCAGGCCCAACTGAGCCAGCATAGTTGGCCGAATGTTTCCTTAAAAAGTTATGGAGAACACAGCACGCAAGTATAATATGGTTCAGTTTATACTCCGCCATATGGATGGGTGTCAGAAATAGTCGGAACCAGCTGGCCAGGATTCCAAATGTGTTCTCCACCACTCTTCGGGCTCTGGCCAGCCGGTAATTAAAAACCCTCTGTTCCGGGGTGAGGGTCCTCATTGGGAATGGCTGCATCAGGTGGTCCCCCAGCGCAAACGCTTCATCAGCAACGAACACAAATGGGAGTCCTTCCAGATTGTCCTCTGGAGCTGGCAAGTCCAAGATGCCATTCTGGAGACGCCTGTAGAACTCCGTCTGGGCGATGACTCCACCATCGGACATCCGGCCATTCTTCCCCACATCCACATACAAGAAGTCGTAATTAGCCGACACCACCGCCAACATCACTATACTATTAAACCCCTTGTAATTATAATAGTAGGACCCCGAGTTGGGTGGTGGGACGATGTGGACGTGTTTCCCATCAATTGCCCCTCCACAGTTAGGAAAGTCCCACCGCTGGGCAAAGTGGGAGGCCACAGTCTGCCATTCCTGTGGCGTGGAAGGAAACTGTTGAGGAAAAAACAATAAACATTACTATTTTTACTCTGAAACATGGCAAGCAGATTAGACACAAACATTCTGGGGCAACCTCCAGATAGCATTTATAAAGGGGAATTTAACAAGGCCAAAGTATAAGGTACACCTATCATATTCCACCCTCCCCCCCTCTCAAGGGGCCATTTCTAACATTATAGGGGGTGTGTGGAAATCTTGGACAGGTAACCCTCTTCACTTCATTGAGAGATGAATGCCTAAATACAGGGTATTACTTGGAACAGCCCCTCCTTAGTTACACTATTGGCAGACCACTGGACAGGTAAGAAGTGTCACAATACAAAGATATAAATACACACTGTACACATTTGAGCACATTTGGACATTCTGCTATTACCTGTCAAGATAATAATAGGATACAAAAACTTTAAACAGTACCATTTGAAAGTATACAGGCAGGCCCTTGCACTACATGCTTTGGGGAATTCATCCATAAATCTGACCAGTAAAGAGGTGGGTATAGTGTGTATGGGTTTGGCAAAGTCAGCAGATAGATGATTGAGGATAGATAGAGAATTGGGATCAGCTGACTTAGCAGTTGGGGGAGGGAGGGTTACTAAAAATTATTTGGGGACACCACAAAAAAAAGCCTCTGCCACTCTGCCTGAATTTAAATCAAAAATAACATTTCCAAACATTTTAGGGGGTGTTTGGGGTAAAGCACTACTATGGAGCTGATAAAATACATTGTTAAGTGACAACATGAGGTGAATATAGGGCCAGGAGACACCATGCTGGGGAGGTTATTGAAGGGCAAATATGTATGAAGGACCTAAAATAATAATTACATAAAAATCCAGCATGCATGAGAACAAAGGGGACATTCACAGCATATTACAATCTTGGTAATTAGGGAATGAGGAAAGAAATACAATATATTAGCAAACATTATATACAATAAAATGTGATATTAAAGGATAAAAATCTTACCTTCATATACTCCTTCTGCAGGACCTGGATGATGGCAGAACAGGTCTCTGGGATAATGATCCCCAGAGCCTGGGGGGAGATGCCTGTCAAGAACTTCAAGTCCTGCAGACTTCTCCCTGTGGCCAAATACCGCAAGGTAGCGACCAACCTCTGCTCCGGAGTGATGGCTTGCCTCATGCAGGTATCCTGCCTGCTGATATAGGGGGTCAGCGAAGCCAACAAACGGTGAAACACGGGGTCCGTCATCCTGAGAAAGTTCCTGAAATCATCAGGATTATTCTCATGGATCTCACGGAGCAAAGGCATATGACAGAACTGGTCACGCTGAAGCAACCAATTCTTGGTCCATGAACTCCTCCCCACCCTGTTCATGGACTGGACTTGTGTCAAGGTCAGGACCCCAACACCAAGCCCCCGCACAGCACGAACTCTACGAGGAGTATGCATACGAAACATGGCTAGAAAACGGTCGGCTGCTCAGAACGAAGTAACAGAACGCACTGAAGAACAGCAAGGCCTGTGAAGAGCGACCTGAAAACCAGTAACGAACGAACAAGAATACAATGACTACCTAAAGTCACGCGGAACTTGCTGCACGCACTGAAGAGCAGATACAAACCCACAAGCACAAACTGAATGGCAGAAAACGATCTGAAAGCCACGAGTCTGAAAAGGCGCGAATCGTCTCTCACCAAACTTTTACTAACACGAGATTAGCAAAAGGAGCCCAAAGGGTGCCGCGCTTGGTTCTGAACCGGCCTTTTCTAGTCTTGTCGTACGTGGTGTATGTGACCGCGTGGTTGGCGATCGGAAATTCCGACAACTTTGTGCGACCGTGTGTAGGCAAAACAAGTTTGAGCCAACATCCGTCGGAAAAAATCCTAGGATTTTGTTGTCGGAATGTCCGAACAAAGTCCGACCGTGTGTACGCCCTATAACTGCTACAAGTCGTACTTCCCGATGTAATATTTTCCCCCTCTTGAGCGACGGGAAATGAATCGGACGCTCTTTTTAGCGGGGCGGATTGACTGGGGAGGGGGAGCGGTCCTCTACCCCCCTTTTACCTCAATACTCTATGTCTTCTTTTTCTTTTTTTCCTTTTTCATCCCTTTCCCCCCGCTGTTTCTTCTTACACCTACCCCTCCCCCTTCTATATCCCTCCATTATCCCCACTCCATTTAAGATTTATACCCCTCTCATCCATACCTATACATATCCTCCTTACAACATCTGACTGAGACAATTAACACAACACATTCTAAGATCTAATAGAGACAGATCTTTCCGTTTTAGTTCCACACAAGTCTCATGCTCTTCCTTACTTCGTGACTGGACCTGGTGATAATGGCCCACACAAAGGATTTTTGATTTCTACAATACTTGTATACAGAAAATGTCTCGTAGTAATATGGTCAGCTAGTTCTTCTTTTATGCACTTCAATTAACCTACCATATGCTTTTGTTTCCCATGACTTAAATTGCATCAACACTTTTTGTATTACCAATGTATAAAATGTCATGGAGCATATTTCAAATCCTGTTCAACTGTTTGTACATGTAATTGTGCTTTCTTTCAATAAAACCTTTTTTGTGGAAAAAAAAAAAGACAGAACATTTAAAAAAAAAACAAGTTTTTCTTTGTTTCTGGTAAAATTTTTTGTAAATAGGTACGTTTTCTCCTTCAATGATGGGCACGGATATTTCTGCACTGATGGGCACTGATACAGTGGCACTGATGGGCACCGATGAGGTGGCACCAATGAGGTGGCACTGATGGGCACTGATAGGCGGCACTGATGGGCACTGATAGGTGGCACTGATAGGTGGCACTGGTATGTGGCACTGATGGGCACTCATAGGTGGCACTGATAGGAACTCATAGGCGGCACTGATGGGCACTCATAGGTGGCATTGATTGGTATATATGGGTTGCACTGATGGGTACTTATGGGTGGCACTGATGTGTGGCACTGATGGGCACAGATGGGCACTGATGGGCACTGACAGGTGGCACCGATGGGCAATGACAGGTGGCACCGATGGGCAATGACAGGTGGCACTGATAAAACATTGGGGTCATTGCTGGGCAGATCTGGGACATAATGGTGCCAATCAGTGCCCATTTGTGGGCATTGATTGGCACAGATTGGGCACATGTGGATGGCCATGGGGTACATACCTGGCCATCCACATGTTGCCCCTTCCCTGGTGGTCCTAGTGGCGATCCCTGGTGGTCCGGTGTGGTGATCTGAGGGGGGGCTGTGCTGATAAACAATCAGCGCAGACCCCCCCTGCCAGGAGAGCCGCCGATCAGCTCTCCTCTACTCGCGTCTGTCAGACATGAGTGAGGAAGAGCCAATCAACGGCTCTTCACATTGACAGCATGATCAGCCGTGATTGGACACGGCTGATCACGTGGTAAAGAGCCTCCGCCGGAGGCTCTTTACCAAGATCGGTGGAGTGGTGTGTCAGGTTGACACACCGCTCCACCGATCGCCGCGATGCGTGCCCCCGGGGGCGCGCGGCGGCATGTTATCGTGCTGGACATCATATGACGCCCAGTCAGGATAACAGAACCACTTCCCGGATGTCAATCCGCTATAGGGCGGGCGGGAAGTGGTTAATCAATATAAACCATTCTAGACTGATAATCCTTTCTGTGTTTACCCATTTTATTCTTATTTTTACCAATTATTTTTACCAATTCTTTTGAAACAAAAAATTATAATTCCAATGTACCTTAAAAATACCAAAATAATCTTTCCATCTGATATCTCAGTTGACATCTCTGTTGGCATCCCTGGTACCTTCAGATCTATAATTGTTAACCATAACTTTAGCTACTGGAATAAATTATTAAACATACTCATTAGAAGTAGAAATCTCATTCAAGACATCATTTCTATTTAAATTTAGCAAAGGCCTAGCCATGTTTTGTGAACAAACTTCTGAAATACCTGCACCTGTTGTTTGCAATGATTGCAACCACACTTCTTTCTATACAACAGATTATATAAATAACTAAGTATGCTAACCTCAAAAGACATCCTGTCATTAACTCAAAAAGTTAATAAACCCTATGTTTAGAAAATAATAACGTTTTTAAACTAAAACTATAGCAGGTAAATAAGTCATCCAATCTTTACCTTATTCTTGAATCAGCTTACCCTATTTAGGCTTTATAATACTATTCATACGTTCTACAATACCTGTCCTATAAAATTTTAAATCATTATCTGATTCCATGGTTTAAAGTCCAACCCCAATGGAATATGACATAAGTTCACAACAACTTAGCTTTTGTTAAAAATATTATTTTTTCTAGAATTACCTCAATTAATTTATCAAAAAGAAACATTAACTAAAAAAAACATCCTAGTATCCTCCTTTAGCATGTGAAAAAAATGTATATAATCAATCTATATAGATTTTCCAAATTCCTCAATACTTTGCAGCATCGGGTTACTCTTTCCTTTTGGATTGTTCTATAAACAAATAAAACAATATTCAGAAGTTTGATGACAAAGTGTTCTAAAATGAGTAGTTCAGAATGTCTTTCATTAGCTTAACCTCTTGCTTACTGGGCACTTAAACCCCCCTCCTGCCCAGATCAATTTTCAGCTTTCAGCGCTGACGCACTTTGAATGACAATTGCGTGGTCATATAACACTGTACGCAAATGAAATTTTTATCATTTTTTCCCCACAAATAGAGCTTTCTTTTGGTGGTATTTAATCACAGCTGGGATTTTATTTTTTGCTAAACAAACAAAAAAAGATGGAAAATTTTGAAAAAAAAATCATGTTTCATAGTTTGTTATAAAATTTTGCAAACAGGTAATTTGTCTCCTTCATTGATATGCGCTGATGAGGCGGCACTGGTGGGCACTGATAGGCTGCACTCATAGGCACAGTTAAGGCGGCACTGATGGGGACAGATAAGGCGGTACTGATGGGCACAGATAAGGCGGCACTGATGGCCACTGATGGGTGGCACAGATAGGTGGCACTGATGGGCACTGATAGGCTGCACTCATAGGCACAGTTAAGGCGGCACTGATGGGGACAGATAAGGCGGTACTGATGGGCACAGATAAGGCGGCACTGATGGCCACTGATGGGTGGCACAGATAGGTGGCACTGATGGGCACTGATAGGTACCACTGATGGGGGCACTGATGGGCGGCACTCCTCCCCCAACCAAAGTACTTACTTTTACCAGAAATACTCATTTACAAAGACTTTTACCAATTGTTATTTTTACAATTTTTTTTTAGATTGAACAAAACTTTCATATTTTAATATTTTCTCTAGCTAACCTTAAGTAAATTAGGACAATCTACTACTTTTAATTTAATAACCAAATCCAAGTTTGGAATTTTTTTGTAAAAATTGTTCAATCCTTAACTTATTATTTCCTGCAACCAAATCTGTAGGATTTTTGTAAAACACTAAACACCATGTTGTTTTCCATTATCTCAATTTCATACAATTCTTTCCACAATATGAATCAATAGATTTTTTTCTCTGAAAACTTTGTTCTGACCCCTTTTATGTGTTTTAGAATGACCACGTGTATTAACACACATTTCCATTGTTCAGGGCTTAAATATTCATAAACATTTACATGCAGCATTAAACTTAGTTTCCTTCTTAAAGAACTTCTTTACACTCTGGCGTTAATTAATTACCTTACTACTGCATGTATTCCCGATAGTACAGGCAGTGGCGGAATTATAGGGGTCGCTGAGATGGCCATGGCGACCGGGCCCCTTGCTGCAGGGGCCCCCTGTGCTCTTCGATAGGAGCAATGGCAGGGGCGGCTGAGACCGAGCTCCCCGATCGTCAGCCGAACTGTAATCGGCACTGACTGTGCAGGGAGCTTGTCAAAGTGAAAGTAATGTGTGCTGTGCTCTTTGTCTCCCCCTACAGTGCAGTACCCGGCAGGAAGAGCTAAAAGTAAAGAAGGTCTGCCATTTTTTTATAAGACTATCTATCTACTGTATGTTTGTGTGTGTGTATGTATGCATGTGTGTGTGCATATGTATGTGTGCGTGCATGTATGTATATGTGTGTGCATGTATGTATGTATGTGAGTGTGCATGTATGTATGCATATGTATGTATGTATGTGAGTGTGCATGTATGTATGTGAGTGTGCATGTATGTATCTATGTGTGTGTGCATGTATGTATGTATGTATGTATGTGAGTGTGCATGTATGTATCTATGTGTGTGTGCATGTATGTATGCATATGTATGTATGTGAGTGTGCATGTATGTATGTATGTATGTGAGTGTGCATGTATGTATGCATGTATGTATGTGAGTGTGCATGTGTTTATCAGTGGCTGTGCATCCATAAGGGTGCACAGGCACTGCCCCTTCTCTCGAGCCACCCCCTCCCTCTACAGTATGACCAATGGATAGATTCATGCATAGCATGAATCTATCCATGGCCACTGCTGCCACCCCTATATTTAGGTGTCCAGACCCTTTTTGGGCACCAGGTGCCTGAATTACAGTGGCGGGGGGTGTTTTTGAAGCACCTGATTAGAGCCATTGGCTCTAATAGGTGCCAAAAAAGGTGAACTGCGAGTGCCATGCTTGGCGCTCACAATCCACCCAGGTGTGTTAGAAAAGTGAATTAATATTCACTTTCCTAACACTGAACCTTCTTTCCTGCCAATCAGGTGTGCGGGTCTGTTACCTGTCACCTTATTGGCTGAAACGATAGGCGCGGCTATTGGACGCCTATCAGGAGGAGAGGACAGGAGATGAGGACGGCAGGAGACGCATGGAGGACTCCGCTCGTGGCCGTCACCTGCTTCCCCACCGAAACAGGGTAAGTGCTGGGCAGACAGCGGGCGGGCGGGATTCACAGTGGCAGCATTCGATGGCACAGTTGCAGCATTTGATGGCACACTGGCAGCATTTGATGGGCACATTGGCAGCATTTAATGGGCACAGTGGTGGCATTTGATGGGCACAATGATGGCATCTGATGGCACAGTGCTGGCATCTGAAGGCACAGTGGCAGACTTTGATGGGCACAGTGGCAGACTTTGATGGGCACAGTGGCAGCATTTGATGGGCACACTGATGCCATTTGATGGCACAGCAGCAGAGTTTGATAGGCACAGTGGCAGCATTTGATGGGCACAGTGGCGATATTTGATGGCACAGTGGCGGCATTTGATGGGCACAGTGGTGGTGTTTGATGGCACAGTGGCGGCGTTTGATGGCACAGTGGCAGCAATTGATGGGCACAGTGGCTGCAATTGATGTTTTTTTTTCTAAATTTCTCAGTTTGCTGGCACCTCCCTAAAAATTTTGAGCACCAGCTGCCACTGGTTTATATGTGCGTGCATATGTGCATTTATATATATATATGTGTGTGTATTTTTATATATATATGTGTGTGTGTGTGTGTGTGTGTTTACATGTATGTATGCACATTTTAGGTATACACTTTTAATCCTGACCCCCTATATGTGTACAATCAGAACTGATTTTTTTTTACATTTTTTTTTGCTTGTTCATAATACCAGCAAAAAAATGCTGTTCGTCCGAAAAGCAATCCATGCTCAGTTTGCTTTTCAGAGGCATTTGACAGCCGGTAAAGAGGCAATATGTTGCCTACTGACCGCCTGTTTTAACCCCTTAAATGCATCATCATTATCCCGCAAGTGCATGCAATGCGCACAGTTGCAGGGTAGTTGAAGTTCTGCCCATTCACATAGGGGTAAACTTCAAGGGTGCCTTGACTGGAAAAAGATTGAGAAACACCGACATACAGGAACCCATCTCTCCATTTTCCTCCTGCAGCCACTGAATGCCTGTGGGGGGGGAGAGGAGGAGAAGCGGGGGGATAGAGAAATCAATTCCTTTATATGCAGCCACCCACTTGTGACCGGGCCCTGTTGTTCCGCCACCAGGCTCGGGGAAAAGAGCCCTGTCAGAGGGGCCCTTCATGGTTTCTTGCACCGGGGGCCCTGAAGGTTCTAGTTACGCCACTGAGTACAGGAAAATACTTCTGAGCCTTGAGGTGTTAACCATCCCATGTTACCCTTTTATATAAACAAACACACTCACCCCTTGTTTAGTATGATAGTCCTGTGTACACTTAAAAAAAACAAGAGATGAATAATGTCCTTTAACCACTTCAGCCCCGGAAGGTTTTACCCCCTTCCTGACCAGAGCACTTTTTACAATTCAGCACTGCGTCGCTTTAACTGCTAATTGCGCGGTCATGCAATGCTCTACCCAAACGAAATTTGCGTCCTTTTCTTCTCACAAATAGAGCTTTCTTTTGATGATATTTGATCACCTCTGCCGTTTTTATTTTTTGCGCTATACACGGAAAAAGACCGAAAATTTTGAAAAAAAATGATATTTTCTACTTTTTGTTCTAAAAAAAATCCAATAAACTCAATTTTAGTCATACATTTAGGCCAAAATGTATTTGGCCACATGTCTTTGGTAAAAAAAATGTCAATAAGCGTATATTTATTGGTTTGCGCAAAAGTTATAGCGCCTACAAACTAGGGTACATTTTCTGGAATTTACACAGCCTTTAATTTATGACTGCCTATGTCGTTTCTTGAGGTGCTAAAATGGCAGGGCAGTACAAAACCCCCACAAATGACCCCATTTTGGAAAGTAGACACCCCAAGGAATTTGCTGAGAGGCATGTTGAGCCCATTGAATATTCATTTTTTTTGTCCCAAGTGATTGAATAATGACAAAAAAAAAAAAAAAAATTACAAAAAGTTGTCACTAAATGATATATTGCTCACACAGGCCATGGGCATATGTGGAATTGCACCCCAAAATACATTTAGCTGCTTCTCCCGAGTATGGGGATACCACATGTGTGGGACTTTTTGGGAGCCTAGCCGCGTACGGGGCCCCGAAAACCAATCACTGCCTTCAGGGTTTCTAAGGGCGTACATTTTTGATTTTACTCCTCACTACCTATCACAGTTTTGAAGGCCATAAAATGCCCAGATGGCATAAAACCCCCCCAAATGACCCCATTTTGGAAAGTCGACACCCCAAGCTATTTGCTTTGAGGCATGTTGAGTCCATGGAATGTTTTATATTTTGACACAAGTTGCGGGAAAGTGACAAATTTTTTTTTTTTTTTTTTTTTTTTGCACAAAGTTGTCACTAAATGATATATTGCTCACACAGACCATGGGCATATGTGGAATTGCACCCCAAAATACATTTAGCTGCTTCTCCTGAGTATGGGGATACCACATGTGTGAGACTTTTTAGGAGCCTAGCCGCGTACGGGGCCCCGAAAACCAATCACTGCCTTCAGGATTTCTAAGGGCATACATTTTTGATTTTACTCCTCACTGCCTATCACAGTTTCGGAGGCCATGGAATGCCCAGGTGGCACAAACCCCCCCCCAAATGACCCCATTTTGGAAAGTAGACACCCCAAGCTATTTGCTGAGAGGCATGGTGAGTATTTTGCAGCTCTCATTTGTTTTTGAAAATAAAGAAAGACGAGAAAAAAAATTTTTTTTTTTTCTTTTTTCAATTTTCAAAACTTTGTGACAAAAACTGAGGTCTGCAAAATACTCACTATACCACTCAAGAAATAGCTTGGGGTGTCTACTTTCCAAAATGGGGTCATTTGGGGGGGTTTTTTGCCACCTGGGCATTCCATGGCCTCCGAAACTGTGATAGGCAGTGAAGAGTGAAATCAAAAATTTACGGCCTTAGAAAGCCTGAAGGCAGTGATTGGTTTTTGGGGTCCCGTACGCGGCTAGGCTCCCAAAAAGTCTCACACATGTGGTATCCCCGTACTCAGGAGAAGCAGCAGAATGTATTTTGGGGTGTAATTTCACATATTCCCATGGCATGTTTGAGCAAAATATCATTTAGTGACAACTTTGCGCAAAAAAAAATAAAAAAAATAAAAAATTGTCTCTTTCCCGCAACTTGTGTCACAATATAAAATATTCCATGGACTCGACATGCCTCTCAGCAAATAGCTTGGGGTGTCTACTTTCCAAAATGGGGTCATTTGGGGGGGTTTTGAACTGTCCTGGCATTTTATGCACAACATCTAGAGGCTTATGTCACACATCACCCACTCTTCTAACCACTTGAAGACAAAGCCCTTTCTGACACTTATTGTTTACATAAAAAAATAATTTTTTTTTGCAAGAAAATTACTTTGAACCCCCAAACATTATTTTTTTTTTAAAGCAAATGCCCTACAGATGAAAATGGTGGGTGTTTCATTTTTTTTTTTCACACAGTATTTGCGCAGCGATTTTTCAAACGCATTTTTTGGGGAAAAACACACTTTTTTACATTTTAATGCACTAAAACACACTATATTGCCCAAATGTTTGGTGAAATAAAAAAGATGATCTTAGGCCGAGTACATGGATACCAAACATGACATGCTTTAAAATTGCGCACAAACGTGCAGTGGCGACAAACTAAATACATTTTTAAAAGCCTTTAAAAGCCTTTACAGGTTACCACTTTAGATTTACAGAGGAGGTCTACTGCTAAAATTACTGCCCTCGATCTGGCCTTCGCGGTGATACCTCACATGCATGGTGCAATTGCTGTTTACATTTGACGCCAGACCGACGCTTGCGTTCGCCATAGCGCGAGAGCAGGGGGGACAGGGGTGCTTTTTTTTTTTTTTTTTTTTTTTATTTTTTTTTCATTATTATTATTATTTTTTTATCTTATTTTTAAACTGTTCCTTTCATTTTTTTTTTTTAAATCATTTTTATTGTTATCTCGGGGAATGTAAATATCCCCTATCATAGCAATAGGTAGTGACAGGTACTCTTTTTTGCAAAAATTGGGGTCTATTAGACCCTAGATTTCTCCTCTGCCCTCAAAGCATCTGACCACGCCAAGATCGGTGTGATAAAATGCTTTCCCAATTTCCCAATGGCGCTGTTTACATCCGGCGAAATCTAAGTCATAAAATGCTCGTAGCTTCCGGTTTCTTAGGCCATAGAGATGTTTGGAGCCACTCTGGTCTCTGATCAGCTCTATGATCAGCTGGCTGAATCACCGGCTGCATTCTCAGGTTCCCTGTTGAGACAGGAGAGCCAGAGAAAAACACGGAAGACGTTGGGGGGGGGGGGGCATTCCCTCCGACTGCTTGTAAAAGCAGTCTAGAGGCTAATTAGCCGCTAGGATTGCTTTTACATGAAAGCTGACCGCTGGCTGAAAAGAATGATACCAAGATGATACCTAAACCTGCAGGCATCATTCTGGTATAACCACTCAAAGTCGTGAATGGCGTACCTGAAGACAAAAAAATGGTTAACAATAAAGCACAGTAAACGGTAAGGTATAAAAAATTGCATACCTGAAAAACAAACATGATAAAACATAATAACAATAAAACATTGCAGAATAGAATACAGTAAAAAAGAGCAGAACAATAGAGAGAGAATAGAGAGAGAGAGAACAATAAAACGCCAACTATTTTTTTTTTATTTTATATTTTTGTTTGTGTTTTTTTTTTTTTTTTTACACTTTTTTTGTAACTAACTTTTATAACGGTAACCGGTTCCAGGTTCGGGTCTCTCAAAATGCGATGGCATCTTGGGAGACCCTGTGAAATGGCGCCTAGTCTGTGCAATGCTGTACCCTACGCTAATACTCAACTAGTGTATGGTAGCGTTCAAAACATTCACCAATGCAAAGACCAGGATTGTCCGGACAGGAGGGACAATAATAGTGGGTGTCACGCCTATATCCGCGCTTGCTGCAGACACGACATCTTTTTTGGGGGGGTTCGCTGGGTAGGGGTACTCGGGAGGACATAAAGAAATTGCCTCTCATGCAGCTGACTGAATTTGGTTGGGGAAGTGAATGGGGGAAGTACGGGCGCTGCAGAAGTGGTGGGTTCCCAATTAGGATTGGCGAATGCAGCAGGAAGGGCACTATGGGCACGACGGGCCTGTGTTTGTCTTTTTGGTGGCAGCGGGACACTACTTGTGCTTGCCACCTCACCAGCTTGAACTGCACTTATGGGACTCGCCACGTCACCAAGTGTTACTGCAGTGCTGGTTTGACTACGACCGGGGTGTACTAGGCCGCTGGCGCTTGCCAGTTCACCAAAACGCTACCAAAAAAACTGTTAGCGATCGCAGGGATCAGGCCTGACTCTGCGAACGCTGCAGTTATGCGTTTAGTGTTTTGTGTCAGTGATCGATCAATACTGCACTTGGGTGGGCTGGGCTGGGCCGGGCGGAGGGGCAAAACGCAGGTGCTAGCAGGTATCTGGGCTGATCCCGCTAACACTGCGTTTTTGGGAACCCTAAACTGCTGGGGACGCTAGTATAGATCTGATCGGATCAGATATTGATCCGATCAGATACTATACCACTAAGGGAGGCGCATGCTGCGTGCGTGGGTGTTAGCGGTACTGGCGCTAATCTGACGCTGCCTGGGGCGACGCATATCACCGCCGGGCGATCGGGGGGCTAAACCTTTATTCGGTAATAAACGGCGGGTGCCCTGACACTATAAAAAATAAACGAACTAACCAGCGTCACCCGTAACAGTTATACGGTGATCAGTGGTGAAAGGGTTAACTAGGGGGCAATCAAGGGGTTAAAACATTTATTAGGCAGTATATGGGGGTCCCTGTCGCTATAAAACGCTGACGGCGAACCTAAATATTTACGTCCCTAACTAGCGTCACCAGCGACACTAATACAGCGATCAGAAAAATGATCGCTTAGCAACACTGGTGACAGGGGGTGATCAAGGGGTTAAAACTTTATTAGGGGGGTTAGGGGGGTACCCTAGACCTAAAGGGGGCCTAAGACTCACTGCCCTAACACACTAACTGACACAAACTGACACCAATACAGTAATCAGAAAAAAAAAAAAAAAAAAAACCTGCTTGGTGTCAGTTTGTGACAGGGGGGGGGGGTGATCGGGGGGGGATCGGGGGGCGATCGGGGGGGGGATCGGGGTGAAATGTGTGCCTGGCATGTTCTACTGTGTGTGTGTGTTTGGTGCACTCACAGTTCAGTCTTCTCTCCTCGGCCCGGAACGGAAAATACCGAGCCGAGGAGAGATGACATCATTTCCTCTGCCTCTGTGTACAATACAGAGGCAGGGAAATGATCCCATTGGCTGGGAGCGATCGCGAGGGGGGGGCCACGAATGGATGGCCTCCCCCTCACCACCGATCGCCGGGGGACATTTGCCGACCGCCGCAGGCACCGGGGGGGGGGTCCGATCGGACCCCCCACCCGCGGGCAGGCAGGGACGTACAGGTAAGCCCTTTTGCCTGCCCGTGCCGCTTTGTCGACGTACATCGTCGTGCGGCGGTCGGCAAGTGGTTAACTTTGTCTGTTGTTCATTGCCTTTTCTTTTGTTTGTTACTTTTTCTTTTGCTTGTTGCTTTTTCTTGGAAGAATATTGTTCTGAAGCTTTTTTCTTTGAAGAATACATTTCTTGTAGCTTTAGCCTTGTTCCTTGAATTGTGTGCTGTAGTGTGCTGTAGTGTTTGCCTGTTGATTTTTCTTTGCCTTTTGTTCTTGGACCTTCCATCTTCATACATCAAAATCCGACTTTCATATTAGCTCACCCAAAGAGTACATCTGCCTGTTGTACTTTTTTTTTAAATTTAATCTTTATTGAATTTTTTTTTTCATGTATAACATACAAAATCCCTTTAAAATATTTTAACATACATCCAATTTATTTCTAATTCCTTTCCCTTATGCCACCCCCTCCCTCTTCCTTTCCTGATCTGTTGTCCTCGTTTCCCTTACTTCCTTATCTTCTGTCTGTTTCTATCATTCCCTGGACATATTTCTCTGATGTCTTAAAGACATTCCACCTTTCCCAGGTTACATTATGACTTTCTTCTTGTCCCTTGTCTCTGCTACATAGGTATTCCATATTACCAGCATGCTCTACTCTTTGAAGTCATTCTCTCATGGTTGGCCTCCCAGAGTACAACCGTTTTTTTGAGAAGTCCCTTTTCTGCGTTCAGAAGGAAAGGGACCAGACTTTTCTTATATTGCTTTGTTGTTTTGTTTGTCCCATGGAACAGACAGTTCCAAGGATTTTGTGGGATCTTCTCCCCGGTTATCCCTTCAGTATATTCTAACATTTCTTGCCAATACTCTTTTTTTTTTTTTTTGGACACTCCCACCATATGTGAAAAGTCGTTCCTATTTGACCACATTCCTCCAGCACTGCTGGGACTTGTTTGGTTGTAATTTATTGATTTACTCTTGGTGTCAAGTGCCATCGTACCATACATTTATAGTTTGCTTCTACAGTAGTCATGTCAGATGTGTAGTTATATACTACTCTTATCAATTGTGCCTCATCTAATTTGATACCCATGTCTTGCTCCCATTTTCTAATAAAGGGTAAGGTCCCCTTTTGTTCTAGTTCAGTTAATATTCTATACATTTGGGATATTCCATTTTTTAATGATGTTTTTATATTACAAAGTTTTTCAATTGGGGTTAACATTTTCTCACACCTAGGGATGAGCTTTGAGTTCGAGTTGAACTCATGTTCGACTCGAACATTGGCTGTTCGCAAGTTCGCCGAACAGCGAACAATTTGGGGTGTTCGCGGCAAATTCGAATGCCGCGGAACACCCTTTAAAAGTCTATGGGAGAAATCAAAAGTGCTAATTTTAAAGGCTTATATGCAAGTTATTGTCATAAAAAGTGTTTGGGGACCTGGGTCCTGCCCCAGGGGACATGGATCAATGCAAAAAAAAGTTTTAAAAACGGCCGTTTTTTCTGGAGCAGTGATTTTAATAATGCTTAAAGTCAAACAATGCTTAAACCCAACCAGAAGAACCAGAAGAACCAGAAGAAGAAGAAGAAGAAGAAGATGAAGGAAGATAGAAGAAAGAAGAAAGAAGAAGCATTTAAATTAAGGAATTGTCAAAAACTGTCTCTTGTCATTTTTAACATTTTTGACAGTTTTTTGTGAAAAGGTAGGGGTACTTTTATACCTCCTTACCATTTAACACAGGGGGGGCGGGATCTGGGGGTCCCTTTGTTAAAGGGGGCTTCCAGATTCTGATAAGCCCCCCGCCCACAGACCCCCACAACCACCGGCCAGGGTTGTGGGGATGAGGCCCTTGTCCTCATCAACATGGGGGGACCCCACGCTGTTTTTTTTTTTTTTTGGCACAGGGTTCCCCTTAAAATCCATACCTCAGGTCTGGTATGGAATTTAGGGGGACCCCCACATCATTTTTTTTTTAATTTTGGCAGGGGTTCCCCTGTGGGGAATTCCCATGCCATTTTTATCAATGAACTTCTATGTGTATTGTTGGCAATGCATTAATAGCCGCGAATAGTTTTAAATGACTTTTTTCCTTCGAAATGTCATTTTGCTGTCAGACTCTTCCCCCAGCTACGAAATTTAAAGGGATATTACACTTTTATTGTTTGACTTTAAGCATTATTAAAATCACTGCTCTTGAAAAAACGACCGTTTTTATAACTTTTTTTTGCATTGATCCATGTCCCCTGGGGCAGGACCCAGGTCCCCAAACACTTTTTATGACAATAACCTGCATATAAGCCTTTAAAATTAGCACTTTTGATTATTCATGTTCGTGTCCCATAGACTTTAACGGCGTTCGTGTGTTCGAACAAATTTTTTTCCTGTTCGCATGTTCTGGTGCGAACCGAACAGGGGGGTGTTCGGCTCATCCCTACTCACACCTAATTGGTTGAGGTATTGTATCTACAAGATGTTTTAATTGCAAATATTCCCAGTCATTAAAATAGTGCCATCCATGTACCATTAATAAATCTCTTGTTAGGTCCTAATTTTATCTTGTGTGGTGATATCTTTTAGTTGTGCTTGTCCTAATTGTTTCCCTAATCGTGTCCCATTTCCTGGAATAAAAAATATTGTGCTCGCTAATGAAATTAAAGGGGAATTATATTTCCATTTTTATTTTCTATATAATGTGTCCCATATTTTGAATACATTTTTAGTTAATTCATGTGTGTCTCTCCTATGTGTTCTTAATTTCGGTGGGATCCAAATGTTTTTTTTTTAATTGTGAAGTGTTTGGTGTATCTTCTATTTTCACCCATCTTTTTTTAGTGTTTATATTTATCCATTTTATTAATCTTGTCAGTACAAATGCCTTATAGTATCTTTCTGTGTCTGGGACTGCCAATCCTCCATTTATTTTTTTCCTAGTTAGAAGGGTGTTTTTTTACTCTAGGTTTTTTATGCTGCCATGGGTGATTCTCTATCAGCTTTCAACATTTCCATTCCACTTACAACAGACAAGGATTTTTTAGTTCACAAAATGGAGGAGATTCCTCCCAACACTTAGCCGCACCGTTCACTATTACACCAGACTCTGTTTCCCATTTCAACATTCAAAACATCATTAATCTTTCAAATCATTCACTCACTCAAGCCAAATGCAATCTTTTGCAGAAAGGCCTCAGTTTCTGTCCAGGTGTTGGTTTGAACACGTTTGAGATAAATAAAGATCTCAATCTTTTTGCTCGAAAACTCTACTACAAAAGTATTTTCTCTAAAGAAACTAATGTTTCTCAAATAGAAACTAATAAATCAGATGAGGCCTTAGACGACCTCCTCAGTCTTCTTGAGGAACAGGATCCTAGTGACCTTATTGATTCAGTAGATATTGAAGCCCTGTTGGAGGCTCATATCTCCAAAGAATCATCTCCCTCGTTAGGTACAAAGAAATTTTTTAAAAAGTCTGACAAATTTCCCTCTTTTTCTGGTAATCCCAAGTTAGCGGCTTTTATAGCCTCAACTACAGCAGAAATTTGCAAATTAAAACCATTTGCGCACTGTAGCAATCTTACCAAAGAGGAACATGCTGCATTAAAATCTTTAAAAAAAATATACCCCCTAACAATTAGACCATCTGACAAGGGAGGAAATATTGTCATTATGACCAATGAGCAATATGTAGTAATGTGTCAAAAAGTTGTTGCCAACAAATCTTGGTACAATCTCAAAAAGCATTATTGAGAAATTCAACAATGCTTTTTATGACCTGGTAGACGGTGCCTTCTGTAATGGGGCCATTGACAAGGATCAGGGGCGTAACTATAGGGGGTGCAAGAGTCGCAGCCACGACTGGGCCCTGTGCTGCAGGGGGCCCGTGCGGCCCCCCTTTACACATGGCCGGTAGCATCATAGGCTAGGAATACCAATGCGTGCCCCATGCGCACGGGTGGCTGGCTGCTGACTGGAGGTGGGGGGTGACTATCAGAGCTCCATGCTTGAGTACCGCACTGGCTGCTGTTTAGTTCTGCGTTCCCTGCATGACCTGTGTCCACAGCCAGCTCCTCTGGGTCCCCCTCTCC
Organism: Lithobates clamitans; assembly: GCA_037952925.1. Lineage (NCBI taxonomy): Eukaryota > Metazoa > Chordata > Amphibia > Anura > Ranidae > Lithobates > Lithobates clamitans. Next base: position 814,209 of record JBBGZY010001492.1, read on the forward strand.
TGCTCCATGCAGCACCGCTCAGTCCGTTTTCAGTCCCGCCCCCTGAGTCGGCTCACACTGCACTCCATGCTTCTAAAGGGGCAAACAAACTGAGCACACAGAGGCAGTGTGTGCAGCCCTGTGAGAGCCGGCTCCTCGGAGGACACTGCAGGCTTGTCTGCCAGTCCCCCTCCTCCCCCTTAAAGTGGGGTTCCACCCAAAAAAACAAACATATCTAAAAAATTCTAAAAAAAAAAACAAAAAAAATTTGGATATTTTTTTTTTTTTACTCACCTCTAAATGCCTGTTGCTAGGTGGTCCCTCGTAGTCTGCCCCTTCCTCTGCCTGGGCTGGTGACATCACTTCCCCCTGGCACAGGAAGGGCTCGGCTCTTCTCCCTCCCTCCTGTCAATCATCTGGGACCCATTACAGGTCCCAGGTGATTGAGCGGCCAATCACGGCGCGCGGCGCCGCTCGCGCATGCGCAGTGGGTGCCAGGCTGTGAAGCCACAGCCCGGCGCCCACAGTTGAAATGACGGCGCCGACGAGCGGAGGGGGGGGACGAGCGGGGCTTCGATCCCCCGCATCGCTGGACCCAGGGACAGATAAGTGTCCAATTAAAAGTCAGCAGCTGCAGTATTTGTAGCTGCTGACTTTTAATTTTTTTTTTTTTTAATGGCCCGCCTCGGTGGAACTCCTCTTTAATACACAGATGACAGGTCTTTCTGGGAGATACACTGATCATCTGTGCAGCATGCTGGAGGGAGCCCAGGCCAACATGGATGAGTGTCCGGCCTGCAGCTTGGTCATGGTGAGTGAGATGACCCCATCCCCCACACATACCATCACATACCCCCCTCCATCACCCTTAAGACAGGGACCCCATCTCCCTTAAGGACAGGGACCCCATCTCCCCTAAGGACAGGGACCCATCTCTACTAAGGACAGAGACCCATCACCTCTGAGACAGGGACCCCATCTCCCCTAAGGACAGGGACCCCATCACCCCTAAGGACAGGGACCCCATCACCCCTAAGGACAGGGACCCCATCTTCCCTAAGGACAGGGACCCCATCTTCCCTAAGGACAGGGATCCCATCTCCCCTAAGGACAGGGACCCCATCACCTCAGAGACAGGGACCCCATCTCCCCTAAGGAGAGGGACCCCATCTCCCCTAAGGACAGGGACCCCATACATGGACCCCATCACCCCTAAGGACAGGGACCCCATCACCCCTAAGGACAGGGACCCCATCACCCCTAAGGACAGGGACCCCATCTTCCCTAAGGACAGGGACCCCATCTCCCCTAAGGACAGGGACCCCATCTCCCCTAAGGACAGGGATCCCATCTCCCCTAAGGACAGGGACCCCATCACCTCAGAGACAGGGACCCCATCTACCCTAAGGAGAGGGACCCCATCTCCCCTAAGGACAGGGACCCCATACAGGGAGCCCATCACCCCTAAGGACAGGGACCCCATCACCCCTAAGGACAGGGAGCCCATCACCCCTAAGGACAGGGAGCCCATCACCCCTAAGGACAGGGAGCCCATCACCTCTGAGACAGGGATCCCATCTCCCCTAAGGAGAGGGACCCCATCTCCACTAAGGACAGGGACCCCATCACCTCAGAGACAGGGACCCCATCTCCCCTAAGGAGAGGGACCCCATCTCCCCTAAGGACAGGGACCCCGTCTCCCCTAATGACAGGGACCCCATCTCCCCTAAGGACAGGGACCCCATCACCTCTGAGACAGGGACCCCATCTCCCCTAAGGACAGGGACCCCATCTCCCCTAAGGACAGGGACCCCATCTCCCCTAAGGACAGGGACCCCATCACCTCTGAGACAGGGACCCATCACCTCTGAGACAGGGACCCCGTCTCCCCTAAGGACGGGACCCTATCACCCCTAAGGACAGGGACCCTATCACCTCTAAGGACAGGGACCCCATCACCTCTGAGACAGGGACCCCATCTGCCCTAAGGACAGGGACCCCATCTCCCCTAAGGATAGGGAGCCCATCACCCCAAAGGACAGGGACCCCATCTCCCCCAAGGAAAGGGAGCCCATCACCTCTGAGACAGGGATCCCATCTCCCCTGAGGACAGGGACCCCATCTCCCCTAAGGACAGGGACCCCATCTCCTCTAAGGACAGGGATCCCATCTCCCCTAAGGACAGGGACCCCATCACCTCAGAGACAGGGACCCCATCTCCCCTAAGGAGAGGGAGCCCCTCTCCCCTAAGGAGAGGGACCCCATCTCCCCTAAGGACCCGGACCCCACCTCTCCTAAGGACAGGGACCCCTTACAGGGACCCCATCACCTCTAAGGACAGGGACCCCATCACCTCTGAGACAGGGACCCCATCTGCCCTAAGGACAGGGACCCCATCTCCCCTAAGGACAGGGACCCCATCTCCCCTAAGGACAGGGACCCCATCTCCCCTAAGGACAGGGACCCCATCTCCCCTAAGGACAGGGACCCCATCTCCCCTATCGACAGGGACCCCACTTCCCCTAAGGACAAGGACCCCATACAGGGACACCATCACCCCTAAGAACAGGGACCCCATCACCTCTGAGACAGGGATCCCATCTCCCCTAAGGACAGGGACCCCATCACCCCTAAGGACAGGGACCCCATCTCCGCTAAGGACAGGATCCCCATCACCCCAAAGGACAGGGATCCCATCACCTCTGAGACAGGGACCCCATCACCCCTGGGGAAAGGGACCCCATATCCCCTAAGGACAGGGACCCCATCTCCCCTGGGGAAAGGTACCCCGTCTCTCCTGGGGACAGGGCGCACTTCTCCCCAGAGGGCAGGGACCCCTTCTCATCTGGGGACAGGGACCCTCTTCTCACCTGGGGACAGGGACCCTCTTCTCACCTGGGGACAGGTACCCCATCACCCCTGGGGACAGGTACCCCATCACCTCTGAGACAGGGACCCCATCTCCCCTAAGGACAGGGACCCCATCACCCCTAAGGACAGGGGACCACATCACCCCTGGGGACAGGGACCCCATCTCCCCTAAGGACAGGGACCCCCATCTCCCCTAAGGACAGGGACCCCATGTCACCTGGGGAAAGGGACCCCATCGCCCATGGGAACAGGGCCCTCTTCTCACCTCGGGACAGGGACCCCATCTCACCTGGGGGCAGGAACTCCATTTGCCCTGGGGACTGGGACCCCATCCTTCCTATGGACAGGAACCCCATCCCCCTGGCAATGAGGACTCCATCTTACCTAGGGATCCCATCTTCCCTGGAGACCAGGACCCCACATCCCCTAAGAACAGAAACCCCATCTACAGACCATAATGGCTGGCAGGGCTGGCGTCAGCCATCCTAGGGTGCCAGGATGGAGGAGGGAGCAGGACACACAGAGGAAATCTGAATCCCCAGCTATTTGGGGGGTGTACCAGCAGGGGTCACTGGACACCGGGGGGGGGTACAGCAGGACCAGCGTGCGGTCACTGGAGATGGGGATTGGGTACCAGCAAGGTGTGCACTCCAGCCCATGTAGCTGAGGCTGCAGAGAAGGCGATTGGGGACTGTGTCCTCAGTCTTCCTCTTTATCTCAAAGGTGGAACATCATAGGTCTGTTTAAACCTCTGAAATGTCACCAAAGCCCCCCAACAGGGCACCTAAAGAATTGTAAAAAAATAATAAAAAACTACTGATACCAGTGGCAGAACTACAGGGCTCACAAAGGTCTTACCTGTAATCGGGCCCTGGAGTTCCACCACCTGACTCAGAGGGAAGGGCCCCAGCTGGGGTTCAGGGGGGCCCTTAATGGTTTCTTGCACCGGGGCCCTGAAGGTTCTAGTTACGCCACTGACAAGGATGTCTGGGAATACATTAGGAACACCTTACCTTTGCATTCCTACACTTTACTGTCTCCCCAAAATACATAAAAATCCAAAGAGTCCTCCAGGACGTCCCATTATTTCAGGTAGCGGTTCTATAACCGAAAAAGTAAAAAGTAAATTCATTGACAGTCACCTCAGACCCTTTGTTGCTGGTCTGTCTTCATACATCAAAGACACCATCCATTTATTACAAAACTTAGAAGGATTACAGATTTCACCTCACTCCTTTCTGGTTTCTATTGACGTAGAAGCGTTATATAGCTCCATTCCTCATCACCTTGGTCTTTCAGCAATAAAACATGTCCTATCACAATCTCACAAAGATGATCGCAAATTAAATTCTTTCCTATTGGAAGCGTTAGATTTTATTCTGACCCACAACATTTTTTCATTTGATGGATCCCACTACCTCCAGGTGCAGGGGGTTGCGATGGGGACTTGTTGTGCCCAATCGTATGCCAACCTGTACCTGGAGGAGTGGGAGCAGTCTCTTCTGGCTGATGAAAATTTATCGTCCTATACTGCCCATGTTGCAGTATGGTTCAGATATATAGATGATGTACTGATGGTGTGGGATGGCACACCAGAGAACTTGCAAGCTTTCATATGTGCAATGAATAATAATGTGTTCAATCTTCATTTCACCATGACTTTTAGTGACACATCCATTACATTCTTGGATTTAAACATCATGAAATCGGCAGATGGTTTGCTTTCCACCGGTTTCTATTGTAAAGAGACCGCTGGGAACACTATTTTGCATGCGTCCAGTTCGCATCCTGAGCCCCTGGTTCTGTCCATTTCTTGTGGGCAGTACTTTAGGCTCAGACGCAACTGCTCTACAGAAATTGAATTCATTCGAGAGGCAAATTTACTTACAAATCATCTTCTAGACCGGGGATACTCATCTACTTGCCTTAAAAAGGCTTTTAGATGCGCACGTGGTCAAATGAGACATGATATATTATTCTCCAAGAAAACATCTGACACTCCAAAACCCGTCACCAGACTGATAACCACTTACAATAAACAGCATAAAGCTATCAAACAAATTTCACAAAAATATTGGCATCTACTACAAATTGATCCAAGTCTAAAAACTCACATATCAGCAACACCTACTATTACCTTCAGACGAGCACGTTCATTAAAGGACCATTTGGTCAAAAGTGAATATACAGGTACCTTTCGATCAGATATCTGCAAAAGACCTGGCACTTTTAGTTGTGGTAAGTGCACAGTCTGTCACTACATGAACACACAACCACAATTCATATTACCGAATGGAAAAATGCATAGATTTAAACACTATGCTAATTGTAAAATGCCTGCCGATGCAGATGTTTTTACATCGACAAAACTAAATTAGAATTTTCTAAGAGAGCAGCACGTCACATCACCAGTATGAAATATGCGAACCCGGACCTCCCTCTGGGGCGACATGTACGAGATCACAATGCGAGTTGATTCCCCCATGTTTCATTCACCATCCTCAATCGGGTCCATCCAGACAGTAGAGGTGGTGACTGGAACAAGATCTTGCTCCAGAGGGAGGTCTGATGGATTGCTGACTTAAATGCACCTTCATTTCCAGGACTCAATACACAATGCAATTTTCGTCCCTTTTAGGACGGATTTGTCTCGGGGGGTTGTGAAAAAGAATAATTGCGCTCTCCTTGGTCACACAAGCATTATTATATTTAATTCAATCTAATCTGATGCGATTATGTTTGTGGTGTTTTTCCTCTTCCGCTTTTCTGTCTACCCAACATTGTATAATGTAATCTTTTGTTCTAAAAAAACAATGTATGTTTTTTCATGCTCCCTGATGAATATGTTGGAATTGATGGGGCTGTCATTAACATGCTGTATGTTTATATTACACTATATGTTTATATACTTAAGTCATGTTGTTATCCCTTTCTATCATTACTGTTTTCAACTCAGCTTCATTTAGTATGTGTTATGCTCATACATACCTGAAAATTTGAACTTCAATTTGGCAATATACCCATGGCCATTCTGTCCTATTCGCTGTGGCTCGGTTCATCCCCGCCCGGTGCATGGGGGCCCGTCCTCTCTCCCCCTTTAGTGGGGGTGGATGGCAGGCCCTCGTTATGTTGCATGCCCTGTCAGCCCTTGAATTCTTGGGCTGTTGTGCTGTTGTGACTATTTGCGCCGGAGGGCTTGACCTGCATGACGCCCTGCCACTGTCTCGCAGCGGCCTGGTGCCGTGCGATTCTCGCCCTGGGGGTCTCTTATGATGGTCCCCGCTAGCTCTTTCCACAAAGAGTGAGGGCCACCCTCTGTTTATGCTAATAAAGCACTGTTATACTTGGTCTCCCCTGTTGTGTACATATCTCAATTGCCTTTCGGCAACTTTTGGCTGCCGTGGATACATGTAGTGACGCTTCTCTGGGACGCTTCTCTGGGACTGGTTTCTGTCCGCCTTGGAGGAGTGTCCTCATGTTCCGCCCTAAGTCGCTGCACGATGAAGTCATCGCGCTCACACACATCCTTGTACCGCACTATAGCTAACATACTTTGCTGACACCAGTTTCAGTAGAATCACTGCGCATGCGCCGGCGGCTTTATAAGCCTGTAACCAGTGCACGGCTCAGTGTCAGTCTCTACTATCCTGTGATAGGAACGCTCCAGCCAGCGACACTTGTATGCTCAAACTTCGGCATAAGTAGGTTTGCAACTTTCCAGGGGTGCTGTTTTTGTTTTTCTTTCCCCCCTTTTTATCATATAAAACACATATGTTTTTGAGTATTTAAATATTATACTCAAATGGCAGTTTCAAAGAAAAGGTTTTTTTTTTTTTTAATTCAATTACATACTTTCTCAGCTGATCCATTCCCAGCTTGGCCCTCTCTCTCTTGGTGTTCCTTGAGGAGAGTTCTGATATAAATTTGGCTGGCTGGTTGCCCCTCTTTTAGATACCATACAATGAATTATTAATATATCCTCAAGTATGCTTTATCTTACAAACTCCTATTATGTTCCCACTTTTTCAATAGATGTTTTTGTTTTCATATTTAAAATGAAATATTTCATCATTCTCAGGGTTTGCCCTTGTGGTTGTGCTGTGGTGGGTATCACTTCTGGGGACTCTTGTGTGGGCTGTTCTGAGCCCGGATAAAATTCATCGGTTGGTGGATGGACAGTGACAAATGTTACAAACTATTGCTTTTAATAAAACCCACATACAATTGTTAATATTCAACACTGGTATGTATGTTGGTCATATTCATATACTTAAATGTTGATGATGCTTGAAAAACTTTCTGACAAAGATTTTGTTTCTTATTGTTTCAGAATATATTTATCCTCTTTAACAAACGCCTCTGAAGAAGGGATACACTCCCGAAACATGTCAGGCCAATAGAGGAATTTTATATTCACTTTTGAATTTTGCAATATTTTATTTGTGTTTGTATGTAAAAATTGTTTTCATATGTGCTGTATAAAACATTTTCATGTGTCCGATACACGCTTTTTTAATATAATTTTCTAAATAAATTAAATTTTTATACATGATGTTCCTATTGTTCGCCTTTAAACTCCCATTGTACCGGGGGGGGGGGGGGGGGGGTACTCGTGTCCCTAACATAGGGGACCTTATACAACAAATTATTAAGGGATGTTGGCAACACTATACTAGAGAATCTGTTATTACATTTTCTCTTTCTGTGGTTCATTACTTATACTTTCTTAGCTAGTTGGAGAATACACTTTAAACAATAAGTGGGGATGCTTTTAACCGTTACCCTTACTAAACTAAAAAATATAAATAAACACATATACTCCTCATTCTTTGGTGTGGTTGAGCATCTTCTTGCAGAGGCTGGCGTGGTCTTGTCCCTCAAGCTTTTTTCAATGACCCAGTCACCTGGATCCAAAGAATGTAAACCAGTTATTGTGTCAGGGTCCAGGAGGGACTCATTAAACCTGTGGTGGACCTTTTGAAATTCATGTTACAGTGATTGCACCTACCCCATCAGCTGAGAATATAGGTGTCAGCTAATGAGGAAAGTACAACTCTGTTTTTGGTTGACCTCCAAACAAACCTCATATGACAATAACCCAGACATGTGGGAACTCAATGACTGGTCACTGCATAACCTGTGCGTGGCTTACCATCTGGGGTGTAATACCTGGAACCATTGACAAAAAGGTTCTTAGCATCTGGGATGGGAGCCTCCTTCACCAGACTGCTGCTTGCTGATTCAAATTCCATCAAAGAAAGACAATCTTGGAACATGTCCTCCTACTAGGTCACAAACTTGGTTAGAATTAGAAAGGTCGATATTATTAGTTTGAAAACTGTCATTCTTACATTTATCCCCCATTTTCTTCCTCATTACAAACTGAAGGAAGAAGCGCAGGGTTAGAGTGGTGCAGGAAAAAAGAAACAATGAACTAGCTTATGATACTTTTACCTCCTTTCAGGCGTGTGTATTTATGCATATGTACAGCTATCTTCATACACCTGCTTTTACACACATTTTCATAAACTCTTTGGACCTGAAAAGATACTTATAAACAAAAGTTCTTACTCTATCCTTCATATTTAACCTGCAAAAAATGGCAAACAATATATTTGTGTACATTGGTAAATTGTCAATGACATTCCTCAAAACCGACAACAACTAAACCCTCTGTAACCCTTATTTTCACTTTCCTACAAAAAAACAACAGCCGTCACGCGTAGGAGGCCCGCCGCGGTAAGTTCTAACATATTCATGTTACTACATACAAACAATGAGAAGACTAAAACATGAGACAAACATTCAGATACAAATGTGGGGGAGATACAGATGGAATGCTGCCTTCACTCTTCTAGCAATATAAAACAATACAATGGGAAAAACACAAGAGCAGCTCGAAAACCTTGCATGGACCAGCCATACAAAGTTCAAAAACAGGCATGAGAGTTTTAATCACACAAACGTGTACCACACATCCATCAACCCACTCATCATTACAGATTTCTGAAGCCACAGCTGAACTACTTCCAAGGTATTTTTATTCTGGGGTCTCGTACCTCCAGACATCAAAAGTACCTTCCAAAAGGAATACACCTTACTGTACCCCCTGACCATATATGCCAATCTTTAAGGGGTTTGATGGTCTTTGCCCCAAAACTAGACTTCATTTACTGTGCAACCGTCTGAATGTAGGAAGCCTCACATTCTTTCCCTTGCCTGGACTGCCAATTGTCCATGGTGATTTGAATCAGCTTATAGTCTTACCCCTGCGTCCAGGGAAACCCTTGCACCCATTTAGGAGAGCACCGCCCGGTGCCTTGTTTTATGGTAGATTGATGGACTGCAACCACTATCTGGTCCAGTCCCCCAACTAGAAACCCTAACAGAGGCGTTATCACCCCCTGAATTATGTCTCTACCCCTCACAGTGTATGCATACACAAGCGTTTTCCGCTGTACAACCGTACACTGCATTGCCAGACTAAGCTTCACAGCACACTTACGCCCGCTTTCTCTGAAAGCTGGAAGGTCATCAGACACACAGGACCAGGACAACGCCGCCCACATGCCCGATCCCTTCCCCCTCTCAGCCACATGGCCACTTGAATATGCAGCAGCCAACACCTTCAGTACAAACCATCTGTGTCTTGAGTCAGTTAAACAATCTACACCACTGGCTTGTTGGTCCCATAAAAAGGTAATAATCACAATTCATACATTTCTATTTCTCATATGCATCACAAACTTATTACACAGTATCAGTTAGTTACACAACCTGCTCAGTCATACACAACACACAGTCTCCTTACACAAACATTTTAGGTTGTATTAAATGGGTCCTATAGGGGAGGTAATTATCCCAATTAATACGGACAAATCACACAGACAACAAACATACAATCCAAATCCCGCCATTATACCAAAAGATGAAAAATGAGTTCTTTTGCAAAGCAGAACCTCCCACATACAGCGGACAGAGAAATCAAAATTCAGAACACAGAAAAGCAAAAATGTCCTTTGCTGGTCCGGTTCTAGATCATCACCCCCCCTGTCCACTGGATAAAAAGGTTCTGTTGGCTCCGAAATCCCTGACTCCCCATTCTGTCATGGTGATTTTTCTATATGCCATGAATAATCCATATCTCCTGCGCTTTAAGCGCCTTTTCAGCCTAATGGCATAATGCATCTTAGTATCACTCTGTTTCTTGCTTATCCCCAAGTAAACACACATGATCACAGATTATGTCCGTAGTTCCATCGCTTGACCCCCTCTCCCGAGCACAGCACTTGGTTTTTATTCATTGAAAACAAAAGGAATGACAAACAGGAAGTCATGGCCCCAACAGCCAATAGCTTCCTCCATGCACTGGAAACCCCCTGATCCCCCTCCTCCAATGAGGTGAGACTATCCTAACCCAGACACTGGAAACCCCCTGATCCCCCTCCCCCAATGAGGTAAGACTATCCTTACCCTGACACTGGAAACCCCCTGATCTCCCTCCTCCAATGAGGTGAGACTATCCTTACCCAGACACTGGAAACCCCCTGATCCCCCTCCTCCAATGAGGTGAGACTATCCTTACCCAGACACTGGAAACCCCCTGATCCCCCTCCCCCAATGAGGTGAGACTATCCTTACCCAGATACTGGAAACCCCCTGATCCCCCTCCTCCAATGAGGTGAGACTATCCTAACCCAGACAGGGGAAACCCCCTGATCCCCCCTCCTCCAATGAGGTGAGACTATCCTTACCCAGACAGGGGAAACCCCCTGATCCCCCCTCCTCCAATGAGGTGAGACTATCCTAACCCAGACACTGGAAACCCCCTGATCCCCCTCCCCCAATGAGGTAAGACTATCCTTACCCTGACACTGGAAACCCCCTGATCTCCTTCCCCCAATGAGGTGAGACTATCCTTACCCAGACATTGGAAACCCCCTGATCCCCCTCCCCCAATGAGGTAAGACTATCCTTACCCAGACAGTGGAAACCCCCTGATCTGCCCTCCAATGAGGTGAGACTATCCTTACCCAGACACTGGAAACACCCTGATCTGCCCTCCAATAAGGTGAGACTATCCTTACCCAGACACTGGAAACCCCCTGATTTCGTCTCCTCCAATGAAGTGAGACTATCCTTACCCAGACACTGGAAACCCCCTGATCCCCCTCCTCCAATAAGGTGAGACTATCCTTACCCAGACACTGGAAACCCCCTGATTTCGTCTCCTCCAATGAAGTGAGACTATCCTTACCCAGACACTGCAAACCCCCTGATCCCCCTCCTCCAATGAGGTGAGACTATCCTTACCCAGACAATGGAAACCCCCTGATCCCCCCCTCCTCCAATGAGGTGAGACTATCCTTACCCAGACACTGGAAACCGCCTGATCTCCCCTCCTCCAATGAGGTGAGACTATCCTTACCCAGACACCAGAAACCCCCTGATCCCCCTCCTCCAATGAGGTGAGACTATCCTTACCCAGACACCGGAAACCCCCTGATCCCCCTCCTCCAATGAGGTGAGATTATCCTTACCAAAACAGTGGAAACCCCCAGATCTCCCCTCCTCCAATGAGGTGATAGCACTAAGCCCCACCCATGTCAGTTATGAACACATGCTTTCCTCTGCTGAAGGGAAACAAATGAAAATGACCGATCCCATTGGTTGAAGTGGTACAACCAGGGTTGCTGATACAAATCGTGGGGCCCCTACAGACTTCATGACAGGGCCCCCCCCAAGAAGATATTCAAGCTATATTTAGCTAAAAATACAATAAAATCATTATTAGAGACACAAATACAACATAACTCACAAGATTCCTGCTAAATCTAAAAGATAAAATGTAGTTAATAAATAAATCTGTATGTGGGGGAGGTGTCGGGGATCATACACGTGGGTGCTGTGGTCTGTACAGTGGGATTCCGTGGTTCCTTTATGTGTATATGACCCATCTGGAGCTGTATGAACATGGCTGTTGGTCCTAATGTGACAGGCGTGGGGATTCAGGTGTACAGCCTGAACACACATTTGGGGGTCACTCACCTGTACCTGCACACCTGTCAGATTAGGGCCTGCGGCTGTGTTCATACAGGAACTGCATCCCCATAGAATGACAGGCGGCTCCAGCCTAAACCCCTCCCCCACACAGGCAGGGTACCTGTGTGAATGAGCCCTTCATTATATTTTTATAACAATTTATTTTTTAACAAATTGGTAAATGGTTACAAAGAAGGAGCTGATACATGGATTGCGGAGGGAACTGACAGTGTAGGTAGAAGAAGCAAAGTTACATCGGACAGTAAGCAGTGTGGGGGAGGGGAATGGGAAGCCCAGCTACATAAATCCCACTAAACTGCATTGGGATAAGATAATTGGCAGCTATGGAAGAGATGTGGCAGTAAATTCTTCACCCCATGGCAGAGCTGCACGATTCTGGCTAAAATCAGAATCACTATTTTTTTGCTTAGATTAAAGATTGCGATTCTCGCGGCGTACCATCATCTTTCACATTATACAAAAAAAATGGGTTAACTTTACTATTTCGTTTTCTTTTAATTCATTAAAGTGTATTTTTTCAAAAAAAATGTGAGTTCCAAGTATTTTTCTAGAAAAAAATATTGATTTTAACCTGTAAGCAACAAGTGTCAGAAAAAGGTTTAGCCTTTAACTGGTTAAACTGCCCTCATTTACAGACCAAAGTTTATCCCTTTGCTCTAAAAGAACTAAGTGTTACAATGTTTCTCTTTATCTCTGCCTAAAGATGTTGTAATAAACTTGGCCTGGATTTTTTTTGTCCACTGTCAAAAATGAGCAGAGAACTCTCTGCACTTGTTACATAGAATCGGGGAAATGCTGTTTTAAGATCGTGAGGAGGGTTGAATTGTGATCTTATCTTGCGTCTTTAGCAATCAATCGTGCAGCTCTACCCCATGGGGATGCAGCTGATTGGCTGTGACTGTGTCAGGGGCACAGAGCAATGAGGAAGAGAGATGAAAAAAATATACAGGCTGTGCAGTTGTAGTCTGGGATGCGGTTAGAAATCATGGGGATACAGCCTACCTGACAGCCCCCCTCCCAATTGACTGAGGACATAGATTTTATCAGTCCCTTTCTTTGCAGCCACAGTTGCAAAGATCAATGAATTGGAAGCGCTTTGAGGCTTCCTGCTTATTCACAAACGGAAGCATAATAAACAGTTTACTATGCTTCAGTTATGAATGGATGCAGAAGTGATTGGTACCGATCACTCACTGTGTTCATTTATGAAATGAAGGGACCAATAACATATTTACCTGCCCCTTCCCTCACTCTCTATCCTGAAACATCCCCCTGTGCGCCTGCAGCAGCTGCCGGCAGGAGAGGAGATAAGGGAAGCCAGCAGAGCTGCGGGGGAAAGGGGCTCACAGGGGGGCCCAGACAGAAGATGGAAGGGATGCATTTGCTAGAACCACTCTGTAGTGTAGCCAGAGGGAGAAGATGGCAGTGATTCAGGGGAAGGCGGAAGAAGATTAATTTGTCTTCAATAAGACAGTACAGCCGGCCCTCCTGCATGGCAGGTGACTGCCCCCCCCCCCTTTTGAACTGATGGAACCCCAGGATCAGAGAGACAGGGAAGATGAGATGGGAGGAACTGCAGGGAGAGATACAAAGTTACAAAGGTAACAAACTCACCTAGCAGAGCTAACATTAGAGCCAGCCCTGGGGGGGGCACACAGGGAGGGGGATTGGTGAGGGATGACAATTGTGTCTCTTCCTCCAGCAGCTGAAATCTGTCAGCAGGGAGAGTAGAGAGACCAGCTTTCAGCTGCTGGAGGAAGAGAGACACAATTGTCCCTCACTAATCGCCCTTCTGTGCTCGGGCCCCTGACAAGAGGACCAGTGCCCCCTCCCCCCCCATCAGCTGCCCTGTGTACAACTACGATGCTAAATCCTCACTATAATGCTTTTTTCACTCTCTATCTGACTTGCTCGTACATTTTTATTTTAGTAGCTCAAGGAAACCCCCTGGTATGGACTTTATTACACCACACCTATTTATTTTATCATATGGTGACCTGCATTGTCTCTTGGTGACACGGTGTACATGTGTCACTTGTTCTTTAATGTGGTCACCTCCTTTAAAAAGTATATCACATGCCTAAGTATGTTTCACTTTGTATTTGGTAAATCCAATGAAAATTAAACAGCTCCTGTATTAGAGTGCCCCCTCCTCTGGATGAAGGAGCACAGAGGGCACATTCAGTCTGGGGGGAGGGGAGTGTTAAATGTAGTAGCATATTTGAATACAGTAACACATTAAAGCCAAACTCCAGCTAACACACAGGACAGCTAGTTCTGTATAAAAATAACAGACTTACTGGCCAGATCACCAGGTGAAAATAAAATAAAATAAATGCATCCATCACATCTAAGAAGTGTACATGGGCAGTGTGATAAGAAGGGGCAGTGTGACAGGAGAAGGGTACCCAGACAGTGTGACCATAGGGAGAGCAGTGTGACAGGAGGGGACATTATGACAGGAGAGGGCAGTGTGATGGGAGCAGATTGACAGGAGGGGACAGTGTGACAGAAGTGGGGCAGTTTGATGGGGCAGTGTGATAGGAGGGGGACATTATGATAGGAGAGGGCAGGATAAAAAGGAGAGGGGTATTGTGATGGGATCAGTTTGACAAACAGGGCATTATGACAGGAGGGGACAACATACCAGGGAGGGGAAGTGTGATGGGGAGGGAGAGTGACAGGAGGGGCAAGGTGACAGAAGGAGGGGCAGTGTGATGGGAAGATTGATAGGAAGTGGCAATGTGATGGGAGAAGGGTACCTGGGCAGTATGACAGGAGGGGGCAGTGTGACTGGGGTAGCAGTGTGATGGGAGGGGGGCAGTGTGACAGGAGGGGGCAGTGTGATTGGGGTAGCAGTGTGATGGGAGGGGGGCAGTGTGGCAGGAGAGAAGGCAGTGATAGGAAAAGGGAATCTGGGCAGAAGGAAAGGAGGGGGGCAGTGTTACAAGAAGGGGGCAGTGTGACAGGAGGGGAGGCAATATGGCAGGAGGGAAGCAGTGTGACAGAAGAGGAGGAAAGTGTGACAAGAGGGGATGACATGTGACAGGAAGGGAGCAGTTTGACAGAAGGGGACAGCGTGACAGGAGGGAGTCAGTGTGACAGGAGGGGAGGCAATGTGACAGGAGGGGAGGTAGTATGACAAGAGAAGGCAATATGACAAGAGGGAGTCAGTGTGATTGGGGGAGCAGTGCAATAAGAGGGGGCAGCATTACAAGAAGGATGCAGTGTGAAAGGAGGGGGGACAGTGTGACAGAAAGGGGGGCAGTATGACAGGAGAGGGGGGGCAGTGTGACAGGAGTAGGAGCAGTATAACAGGAAGGGGCAGTATGACACGAGGGGGGCAGTGTGACAGGATGGGGACAGTGTGATAAGAGGGGGGCAGCTTTACAAGAAGGGGACAGGGGGCAGTGTGATTGGGGGAGCAGTGTGAGAGGAAAGGGACAGTGTGATTGTGGTAGTAGTATAACAGGAGGGGGCAGTGTGACAGGAGGGGGCAGTGTGACAGGAGGGGGCAGTGTGACAGGAGGGGAGGCAGTATGACAGGAGGGGGGTAGTGTGACAGAAGAGGTGGGCAGCGTGGCAGGAGGGGGTAGTGAAGTGGCAATGAGGGTCAGTTAATGTGGGGCAGTGAGGGTCGGTTAATGTGACCGTGATACGTAATAATAGGAGTCAGTTTAAAACTAGCTAAAACTTATTCTTCACATCTCATGTTCTGTGTGCCTATGAATTTGTGGTTAGACACTGAACCCACCCCCCTCCCCTCACAGACATCTTTGCAAAAGTTTAACCTCTTGCCGTCTGCGCTATAGCTGACTGACGGCCACAGCACGGACCTGAATTCCCGGGAGGTCATCATATGACGTCCTCCCCTGTGCACGCACCCTGTAGGGCGTGCGCTGTGATCACTGAGTCACTGAGACTTGGGTAATCACTGATACGAGTAAGGGGCCAGTCCCGGCGCCCTACCATGAGATCAACTGTCAGTCAATGACAGCTGATCACATGATGTAAAAAAAAGATCGGTAATCGTTTTTTTTCTCCTCATGCTGACAGCGTGAGGAGAAAGAAAAGCCGATCACCGGCTCAGCTGCAAGGGACATCGGTCCCGAAGAGGAACAGGCACATCTGCCTCATCTTTGCCACATAACAGTGCCCACAGTGCCACCTATCAATGCCCACAAATGCCACCTATCAATGCCCACCAAAAGAAAGCTCTATATGTGGGAAAAAAATGATAAAAATGTATTTTGGGTACAGTGTTGTATGACCGCGTAATTGTCATTCAAAGTGCGTCAGCGCTGAAAGCTGAAAATTGGTCTGGATCGGAGGGGGGTTTAAGTGCCCAGTAAGCAAGTGGTTAAACATATGCTTTGCTGAAATTGTCTTTTGGCTTCACTCTGCAAAGCAGCCAACACCTTTCTAACAGATGTATAAAGCAGATAAATATGTAAATTAAGGAAACCACAAGTTACAGGAAATGTGTGACGCTATTGCAAGTTAAATATATACTGTCAAAACCAATAGACGGGTCATTTTTAGCTCTGGCATGAGTCGGGCTGATTGCCATGTTGGCCAATGTGAAATAAAAATGGTTTTCCCAGAGTTTGGTGTCCTGGAAATCTCCCGCCTTAGTAGTGTGACAAGAAGGGAGGAATTATGACAGGAGGGGGGGCAGTGCATGGCTCCCAACTGTCCCTGATTTTGAGGAAGTGTCCCTGATTTGGAGCAATGTCCCTCTGTCCCTCTTTCCACTTCATTTGTCCCTCATTTTGGTTTGATCCATATAGTTGTATATAAAATGCAGTTTTTATCTTTCAAAAAGTGTTTCCCAGTGCTAAACCTTTCATCCGAATTCTAAATTACTGCATTTGTACATTTAAAAAGCCAATATAAAGGAATAGTAGTGGTAAAAAAAGTCCTTGTGCATTTCATAATTTTTTTGGTTAATTCTCCTTTAAGAGTGTGTGGCAGGGGGCTATGCCTAGGTTTCCTATGCCTACATACATTTGTTAGTAGGTGTCTCTGATTCCCATCTCAAAATGTTGGGAGGTATGGCAGTGTGATTGGGGAGCAGTATGACAGGAGCGTGGGCAGTGTGATAAGAGGGAGGCAGTGTGACAAGAGAAGGGTACCTGGGCAGTATGACAGAAGGGGGGCAGTGTAATAAGAGGGGGCAGCTTTACAAGAAAGGGGGCAGTGTGACAAGAGAGAGACAGTGTGACAAGAGGGAGGCAGTGTGACGGGAGAAGGGTACCTGGGCAATATGACAGGAGGGGGGCAGTGTGACAGGAGGGAGAGCAGTGTGACCAGAAGGGAGGCAGTATGACGGGAGAAGGGTACCTGGGCAGTATGACAGGAGGGGGGCAGTGTGACAGGAGGGAGAGCAGTGTGACAAGAGGGAGGCAGTGTGACGGGAGAAGGGTACCTGGGCAATATGACAGGAGGGGGGCAGTGTGACAGGAGGGAGAGCAGTGTGACCAGAAGGGAGGCAGTATGACGGGAGAAGGGTACCTGGGCAGTATGACAGGAGGGGGGCAGTGTGACAGGAGGGAGAGCAGTGTGACAAGAAGGGAGGCAGTGTGAGGGAAGAAGGGTACCTGGGCAGTATGACAGGAGGGGGGCAGTGTGACAGGAGGGAGAGCAGTGTGACAAGAAGGGAGGACAGTGTGACAGGAGGTGGTAGTGTGACACTAGGGGGAGCAGTGTGACAAGAGGGAGGCAGTGTGACAAGAGGGAGGCAGTGTGCAAAGAGGGAGGTAGTGTGACAAGTGGGGGTAGTCTGACATTAGGGGGGAGCAGTGTGACAAGAGGGGAGGACAGTGTGACAGGAGGGAGGCAGTGTGACAGGAGGGGGCAGTGTGACAAGAGAGGAGGACAGTGTGACAGTAGGGAGACAGTGTGACAGGAGGGGGGCAGTGTGACACTAGGGGGAGCAGTGTGACAAGAGGGAGGCAGTGTGACAAGAGGGAGGCAGTGTGACAAGAGGGAGGCAGTGTGACAAGAGGGAGGTAGTGTGACAAGAGGGGGTAGTCTGACATTAGGGGGGAGCAGTGTGACAAGAGGGGAGGGCAGTGTGACAGGAGGGAGGCAGTGTGACAGGAGGGGGCAGTGTGACAAGAGAGGAGGACAGTGTGACAGTAGGGAGACAGTGTGACAGGAGGGGGGCAGTGTGACACTAGGGGGAGCAGTGTGACAAGAGGGAGGCAGTGTGACAAGAGGGAGGCAGTGTTACAGGAGGGAGGCAGTGTGACAAGAGGGAGGTAGTGTGACAAGAGGGGGTAGTCTGACATTAGGGGGGAGCAGTGTGACAAGAGGGGAGGGCAGTGTGACAGGAGGGAGGCAGTGTGACAGGAGGGGGCAGTGTGACAAGAGAGGAGGACAGTGTGACAGTAGGGAGACAGTGTGACAAGAGGGAGGCAGTGTGACAAGAGGGAGGCAGTGTTACAGGAGGGGAGGACAGTGTGACAGGAGGGGGTAGTGTGACAAGAGGGGAGGACAGTGTGACAGGAGGGAGGCAGTGTGACAAGAGGGGAGGACAGTGTGACAGGAGGGGGACAGTGTGACAGGAGAGGGTAGTGTGACATTAGGAGGAGCAGTGTGACAGGAGGGGGATAGTGTGACAGGAGAGGGTAGTGTGACATTAGGAGGAACAGTGTGACGAGAGGGGAGGACAGTGAGACAGGAGGGGTAGTGTGACAATATGGGGAGCAGTGTGACAAGAGGAGAGGACAGTGTGACAGGAGGGGGGCAGTATGACAGGAGGGGAGGACAGTGTGACATTAGGAGGAGCAGTGTGACAAGAGGGAGGCAGTGTGACAGGAGGGGTGGTGTAACAAGAGGGGATAAGTATAACAGGGGGTAGTAAGTATGATAAGATGGGCCAGTGTGAAAGGACAGTGTAAGTATGACAGGAGGGGGCAGTGTAACAGGACGGTGTAAGTATGACGGGAGGGGGCAGTGTGACAGTATTGGGACAGTGCATTTGGTGAAGCAGTGTGTCAGAAGAGGGCAGTGTGACTGGAGAGGTGGCAGTGTGACAGGAGGGGAGGCAGTGTGACAGGAGGGGAGGCAGTGTGACAGGAGAGGGTAAGCATGACAGAAAGGGGGCAGTGTGACAGGAGTGGGTAAGCATGATGGAAAAGGGGCAGTGTGACAGGAGAGGTGGCAGTGTGACAAGAGGGGGCAGTGTGATTGGGTGAGCAGTGTGACAGGAGGGGGTAAGTATGACAGGATGGGGCAGCATGACAGAAAAGGGGCAGCATTACAGGAAAGGGGCAGTGTGACAGTAGGGGGGCAGTGTGATTTGGGAAGCAGTGTGACAGGAGGGGAGGCAGTATGACAGGGAGGGGGAGCAGAGTGACAGGGAGGGACATTGTGACAGGAGGGGGCAGTATGACAGGATGACACCTGAACACACACTATACTGGCTCAGGGGCTGGGTAGTGCTTTGCATTGGGTATACTTTCAGACTCAGGGATCTGCTGTAGCAGAGGCTTGGGGCAGGGGAAGCAGGACCCGGCGGGGGGCAGCCTGGCGACAAGGAGCAGGAGCCAGAGTTGGAGGGTGGACTGATGATTCTCTTGTCATCATTGTGGATCAGGGTTGCCAGAAACACATAGCAGCAGGCTGGATTAGAGGGATGGCGGGTGGCATATAGAAGAACTGCTCCATTTTCCTCCTGGCACCTGCAGCCGCTCAATGCCTGTGGGAGGGAGAGGAGGAGAAGGAGAAAGGAGAGGAGCAGGGAGAAGAGGAGGAGGGAGAGGAGGAGGAGGAGGGAGAGGAGAAGAAGGAGGAGGGATAGGAGGAGAAGCAAGCTTTTAGCGGCTGCAGGAGCCAGGAGGAAAATGGAGTGGTTCTTCTATATGCCTTCCCACCGTCCCTCCTATTCAGGTGCAGACAAATGTGACAGAGGAGCTGCACCTGCGTGTGTAGGAAGAATAGCAGAGATATATTTGTTTAGGAGATGTGTTTGAGTTTTGCTAAAAATTCCACCCCTTTTTAACAGCACTGCCCATCATTACAATATACTCCCCTTCTGTAGGAATCCGCCCCTCACACGCTCCCATCATGAAGTAATCCGCCCCTTGCAGAGTTGCACGAGCATTGGGAGTGTGTGGCACAATGTTGGCTATTGCTGATCGTAAATTTACAATGTACGGCGGCTTTCGGCGGCTCCGTACTGCGCAAGCGCAGTACCGGGCAGGCATTATTCAACGGGGGCATTTCTCGTCAGAACACCGGCAGGGGCTGGGTGGTGAGGCCACAACAGTTGTGGAATGATCCGGTGCTGGTGCTACCTTATAAAAGCACTGGCGGTGACACGTAATGCCTCCTGCATTTTCCGCCAAAAGACGAATGGGATGGAAGCAGCTGAGAAAGCTCAGCCCCATGCACTGCCCTAGGAGCCTGGAGGAAGCGGGTAAGCTAAGAAGAGAGAAGAGCAGAGCAGCTGTGTTTTCTTATATGGTGGAGGAGGGAGCGGAACGGAGCTGCTGCACTCAGTGCATTGCAGTCTGCAGGGCTGTCTGAGCCTGTCAGTCTCAGAGGACAAGAGCAGTGTACACGTGGGGGGATTTCCTGCTGTGCAGGTGCTGTGGTCACATGGAGTGGTCCAAGGGGGAGGGCTGAGGAGGAGCCAGGATGGGTCATCATTGCTGCAGGTGTCCGTCAGATATGGCGACCCGTCAGATGTAAGATCACACATAATTAGAGACTTATTAAGTGATTAATGAGGGGGGCTGACCCCTCTTATCAAATTTTCTGGCCAAAAATCATTCAGGCTAATAGATATTCGTTAGATCCGGTAAGAACAAGTGGTTTTAACTTTAGATCTCACATCATTTCAGAGATATTCCACATCAAAATAGAGATATTAGGTGGTACATATGGACGGGTTAGCCCCCCCTTATCACATTTTCTGGCCAAAAATCATTCAGGCTCATAGATATTTGTTAGATCCGGTAAGATCAAGTGGTTTTAACTTTAGATCTCACATAATTTCGGAGATATTCCCTATAGTAATAGAGATATTAGGTGGTACATAAGGACGGGTTGGCCCCCCCACATGCAATTTTCTGACCAAAAATCATTCAGGCTAATAAATATTCGTTAGATCCGGTAAGATCAAGTGGTTTTAACTTTAGATCTCACATCATTTCAGAGATATTCCATAAAAAATAGAGATATTAGGTGGTACAGAAGGTTAGCCAACTTGTGCTTTCCAGGGACACCCAGGTTTCTCAGCAGTACCTTGTCATCCGGCTGTAGGTCCTGCACTCGTACCCTAAGGTCAAAGTTTATTTTGTTTCTCTGTCCTCTGGCATATGAGGCAGCTTGAGCCTTATCATAGGTGGTTTTCAGACGTCTCTGCAGGCGATCCACATACCCTCTGTGGAAAGTTTCTAAGGTATGGTCGAGGGATATGCCAAAGGCCAAGTCTACTGGCAGCCGGGCCTACGGTCTGAACATCAAACTATAGGGAGAGTAACCTGTGGCATCATTGGCAGTGCTGTTATAAGCATGCACAATAGCCACTATATGCTTGCTCCAGTGCTGCTTTTGTTCTGAACTTAGAGTTCCAATTATATCCAGGAGGGTTCAGTTGAATCTCTCTGGTTGAGGATCTCCTTGAGGATGATAAGGGATGGTTTTAGACTTCCTGATGCCCAACAGGTCTAAAAGTCTCTTGATGAGACTACTCTTGACATCTCTCGCTTGATCAGAGTGGATGCATTGGGACAGACCATAGTGCACAAAGAATTTCTCCGTGAAGATCTTGGCCACCATGGATGCTTGTTGGTCCCTCGTGGAAAACGCCTGGGCATACCGAGTGAAATGGTCAGTCACTACCAGGATATTTCTCTGCCCGCTCAGGTCAGGCTCCAAGCACAGAATGTCAATGCACACCAGCTCCATGGGTCCTTGGCTCTGAAGATGGTCCATTGGGGCAGCTTGGTGAGGCAAAGTCTTCCTTTGGATACATCTGATGCAGGAGTGGCAATAGTCCTCAACTTCAGCCTGCATGCAGGGCCAGTAGAACCAGTCCCTCACCAGGAGAAAAGTCCTCTTGGGCCCTAGGTGGCCATGGTTGTCATGTAGGTGTCAGGGCTGGGCTTAGCCCTTCCTTCTCCTTCCATCAGTGCCTACCTATCAGTGCCCATCCGCAGAGGCGGCTCTCTAATTAGGCATATTAGGCGGCCGCCTAAGGGCCTCGCACTGACAGGGCCTCGTGCTCACGGCCATCTAATCTACCTAGTTAAGGAGCCGCCTCTGAGGCTGGCAGCAAGGATCTCCCCGCCATCAGAAAAGTGCCGAATCCCAGCTGGTCTACAATGCACTCATCGGAGAGATCACAGGACTGCATGTAAGACCAGCTCAGGGGGCGGGGGACAGGAGCTGACAGCTCCGGATAGCATAAGGCAGCGACCTTAGGGGGCGGTACTGAAGCAGACGGTCCTTCAAGTGCACAGCAGACATCAGACAGGTAACGTGCAGCGCCGGGCACTGTGAGCTTCAGCTTCTGCCTCCATACTAACTTCCACCAGCTTCCGTGCCCCTCCTCCTCCTCCTCCCACATGAAAGGCAGACGGGAGACGGTGGCCTTTCATTTCAGCCTATCGATCAGTTGCTGCTTCTCTCCAATAGAATCTCCTCCCACGTGGGCGGTACCAGAACCTCCTCCATTCCAGCATACTCGTTGGTGAACTAGAGGTAAGTGAGAGAAGGGGGGAGGGGCCGAGTGAGACCAGGGGGAGGGGCCAGCAGGAACAGTAGCAGGAATGGCATGGATCCTCAGAGGAAGGTAAGGTGATGTATCATGTGTGACTGTAACCATTACACAGCCTGCTGTATGTACATAATAGGGACCATCTAGAGATAGAGGAGGGATAGATGGGGCAGAAAAGGGGAAATAAGGACAGAGCAAGGGAATAAGAGAGATGGGGCAGTTAGAGAATAAATGGGGGCAGACAGAGCAAAGGTGATGGGACAAAACATCAATGAGGCCCCTTTCACACGGGACAGACACCGCTTATCTCAGCAGGGCTACTGACCGCCCACTGAGCACAGCAAGAGGTTAACAGGTTCACGTTTGCTCCGCTTATACCGAGCAGACACAGACACAACCCACACTGCTCTATGGGCAGTCAGGTGTAAACGGACCGCCTGTCTGTTTATACCCGACTGGCATTTGTCCTGATCCACCCAGACAGAGGGTAATGGATCCCCCTTCAGTTTGTTTTTGTTGGGCCAAATTGAAGCTAGGCGGGTGTAAAGAGACAAAAGTCCATTTACATCCACCGCTCCATAGAGGAGAATGGAGGGTCCGATCAGGTCTGCCTGAAAAACTGACAGGTGGACCCCATTGGACCCTTCATGTGAAAGTGCCTAAAGTGTGTGTGATAGATGTCAAGAATTATTATATTTTTTTTATATATATATACACACCAATTATGCTGTGATAATCTTGTGCAGATCCACTGCAAGCTGTTGCACAGACTTCGGTGTACCATCACCAAGACAAAGCACATACCATTTGCTTACCAAAAAATTTGATTCCTTAAATTTATAAGTTACATGCACTTGTCATCTGCTGGATATTTACAACCACTTCACTCAAAAAGTGACAACGCATTGATAGTAGCATTCTCCCAGGAGCAGCCTTTCACCACTCTGCCTGGTCAGGTACCAACCACAGTAACCCTGTGTATGCAAAGAATAAAATATACTGTATGCATTACCAGGACTTTACTAGCATAAAGCAACACATGTTTTAATTGTCCTGGTGTTTCTTTATTTTTTGCATTTATAGGGCTCCCTGTGGTTGGTACCGGACCAAGCTACTCTACCTGCAGTGGTGTTGTTTGAGTGAAGTGGTTGTAAATATCCAGCAGATGACAAGTGCATGTGACCTCATAAGTTTAGGGAGTCAATTTTTTTTGGTAAGCAAATGGTGTGTGCTTTGTTTTGGTGATGGTACACTGAAGTCCGAGCAAATAGTTTGCAGTGGATCTGCACAAGTTTATCACAGCACAGCTTTGTTCGATTTTTTGTGTGCGACATGTATGTTTTATGCTTATTATTTATTGTACCAGCACTTTGGAATGTACATATATTAACTATTCTTGATATCTATCACACTATAGCATTTTATTGTGGTACACACTTATATGATGAATGTTCTTTTCATCTTCTTTCCTTATTTCCCCAGTGACAGCCTGCCAGAATAGTTAGGATCTGTGAAAGCAGCTCTGTATTATACATTACTGACCCTATACTGTACCCTCCTGCCCCCCGTACTGTCCACTTACCCCCCCTATACTGTACCCTCCTGCCCCCCGTACTGTCCACTTACCCCCCCCTATACTGTACCCTCCTGCCCCCCGTACTGTCCACTTACCCCCCCCCCTATACTGTACCCTCCTGCCCCCCGTCATGTCCACTTACCCCCCCCTATACTGTACCCTCCTGCCCCCCGTACTGTCCAGTTACCCTCCCCCTATACTGTACCCTCCTGCCCCTGTACTGTGTCCACTTACCCTCCCCCTGTACTGTGCCCTCCTGCCCCCTATAATCTGTCCACTTACCCTCCCCTGTACTGTGCCCTCCTGCCCCCTATAATCTGTCCACTTACCCTCCCCTATACTGTACCCTCCTGCCCCTGTACTGTGTCCACTTACCCTCCCCCTGTACTGTGCCATCCTGCCCCCTATAATCTGTCCACTTACCCTCCCCTGTACTGTGCCCTCCTGCTCCCCCCTGTATTGTATCTCCTGCACCCTGTACTATGTCCACTTACCCTCCCCCTGTACTGTGCCCTCCTGCCCCCTATAATCTGTCCACTTACCCTCCCCCTGTACTGTGCCCTCCTGCCCCCTATAATCTGTCCACTTACCCTCCCCCTGTACTGTGCCCTCCTGCCCCCTATAATCTGTCCACTTACCCTCCCCCTGTACTGTGCCCTCCTGCCCCCTATAATCTGTCCACTTACCCTCCCCCTGTACTGTGCCCTCCTGCCCCCTATAATCTGTCCACTTACCCTCCCCCTGTACTGTGCCCTCCTGCCCCCTATAATCTGTCCACTTACCCTCCCCCTGTACTGTGCCCTCCTGCCCCCTATAATCTGTCCACTTACCCTCCCCCTGTACTGTGCCCTCCTGCCCCTGTACTGTGTCCACTTACCCTCCCCCTGTACTGTGCCCTCCTGCCCCTGTACTGTGTCCACTTACCCTCCCCCTGTACTGTGCCCTCCTGCCCCCTATAATCTGTCCACTTACCCTCCCCCTGTACTGTGCCCTCCTGCCCCCTATAATCTGTCCACTTACCCTCCCCCTGTACTGTGCCTCCCCTGTACCCTCCTTATACAGTTCATTTTTATCGCTTGAACTATTTTTCCTAATATGGGCGTTAGTGGGGCCTCATGTCTAAGTTTTGCCTAAGGCCTCACAAAGCCTAGAGCCGCCTCTGCCCATCCGTGCCCATCTGTGCCAACTATCAGTGCCACCCATAACTACCCATCAATGCCACCTACGAGTGCCCATCAATGCCACCTACGAGTGCCCATCAATGCCGCCTATGAGTGCCCATCAGTGCCGCCTATGAGTGCCCATCGGTGCCACCTATGAGTGCCCATCAGTGCCACATACCAGTGCCACCTATCAGTGCCCATCAGTGCCACCTATCAGTGCCCATCAGTGCCCGTCAGTGCCACCTCATCGGTGCCCATCAGTGCCACCATATCAGTGCCCATCAGTGCAGTCATATCAGTGCCCCTCATTGAAGAAGAAAATGAACTTATTTACAAAGAATTTTAACAGAAAAATTTTTCGGTCTTTTTTTATTTGTTGCGCAAAAATAAAAACCGCAGAGGTGATCAAATACCACCAAAAGAAAGCTCTATTTGTGGCAACAAAATGATAAAAATTTGTTTGGGTACAGTGTTGTATGACTGCGCAATTGTCATTCAAAGTGCGACAGCGCTGAAAGCTGAAAATTGGCCTGGGCGGGAAGGTGTCTAAGTGCCTGGTATTGAAGGGGTTAATCACTTAATAAGTCTCTAATTATGTGAGATCTGATCTCATCCTTACGTACTACCATCTAATATCTCTAACGTTAAAACCACTTGATCCTTCCGGATCTAACGAATATCTATGAGCCTGAATGATTTTTGGCCAGAAAATTTGATAAGGGGGGGCAGCCCCATCATTATCCACTTAATAAGTCTCTAATGATGTGAGATCTAATGTTAAAACCACTTGATCTAACCGGATCTAACTAATTGCTTCCAAAATAGCTAACTGTTTGGTCAATTTTTTGATAAGGGGGGCTAATGACGGGTTAGCCCCCCCAGCAAAT
>JBBGZY010001493.1:2690000-2757500 GCA_037952925.1 Lithobates clamitans
TGTCGTACAGGACACAGGCTGGATAGTTTTAGACCCTGGGTTATAGGCTCCTACCTTCAGGTGATTGGACACTGGTAAAGCCTTTGGACATACCCCTATAACCCTACCCAACTCTGTGAGACCTATTACTTTTTTGCTAGTGTCCTGTAGGTGATGGACCTCTTCTCTCTCTTGCAGAAGTTTCAATGCTTACTAGATCTTATTTACTTCAAATTCTTCAATCAACTTCTTGGCTGCCTTCTTCTACTCCAGAAGCAGGGCCTCTGGATCAGTGCAACCTCAATATAACCTTAGAAACCGTATCCGGACCCCATTCTGTGGGGACAGCCTGTAATGATGCTTCAGGCACCAGATCCACCTTGGCCCTTCATGCATTGAGTGTAGTTCCCTGCAGGGTGCTGTACATGTTCAAGGCTGTGGTCCACATTCCTTTGGTTCCCAGAGCCTGAAGACCCCCCCTCTAGGGGTAATGCCCCACCATGACCGGCAAAGCCTGACCGGGACCAACGATATTAAAAAGTAAGACCGTTGCTGTAGCCTTGAAGCAAGTATGAGCCTTCATATCTCCACTACTTTGGTAGTCTTGGTGTCTCCTGAATAGTATTCGTGTTTACGTTAAGATGATCATGAAGCCAGGGATTGTGTTTGACTTAGCGAGGGGGGGGCTGATCTGTGTCGGACATAGCTGAGCACAGACACCAGGATTTACATGGTTGTGTAATATCTGGGTCGGCATCTCAGTCCAGGAAGTAGATGGTGAACAAATATGCCCGGGAGAGAAATAACAGATGAAGGCATTGTTATGGAGAAGAGCTGTGACCTCTCGGAGAGGTAATAAATACCTGGAAGTTTCATAGTGCACTTAACATTTAGAAATCTATATCTGATGACAGCTCCGCCGTAACCGATCCCTAAAGCCTGTTTATGGCAGCCCTTGCCTCAGCGATTAGCGTGTTTCAAAGAGGAAATCTGCAAGGCTTGAACTCGAATAGACCTGATTGTTGGTTTGAGAGCCTGCTGGATGTGGGCGTGGTCTCTTTCTATTCTCTGTTCAATATTTAAAGAGATGACCGATTTCCAGTCGTGCCGATGAGTCGGTGGAATCTGACTCATATCTACAATCTTACTTAAAGGACTCCCCCCCCCCCCCCCCACACACATATATAGATAGAAACCACAAATGATGTCATGGGGTCTCCTGTGGTCAGAAAAGCCCACATCGTCCCCCGAGACCCGCTCATTGCTCTTACCATGGGAAATCCCTCGCTGTGAAGCTTCCTGTGTAGTATTTGGTTGCATTTTCTAGGAACAGAATAATCACCATGGAATATACTATTACACCTTTAACAATCGCTACATCACAGCATGCATTCATACAAAGCAACCTGTTGCGTATTCACGAACATAAAAACATCCCCCACCTGTCCTAAAGCCATACAGACCTTCCCCCTTTCCTACATACAGTGCCTTCAAAAAGTATTCGTACAACTTGAAATGTTCCACATGTCAGGTTACAACCAAAAACATAAATGTATTTTATTGGGATTTTTTGTGATAGACCAACACAAAGTGGCTCATAATTGTGAAATGGAAGGAAAATGATAAATGATACAAATAAATATGTGAAAAGTGTGGGGGGGGGGGGGAATTGTATTCAGCCCCCTTTACTCTGATACCCCTAACTAAAATCTAGTGGAACCAATTGCCTTCAGAAGTCACCTAATTAGTAAATAGAGTCCACCTGTGTGTAATTTAATCTCAGTATAAATACAGCTGTTCTGTGAAGCCCTCAGAGGTTTTTTTTTTAGAGAACCTTAGTGAACAAACCACATCATGAAGGCCAAGAAACACACCAGACAGGTCAGGGATAAAGTTGTGGAGAAGTATAAAGCAGGGTTACGTTATAAAAAAAAAAATCTCCCAAGCTTTGATCATCTCACGGAGCTCTGTTCAATCCATCATCTGAAAATGGAAAGTGTATGGCACAACTGCAAACCTACCAAGACATGGCCGTCCACCTAAACTGACCGGCCGGGCAAGGAGAGCATTCATCAGAGAAGAGCCAAGAGGTCCATGGTAACTCTGGAGGAGCTGCAGAGATCCACAGCTCAGGTGGGAGAATCAGTCCACAGGACAACTATTAGTCGTGTTCTCCACAAATCTGCCCTTTATGGAAGAGTGACAAGAAGAAAGACATTGGCTAGTGAAAAGTGTGTGGGGGGAGGGGGGCATTTGTATGGCGCCCCCCGGAGTCAATTCTTTGTAGAACCTCCTTTCTCTGCAATTACAGCTGCAAGTCTTTTTGGGGATGTCTCTACTAGCTTTGCACATCTACAGAGGGATCGGCCAATCAGGGGGCGGGTCATGAGACCCGATTGGGCAGGGAGTTTTAGGACTCCCTGCCCAATTTGGTCTCAGGACACACTTCCTGTTTGGCCAGGAGGAGAAGCAATGGGCTGACTCTCCCCCCCCCCCCCGCCTCCTAAGGTAAGGCCTCTAAACGCCGCCTTCCTGTCCATCTCCCATCACTGCCGCCTATCGGTGCCCATCAGTGCCGCCTCATCAGCGTACATCAATGAAGGAGAAAAATTACCTGTTTTAAATTTTTTATAACAAAATATAAAAAAAAAATTTAAATTCAGTTTTTTTTACATTTTTTTAACAAAAAATAAAAACCGCAGAGGTGATCAAATACCACCAAAAGAAAGCTCTATTTGTGGGGAAAAAATGATAAAATTTGAGTACAGTGTTGTATGACCGCGCAATTGTCATTCAAAGTGCATCAGCGCTGAAAGCTGAAAATTGGTCTGGATAGGAGGGGGGTTTAAGTGCCCGGTAAGCAAGTGGTTAATAGACCAATGGCTCCTTGGTTGCAAAACATTCATTTATTTACAGTAATATATGCAGGTACAGTATATAGATAACCGCTCCCTGTTTCTTTAGAAATACTGAAGCAAAGAGATTAAAGTGATTGCAAACAATCCACTTGTAAAACAACACATTCAGTTTAACCCCTTCACACCGATATAACACATACACTAAATTACCAAAAGTATTGGGACGCCTGCCTTTACACACACATGAACTTTAATGACATCCCAGTCTTAGTCCATAGGGTTCAATATTGAGTTGGCTCCGCCCTTTGCAGCTATAACAGCTTCAACTCTTCTGGGAAGGCCGTCCACAAGGTTTAGGAGGGTGTCTATGGGAATGTCCAGAAGCGCATTTGTGAGGCCAGGCACTGATGTTGGATGAGAAGGCCTGGCTCACAGTCTCCACTCTAAGTCACCCCAAAGGTGTTGAGGTCAGGACTCCATAATTATGTGCCACTTTGTGTTGGTCTATCACATCTACGTTTTTGGTTGTAACATGACAAAAATGTGGAAAATTTCAAGAGGTATGAATACTTTTTCAAGGCACAGTGGTGCAGTGGTTAGCACTCTCACCTAGCAGTAAGAAGGGTCGCTGGTTCGAATCCCAACCACGACACTACCTGCCTGGAGTTTGCATGTTCTCCCTGTGCCTGCGTGGGTTTCCTCCGGGTACTCCGGTTTCCTCCCACACTCCAAAGACATGCTGGTAGGTTAATTGGCTTCTGTCCAAAATTGGCCCTAGTATATGAATGGGGACCTTGGATTGAGGGTAGGGATTGATGTGAGTGTGCGATGTTCAGGGTTAGGGACAAGGGTCAGGGTTGTAGACCCACACTCACTCAGGTTGAACTGGATGGACTGGTGTCTTTATTCAACCTTACTAACTATGTAACTATGTAACTATGCACTGTATTTATAAACACTCCAACTATATTGGACCTTCAATATTATTGTTATTATCATAAATGATTGATATAGCAACAGCAGCTTGCAATACAATTCAGGTTAGGTGGGTCCTGCTCTTGAGAGCTTACAATCTAAAAGGGAGGAGCAAGTGATACAAAAGGTAATATCTGTGAGGGGTGAGTTGATGGAGAAGGCAAAAGTTTAGTTAAGTGGAGGTGGGATAGAGGGTGAAGGGAAGCCATTGGAGGGATTGTCAGAGAAGAGTGGCGGACACTGAGCAGTTGGTGATATGGCTTGAGGCAGAGGTGAAGGGAGGCCAGCGAAGGGGCTGTGGACACTAAGGTTGGCTATATAGCTTGGAGCAAAGGTGAAGGGAAGCCATTGGAGAGATTGGGAGAGAAGGGTTGTGGACACTGAGCAGTTGGTGATATGGCTTGGGGCAGAGGTGAAGGGAAGCCAGCGAAGGGGCTGTGGACACTAAGGTTGGCTATATAGCTTGGAGCAAAGGTGAAGGGAAGCCATTGGAGGGATTGGGAGAGAAGGGTTGTGGACACTGAGCGGTTGAGTTGGAGGTAAAGGAATATGTAATGAGAAATGGGGATGTCCCCGTTTCTCATTACATATTTCCTGGGACAGCACTTAGTGGAGTCTTTTTTGGGAAGGCTGCAGCTATATTTATACCTAAGCGAGGTAAAGGAATGCCAGCGGAAGGATTGGCAGAGAAGGGTGGAAGACATTGAGTGGTCGGTGATGTAACATGGGGCAAAGGTGAAGGTAAGCCAGTGGAGGTATTGGCAGAGAAGGGTTGTGGACACTGAGCAGATGGTGATGTAGCTTGGGTTAGAAGTAAGGGTAGCCAGTGGAGGGATTGGCAGAGAGGGGTGGTGGACACTGAGTGGTTGGTGATGTACAGTAGCTCGGGGCAGAAGTGAAAGGAAGCCGGTAGAGGGAGGGATAGCTAGAGAAGGGTTGTGGACACTGAGCAGATGGTGATGTAGCTTGGGTTAGAGCAGTGGTTCTCAACTCCAGTCCTCGGGACCCACCAACAGGCCAGATTTTAAGTATTACCTTGGGGAGTTGCAGACTAGAATACTGCAATTACTGAGCAGCAAGTGATATCACCTGTGATGTATTTCAGCTATCTTGAAAACCTGGCCTGTTGGTGGGTCCTGAGGACTGGAGTTGAGAACCACTGGGTTAGAGGTAAGGGGATGCCAGTGGAGGGATTGGCAGAGAGGGGTGGTGGACACTGAGTGGTTGGTGATGTACAGTAGCTCGGGGCAGAGGTTAAAGGAAGCCAGTGTTGGGGGGGTGGATAGCTAGAGAAGGGTTGTGGACACTGAGCAGATGGTGATGTAGCTTGGGTTAGAGGTAAAGGGATGCCAGTGGAGGGATTGGCAGAGAGGGGTGGTGGACACTGAGTGGTTGGTGATGTACTGTAGCTTGGGGCAGAGGTGAAAGGAAGCCGGTGCGGGGGATAGCTAGAGAAGGGTTGTGGACACTGAGCAGATGGTGATGTAGCTTGGGTTAGAGGTAAGGGGATGCCAGTGGAGGGATTGGCAGAGAGGGGTGGTGGACACTGAGTGGTTGGTGATGTACTGTAGCTCGGGGCAGAACTGAAAGGAAGCCGGTAGAGGGAGGGATAGCTAGAGAAGGGTTGTGGACACTGAGCAGATGGTGATGTAGCTTGGGTTAGAGGTAAAGGGATGCCAGTGGAGGGATTGGCAGAGAGGGGTGGTGGACATTGAGTGGTTGGTAATAGAGCTTGGGTGGGTTTGAGGGGATTTGCAGAGACGTGGTGGCAGACACTGAGCAGTTGGTAAAGTGAATGCGTCTGGCATCATCATTCTTGATAGACTAAAGGAAGGGGGAGGGGAAGCCTGGTTAGAGGCTGGCCAACAAAGGGGGAGTTGCAATAGCCAAGGTGAGAGATAACAAGGGAGTGAATAAGAAGCTTAATGGTGTCATTGGGTAAAAAGGGGAGAGTTTTGGGAATTTTATGGAGGCGAGGGTGGCAAGATTGGGACAGTGATTGGATATGGGGCACCACAGTGACACCAAGCTCCATCCAAAGCCTTTCAGCTTCTGCCCTCCCCCCCCCCCCACTTCCATCCAGAACCCCTAGTGCACATCAAACCCCTCAATATTTTTCCTTCCACTGACACCAACATCGGGGAGGGGGGTACCTTTTCCTTCCTCTGACCACGTACGCCAAGCTTTCTTCCTCCACCTTACCACTAGGACAAGAGGGCTGGGTAGCTGTGAGTTCTGTTTCGATTTCTTAAAACCTATTCTAATTTACAATTTTTTAAATATTTTCTTGTCTTAAACAAAAAAAAAAAAAAGGCACTGACTCAAGCGTACTAAACTTGATATGGGGGTTGGCGGGGGTTGTGGTTTAGCAATATCTAGATGGACACTTGATGACCTTGGCCGGGCACTTCATGTAATCATTGTTTTGTCTGAATTCATGTTGATATGTAGTGATTGTTAAAGGTGTAACAAAGTATACTGTAAAGTGATTACATTGTAACGATACACCTTCACACTGACAGTAAACATGATCCGGGTGTTCCTGGACGCGGTGAAGGATACTCGGTTTTAAACCTAGGAACAGAACCAGATGTACAGAGATCAGACTGAACGATTAATGAAGGTCATAGACAGACACACGTGAATCGTGTTTATCTGGGGTGCGGTGCAGTTCTAAAGTTGTGTATTTTGGATCTTCATCCAGTAAAGCTCAAAGCGGAGAATAGAGGAGATTGTTAGCACAGCGTCTAATAAGCCGGGTGCCGGAGCCGGAGGGCAGGGATTAAAGGAAAGGTTAGAAAAACACCGGGAGGCTTCCATCCAGGTAGCTGGTAACGTAGGAAGACGCCAGTGATGGCTCCAACACTCCAAAATCCGCCGTACGCTCTTGAGCGCAGAAGTTTTATCACCAGGGATTTGACCAATGGCGGCCCATCCAAAAGGGGCGCAGGGGCGCCGCCCCCCTAATTCATGCTCCCGGCACCTACTCTACAGACTCATGGATTCCAATGGGGTTTTTTTTTTTTTTTTTAAAGCACATGATTACAGTCAGAGTGCCTAATTGGCTTCCAAAAAGGGTGGGCCCTGAGCCCACCCAGTTGTGTGACAATAGCGAATTATTATTCAATATTGTCTTCTTGATTCTCCTCCCGGTCAATCAGGGAGCGGGTCTTGAGACCCGATTGGGCAGGGAGTTTTAGGACTTCCTGCCCAATCGGGTCTCAGGACCCGCTCCCTGTTTGGCCAGTAGGAGAAGCAATGGGCCGAATGGGAAACGCCGCTTTCCCATCCATCTCCTGCCCCATGGGGGGTGGCATTAGTTTGCCCCTACCCCCATTTTAAGCACCGCCCGCCACTGGATTTGACATACCCATAAATTGTTCAGGAATACAAGTCGTGTGGTAGTAATATCGTTCAATAGACCAATGGCTCCTTGGTTGCAAAACATTAATGTATATACAGTAATATATGCAGGTACAGTATAAACACGACCACTCCCTGTTTCTTTAGAAATACTGAAGTAAAGAGATTAAAGTGATTGTAAACAATCCGCTTGTAAAATAACACATTCAGTTTAACCCCTTCACACCGACATACACTAAATTACCAAAAGTATTGGGACACCTGCCTTTACACACACATGAACTTTAATGCCATCCCAGTCTTAGTCCGTAGGGTTCAATACTGAGTTGATCCACCCTTTGCAGCTATAACAGCTTCAACTCTTCTGGGGAAGGCCGTCCACAAGGTTTAGAAGGGTGTCTATGGGAATGTTTGACCATTCTTCCAGAAGAGCATTTGTGAGGTCAGGCACTGATGTTGGACAAGAAGGCCTGGCTCACAGTCTCTGCTCTAATTCATCCCAAAGGTGTTGAGGTCAGGACTCTGTGTAGGCCAGTCAAGTTCCTCTACCCCAAACCCGCTGCTGTAATTCAGGCGCCCATGGCCCGAAAAGGGCCCGGGTGCCTCAATTACCGCGGCGGGGGAGGGGGGGGGGTTGTTTTTGAAGCACCTGATTAGAGCCATAGGGCGCTCGCAGGTCACTCAGCTGTGTTAGGAAAGCAAATGAAAACCACTAAACACTAAACCACCTCTCCGCCAATCAGGTGCTCAGATCTGTTACCCGTCATCTGATTGGCTGAAACGACAGGCGCCGCTATTGTACGCCTATCAGGAGGAGAGGACGGGAGATGAGGACGGCAGGAGACGCATGAGGGACCCCGCTCGTTGCTGTCACCTGCTGCCCCACCGAGACAGGGTAAGTGCCTGGCAGACGGCGAGCGGGCGGAGGTCACATTGGGGGCATTCAAGGGTACACTGGCAGCATTTGATGGGCACACTGGCAGCATATGATGGGCACACTGGCAGCTTTTGATGGGCACACTGGCAGCATATGATGGGCACACTGGCAACGTTTAATGGGCACATTGACAGCGTTTGATGGGCACAGTGGCAGCATTTGATGATTTTTTTTTTTTTTTTTTTGCGCCCCCCCCAAAAAAAAATTGTGAGCACCAGCTGCCACTGGTACAAATAACATACACATATGTGGTATTGTTGCAATCATCACGCAGATTTTTTTTTTTTTTACAATTATGGGCCAGTTTTCCTTTGATAATAAAAAAATATATATATCCATAACTATTTTACTACCAAGTAAAAGCCCAATTTGTCCTGAAAAAAAAATGCGGTATAATCCACCTGGATGCACAAAGTAGTTGATGATGTGTACGGATTTACTAACACATGTCAAAGTTGCAAAATTGTGCTTGGGCATTTAGATTTTTAGATATAAAACATAGACATTTGTGTATAGATATAAAAAAAAATGTCATGTGACATATACAATTATAGTGCCACAATTTTAATATTCAGCACCAAAGGCAAAGCAACAACACTGGTGCATGCAGGCAGCCTACAGTGCATCAGGAAAGTATTCACAGCACTTCACTTGTTCCACATTTTATTATGTTACAGCCTTATTCCAAAATGGATTACATTCATTATTTTCCTCAAACTTTTACAAACAATCCCCCATAATGACAACGTGAAAGAAGTTTGTTAGAAATCTTTGCAAATGTATTAAAAATAAAAAAACAAAATCCCATGTACATAAGTATCACAGGCTCCTCCCATGTACATAAGTATCACAGGCTCCTCCCATGTACATAAGTATCACAGGCTCCTCCCATGTACATAAGTATCACAGGCTCCTCCCATGTACATAAGTACCACAGGTTCCTCCCATGCACATAAGTATCACAGACTCCTCCCATCTACATAAGTATCACAGACTCCTCCCATGCACATAAGTATCACAGGTTCCTCCCATGCACATAAGTATCACAGGCTCCTCCCATGCACATAAGTATCACAGACTCCTCCCATCTACATAAGTATCACAGACTCCTCCCATCTACATAAGTATCACAGACTCCTCCCGTGTACATAAGTATCACAGGCTCCTCCCGTGTACATAAGTATCACAGGCTCCTCCCATGTACATAAGTATCACAGGTTCATCCCATGTACATAAGTATCACAGACTCCTCCTATGTACATAAGTATCACAGGCTCCTCCCATGTACATACGTATCACAGGCTCCTCCCATGCACATAATTATCACAGGCTCCTCCCATGTACATAGGTATCACAGGCTCCTCCCATGTACATAAGTATCACAGCCTTTGCTCAATACTTTGGTGAAGCTCCTTTGGCACCAATTACAGCCTCAAGTCTTTTTGAGTATGATGCTACAAGCTTGGCACACCTATTTTTGGGCAGTTTCTTCTTTGCAGGAACCTCTCAAGCTCCATCAGGTTGGATGGGCAGTGTCGGAGCACAGCCATTTTCAGATCTCTCCAGAGATGTTCAATCGGGTTCAAGTCTGGGCTCTGGCTGGGCCACTCAAGGACATTCACAGAGTTGTCCCGTAGCCACTCCTTTGTTATCTTGGCTGTGTGATTGGGGTCGTTGTCCTGTTGGAAGATGAACCCTCGCTCCCAGCCTGAGGTCCAGAGCGCTCTGGAGCATTTTTTTTTTTATCAAGGATGTCTCTGTACATTGCTGCATTCATCATTCATCTTTCCCTCCATCCTGACTAGTCTGCCAGTTCCTGCCACTGAAAAACATCCCCACAGCATGATGCTGCCACCACCATGCTTCACTGTAGGGATGGTATTGGCAAGGTGATGAGTGGTGCCTGGTTTCCTCCAGACATGACGCTTGCCATTCAGGCCAAAGGGTTCAATCTTTGTTTTACCGGAGCAGAGAATTTTGTTTCTCATGGTCTGAGAGTCCTTCAGGTGTCTTTTGGCAAACTCCAGGCGGGCTGTCATATAACTTTTACTGAGGAGTGGCTTCCTTCTGGTCACTCTACCATACAGGCCTAATTGGTGGAGTGCTGAAGAGATAGTTGTTCTTCTGAAAGGTTCTCCTCTCTCCGCAGAGAAATGCTGGAGCTCTGTCAGAGTGACCATCGGGTTCTTGGTCACCTCCCTGACTAAGGTCCTTCTCCTCCGATCGCTCAGTTTGGCCGGATGGCCTGCTCTAGGAAGAGAACTGGTGGTTCCAAACTTCTTCCATTTACAGATGATGGAGGTCACTGTGCTCATTGGGACCTTCAATGCTGCACAAAAGTTTCTGTACCCTTCCCCAGATCTGTGCCTCCATACAATCCTGTGTCCGAGGTCTACAGACAATTCCTTGGACTTCATGGCTTGGTTTGTGCTCTGACATGCACTGATAACTGTGGGACCTTCTATAGACAGGTGTGTGCCTTTCCAAATCATGTACAATCAACTGAATTTACCACAAGTGGACTCCAATCAAGTTGTAGAAACATCTCAAGGACAATCAGTGGAAACAGGATGGACCTGAGCTCAAGTGTCATGGCAAAGGCTGTGATACTTATGTACATGGGAGGAGTCTGTGATACTTATGTACATGGGAGGAGCCTGAGATACTTATGTACATGGGAGGAGCCTGAGATACTTATGTACATGGGAGGAGCCTGAGATACTTATGTACATGGGAGGAGCCTGTGATACTTGTGTACATGGGAGGAGTCTGTGATACTTATGTACATGGGAGGAGTCTGTGATACTTATGTACATGGGAAGAGCCTGTGATACTTATGCACATGGGAGGAGCCTGTGATACTTATGTACATGGGAGGAGTCTGTGATACTTATGTACATGGAAGGAGCCTGTGATACTTATCTACATGGGAGGAGTCTGTGATACTTATGTACATGGGAGGAGCCTGCGATACTTCTGTATATGGGAGGAGCCTGTGATACTTCTGTATATGGGGAGAGTCTGTGATACTTATGTACATGGGAGGAGCCTGTGATACTTATGTACATGGGAGGAGTCTGTGATACTTATGTACATGGAAGGAGCCTGTGATACTTATCTACATGGGAGGAGTCTGTGATACTTATGTACATGGGAGGAGCCTGCGATACTTCTGTATATGGGAGGAGCCTGTGATACTTCTGTATATGGGGAGAGTCTGTGATACTTATGTACATGGGAGGAGCCTGTGATACTTATTTACATGGGAGGAACCTGTGATACTTATGTGCATGGGAGTAGCCTGTGATACTTCTGTACATGGGAGGAGTCTGTGATACTTCTGTACATGGGAGGAGTCTGTGATACTTCTGTACATGGGAGGAGTCTGTGATACTCGTGTACATGGGAGGAGTCTGTGATACTTGTGTACATGGGAGGAGTCTGTTATACTTATGTACATGGGAGGAGCCTGTGATACTTATGTGCAACTGAGGAGCCTGTGATACTTGTGTACATGGGAGGAGCCTGTGATACTTATGTACATGGGAGGTGTCTGTGATACTTATGTGCATGGGAGGAGTCTGTGATACTTATGTACATGGGAGGAGCCTGTGATACTTATGTACATGGGAGGAGCCTGTGATACTTATGTACATGGGAGGAGCCTGTGATACTTATGTGCAACTGAGGAGCCTGTGATACTTGTGTACATGGGAGGAGCCTGTGATACTTATGTACATGGGAGGAGCCTGTGATACTTATGTACATGGGAGGAGCCTGTGATACTTATGTACATGGGATTTTTTCGTTTTTTATTTTTAATAAACCTGCAAAGATTTCAAACAAACTTTTTTCACGTTGTCATTATGGGGGATTGTTTGTAGAATTTTGAGGAAAATAATGAATTTAATCCATTTTGGAATAAGGGCTGTAACATAACAAAATGTGGAACAAGTGAAGGACTGTGAATACTTTCCGGATGCACTGTACCGGATAGTAGACAACCGCTCCCTGTTTCTTGTGAAATAATGAAGCAAAGGGATTAAGTATGAAGAACTGGAGAAGGAAGCTGTGGCCTGAATATAAAAACATATTTATTGAGTTATTTAAATACATAAAAAGATTGATATGGATCTCCTTTGTTGGAAGGGATCCAATGACCTGAAGTTCACGTAGAACTTTACTAAATAGATCTTGTGTTGTGTCCTGAGATCCCAGAGGACCCAAAAGGAAGCAAATGTTACAAATAAACAACCCCCACCCCCACTGCCCTAGTAGATCCGAAATCTCATGTGACATACACACACATAATGCTATCATTGTAATATTCAGCACCAAAGGCTGAGCAACAACACTGTATGATAATAATTATTGCGTATCTCCCTTTGGTGCTCACCGGGTGCTCCGGGACTCGTACTAATGATCGGTACCCGGATCTCCCGATTCTACGATTGATGGCGGAAGAAATTGGGCATTAGCAAGGACATGTTGCGCACCATCATCCATGAAGATTGGGGTAAGCGGAAGATCTGTTCCCGATGGGTGCCGCACAAGGACCAGAAAGCAAAACGGTTTGAAACCTCTGGAGCTTTCATTACCATGCGTGACCGGGATCCATCCTTCATGCCAACCATCGTCACAGGGGATGAGACCCGGTGCTGCCAGTTCCATCTGGAATCCAAGCTGCAATCAATGGAATGCCGTTCTCCGTCTTCCCCGCAACCCAAAAACCGTCACCTGGAAAAGTCCAAGATCAAGACCCATGAAGAAATGTCTCTTGCACGTGGAACGGGTCTCTGCAGCCACGTGACGGAGCTCTCAGGGGAATATTTATAAAGCAGGTAATGTGACATTTATCAAATATTCCCTGCAGGCGAGTCAATCACTGTCATTTAAAATAAATTCACCAGGAAGATTTGCCTTCAACGAATGTCACGTTCACAGCTTTATGAATATATCCTTTAGTAGTTTCAATTTCACCCTAAACCTAAACCAACATCCTCAGGCAGATTATATGTTGTTATAATAATGCATAATAAATGGACTATATGGCTAAAAGTTTGTACACATCTGACCATCAAACTGATCTGAGCTTGTTGGACATCCCATTCCAAAACCATGGCCATCGATTTGGAGTCCCACCCCTCCTTCCAGGGCCAGTGATATGTAGTCCCCCCCCCCCTTTGTGGTTATACCATCATCCACAAGTTATACCATCATCCACAAGTTATACCATCATCCACAAGTTATACCATCATCCACAAGTTATACCAACATCCACAAGTTATATCATCATCCACAAGTTATATCATCATCCACAAGTTATACCATCATCCACATGTTATATCATCATCCACATGTTATACCATCATCCACATGGTATACCATCATCCACAAGTCATACCATCATCCACATGTTATACCATCATCCACATGTTATACCATCATCCACAAGTTATACCATCATCCACAAGTTATACCATCATCCACAAGTCATACCATCATCCACAAGTTATATCATCATCCACAAGTTATACCATCATCCACAAGTTATACCATCATCCACAAGTTATACCATCATCCACATGTTATACCATCATCCACAAGTCATACCATCATCCACAAGTCATACCATCATCCACAAGTTATATCATCATCCACAAGTTATACCATCATCCACATGTTATATCATCATCCACAAGTCATACCATCATCCACATGTTATATCATCATCCACAAGTTATACCATCATCCACATGGTATACCATCATCCACAAGTCATACCATCATCCACAAGTCATACCATCATCCACAAGTCATACCATCATCCACAAGTTATACCATCATCCACAAGTTATACTATCATCCACATGTTATACCATCATCCACAAGTCATACCATCATCCACAAGTCATACCATCATCCACAAGTTATATCATCATCCACAAGTTATACCATCATCCACAAGTTATACCATCATCCACAAGTTATATCATCATCCACAAGTTATATCATCATCCACAAGTTATACCATCATCCACAAGTCATATCATCATCCACAAGTTATACCATCATCCACAAGTTATACCAACATCCACAAGTCATATCATCATCCACAAGTTATATCATCATCCACAAGTTATACCATCATCCACAAGTTATACCATCATCCACATGTTATATCATCATCCACAAGTCATACCATCATCCACAAGTCATACCATCATCCACAAGTTATATCATCATCCACAAGTCATACCATCATCCACAAGTTATACCATCATCCACAAGTCATACCGTCATCCACAAGTTATATCATCATCCACAAGTTATACCATCATCCACATGTTATACCATTATCCACAAGTTATACCATCATCCACAAGTTATACCATCATCCACAAGTCATATCATCATCCACAAGTCATATCATCATCCACAAGTTATATCATCATCCACAAGTTATACCATCATCCACATGTTATACCATCATCCACAAGTCATACCATCATCCACAAGTTATACCATCATCCACAAGTTATACCATCATGCACAAGTTATATCATCATCCACAAGTTATACCATCATCCACAAGTCATACCATCATCCACAAGTTATACCATCATCCACAAGTTATACCATCATCCACAAGTCATACCATCATCCACAAGTCATACCATCATCCACAAGTGTATCTGTGGGAATTTGTTCCCATTTGTGAGGTCAGGTACTGGTGTTGGATGAGAAGATCCGATGTACACATCAGGCTTCACGCTGGGCACCAGAATAACAACAACAAAAAAAAAGACTTGGCTTGCAATCAGCGTTCCAGTCCACCCCAGAGGTGTTCAGTAGGGTTAAAGTCAGGGTTCGATTTGAAGTTCACCAAAATCTGCAGAACTGAACCCGGGGCAGATTGTCTCATCACTGATGTCAAGACATCCGCACCCAGAACAGCGAATCTCATATGGGGTTCACCCCCTCCCCTATGAGTGGTTCTTGAATATCCCTATAGGATTCACCCTCATCTCCTCCTTATAAGATTCATTATATAGGATTCACCCTCATCTCCTCCTTATAAGATTCATTATATAGGATTCACCCTCATCTCCTCCTTACAAGATTCATTATATAGGATTCACCTTCATCTCCTCCTTACAAGATTCATTATATAGGATTCACCTTCATCTCCTCCTTATAAGATTCATTATATAGGATTCACCTTCATCTTCTTATATGATTCATTATATAGGATTCACCTTCATCTCCTTATATGATTCCTTATATAGGATTCACCTTCATCTCCTTATATAGGATTCACCTTCATCTCCTCCTTATAAGATTCATTATATAGGATTCACCTTCATCTCCTTATATGATTCCTTATATAGGATTCACCTTCATCTCCCCCCTATAGGATTCACCTTCATTTCCTTATAAGATCCATTATATAGGATTCACCTTCATCTCCTCCTTATAAGATTCCTTATATAGGTTTCACCTTCATCTCCTCCTTATAAGATTCCTTATATAGGATTCACCTTCATCTCTCTCCCTCCTCTTCCTCATTGTCTGCAGAAGAAGCATGAACATGCCATGGCATGGATAGAGAGATGTGGTGCTTTCTGTTCTGGGAACAGCAGAGGGCAGCAATTTCCAATCTCAGAGCCTAGATCTGGCTTTATCTGGTTCAACCAAAGAGCCAAATAACTCCACCGAGAATAT
Source organism: Lithobates clamitans (assembly GCA_037952925.1). NCBI lineage: Eukaryota > Metazoa > Chordata > Amphibia > Anura > Ranidae > Lithobates > Lithobates clamitans. The sequence continues at coordinate 2,705,838 of JBBGZY010001493.1, forward strand.
GAGAACTCCTATATGTGCACAACATTCCGATTATCAACACTTCACTAATGCAAAGAAAGGAGGAGAACAAACACAACCAACTGTCCACCACAGCCTCTGGTTTATAGACCAGATACGTCCTAAATATAGAACCATTTATCCAACTGTCCACCCAGAGCCTCTGGTTTATAGACCAGATACATCCTAAATATAGAAACATTTATCCAACCGTCCATCCAGAGCCTCTGGTTTATAGACAGGATACATCCTAAATATAGAACCATTTATCCAACTGTCCATCCAGAGCCTCTGGTTTATAGACCGGATACATCCTAAATATAGAACCATTTATCCAACTGTCCATCCAGAGCCTCTGGTTTATAGACCGGATACATCCTAAATATAGAACCATTTATCCAACTGTCCATCCAGAGCCTCTGGTTTATAGACCGGATACATCCTAAATATAGAACCATTTATCCAACTGTCCATCCAGAGCCTCTGGTTTATAAATGGATACATCCTAAATATAAAGCCATTTATCCAACTGTCCATCCAGAGCCTCTGGTTTATAGACCAGATACATCCTAAATATAGAACCATTTATCCCACTGTCCATCCAGAGCCTCTGGTTTATAGATGGATACATACTAAATATAGAGCCATTTATCCAACTGTCCATCCAGAGCCTCTGGTTTATAGACCGGATACATCCTAAATATAGAACCATTTATCCAACTGTCCATCCAGAGCCTCTAGTTTATAAATGGATACATTCTAAATATAGAGCCATTTAAGTCCAGGGGGGTTGCAGAAGATGTTGTTATTAGTTACCTTTTTATTTCTCCTGCTATTGGTTCCCTGCAGCCTCCTCTCTAAGGTGCTCCAGGCTGCGGTTGCATGCTTGCCCCCACCATGTACAATAAAGGGTTAATAGTCCTGCGTTGTACGTGGTGATGCTGAGGGACCGCCCACAGACCAGAGCTTCAGGAAGAAGAGGACAGGATCAGAGATGACCAAAGTGTTCTAAGTGGCCTCTTCAGGTACCCCTAGACGTAAGGAGCGCTGAAGCACACAGACAGTGCCACATGTTGGTCACCTCGACTCTAGATAACTATTATAATTAATTGTTACTTATTCTGCATAAAAGTACATTTCTACCAATCCTATGCAGCCAGGTATGTGGATATAATAAGAACCATTACAATACATAGCGATAGCCCCTGTATACACTTTGTGTGTTCTGGTGTCAGTCTTTCTCTGGCTTCTGAATGTAATTGAAAGTTCTTGTTGGAGGAAACGTCTGATACAAATCTGTAACAGTCACTTCCTCCTGATAGCATCTTCTGCTCGGCAGGTTCAATTATCCTCTTGGCTGACAAATGTGTGGAAAGCCCGAAGGAAGAACCGCATGCAGTGCGAGGGCCAGTAGAGGCATTCATTACATTGCACAAGCAGGGGGACGGTGACACAAGGGCCTTCAGGAGGCCAGATAAGGGACTTGGCAGTTAGAGCAGTTATTATGTCATTGGGGGCTGTCCCTAACTCTTCTTCACTAGTTTCTCTGAGACTTTCATGGAGTTGAAGTACAGTATCTCACAAAAGTAAGTACACCCCTCACATTCTTGTAAATCTTTTCTTCTATCTTTTCATGTGACAACACTGAAGAAATGACACTTGTCTACAATGTAAAGTAGTGAGTGTACAGCTTGTATAACAGTGTAAATTTGCTGTCCCCTCAAAATAACTCAACACACAGCCATTAATGTCTAAACCGCTGGCAACAAAAGTCAGTACACCCCTAAGTGAAAATGTCCAAATTGGGGCCCAATTAGCCATTTTCCCTCCCCGGTGTCATGTGACTCGTTAGTGTTACAAGGTCTGAGGTGTGAATGGGGAGCAGGTGTGTTAAATTTGGTGTTATCGCTCTCACTCTCTAATACTGGTCACTGGAAGTTCAACATGGCACCTCATGGCAAAGAACTCTCTGAGGATCTGAAAAAAAAGAATTGTTGCTCTACATAAAGATGGCCTAGGCTATAAGAAGATTGCCAAGACCCTGAAACTGAGCTGCAGCACGGTGGCCAAGACCATACAGCGGTATAACAGGACGGGTTCCCCTCAGAACAGGCCTCGCCATGGTCCACCAAAGAAGTTGAGGTCACGTGCTCAGCGTCATATCCAGAGGTTGTCTTTGGGAAATAGACGTATGAGTGCTGCCAGTATTGCTGCAGAGGTTGTAGGGGTGGGGGGGTCAGCCTGTCAGTGCTCAGACCATACGCCACACATTGCATAAAATTGGTCTGCATGGCTGTCATCCCAGAAGGAAGCCTCTTCTAAAGATGATGCACAAGAAAGCCCACAAACAGTTTGCTGAAGACAAGCAGACTAAGGACATGGATTACTGGAACCATGTCCTGTGGTCTGATGAGACCAAGATAAACTTATTTGGTTCAGATGGTGTCAAGCGTGTGTGGGGGCAACCAGGTGAGGAGGACAAAGACAAGCGTGTCTTGTCTACAGTCAAGCATGGTGGTGGGAGTGTCATGGTCTGGGGCTGCATGAGTGCTCCCGGCACTGGGGAGCTACAGATAATTGAGGGGACCATGAATGCCAACATGTACTGTGACATACTGAAGCAGAGCATGATCCCCTCCCTTCAGAGACTGGACCGCAGGGCAGTATTCCAACATGATAACCACCCCAAACACACCTCCAAGACCACCACTGCCTTGCTAAAGAAGCTGAGGGTAAAGGTGATGGACTGGCCAAGCATGTCTCCAGACCTAAACCCTATTGATCATCTGTGGGACATCCTCAAACGGAAGGTGGAGGAGCGCAAGGTCTCTAACATTCACCAGCTCTGTGATGTCATCATGGAGGAGGGGAAGAGGACTCCAGTGACAACCTGTGAAGCTCTGATGACCTTCATGCCCAAGAGGGTTAAGGCAGTGCTGGAAAAATAATGGTGGCCACACAAAATATTGACACCTCTGGCCCAATCTGGACATTTTCACTTAGGGGTGTACTGACTTTTGTTACCAGAGGTTTAGACATTAATGGCTGTGTGTTGAGTTATTTTGAGGGGACAGTAAATTTACACTGTTATACAAGCTGTACACTCACTACTTTACATTGTAGCAAAGTGTCATTTCTTCAGTGTTGTCACATGAAAAGATAGAAGAAAAGATTTACAAAGATGTGAGGGGTGTACTTACTTTTGTGAGATACTGTACTTTAACTCCCTGAAAGTCTCAGAGAAATTAGTGAAGAAGATTTAGGGACAGCCCCCAATGGCATAATAACTGCCTTAACTGCCAAGTCCCTTATCTGGTCTCCTGTAGGCCCTTGTGTCACCGTCCCCCTGCTTGTCAAACATTTGTTTTTGTTTTTTTCAGATTTGGACGTCGTATGGAAGTATTTTTATTGATTGATGAACCTGCCCCCACCCCCCACACACTCACACACACGCTACAAGGATTAAACGCCCAGGGGTGCAAGAGTAAAGTGTATTACTTTCCTCACACCTGGTTCCTGCAGGGTCCCCCACAGCGTCCTCTCTAAGCAGCTTTGGGCCGTGGTCGCAGGCTTATCTCCTCACGTACAATGCAGGGTTAATGGCCCTGCACTGTGTGTGGTTATACCAAGGCACCGCCCACAGTTCAGAGCCCGCTAGACCAAGGGATAGTAATACACCTGACCCCTGCACCCCCTAGACTTCTCAGAGTTTAGCAAATATAGGCAAATGGCGGCCTCCCCTTCTGCCTTGCAACACGCCCACTCCCTGCCTAACCCCGCCCAGCACACAGTGACCCAATGCACCCAGAGGACTTCCTGGGGACACCCCTTCAGAAATGCCCCACAGTGGGGACATGCCACAATAAACGCTGGGAGATGTCGTGTCCCAATCCACTTACAGGGTTGTCGGAAACACTCTCAGCACTTGGACACCAGATTAGAAGCCTATTATTAGTCTATTTTTACCAAAAATATTAGGGGTGAATGGTGAAGCTGTTGCATATAGAGGTATACATAGACATATAGACCTTAGTTGTACTTTGTCTATTTCTAAAGCATTTGTTGAATAAATATCACAAGCATTCGTCCAGCCATGACGAACTCCAAACATCTTTTGCTTAATACAGTGATTTCCTATGCTCACCAGCTCCATCTACTGGCCATTGTGCAGTATTGTTCCTGAAAAGCCTCAATTAGAAAAAATACTGCATTATGACCACTAGATGGAGCTTTACATTATAGAAAATCAATAAATGACGCTAAATACTGTGCTGTTAAAATTCACCACAGCTGGGCAAACGCCATCGACATTCGTTCGACTAATTTTTTTCTTTTTAACCGCTTCCAGACCTCCCGTCGTCATTATACGTCGGTACCGATACCGTTGTTATGGCGGCAGATAGCTGCCATAACCCCCCCAGGTATTTTTCAAAAGCGCAGCTGGTCCGCTTTCAGGTCAAAGTGGTCTCTGCGGCGGATTTGCAACGAGATCACTTTTATCGGCGGGGGGGGGAGAGGTGCCCACCCCCCTCCCGCCGCGTCCCAGTCGTCTCCACCACTTACCGGAACCGTCAGTAGCGGTGGAGACGATCTGGTCCTCTCAGAGGCATGAAGTCGAGTGAGGGAAAGATGCCCCCCCCCCCCCCCCCCCGCTGGACTCCATACCATTGGGTGACGGAAGAGACCTCAAACGTCAATTCCGCCCAATGGTCTTCAAGGGGAAATTTTTTTTATTGAAAAAAAAAAAAAGACTTTTTTTTTTTTTTTAATTGCATTTAAGTGTAAATGTCTTTTTGACCCCAGATCTCATATTTACGAGGACCTGTCATGCTTTTTTTTCTATTACAAAAAATGTTTACATTCCTTGTGATAGGAATAAAAGTGATCCAAAATATTTTTTTTTAAAGGGACAGTGTAAAAAATAAAATAAAAAGTAAAATAAATAAGAAAAAAAATAAAATCAAAGTGCCCCGTCCCGCCGCGCTCTTGCGCAGAAGCCAACGCATACGTATGTCGCGCCCACATTAGAAAACGGTGTTCAAACCACACATGTGAGGTATCGCTGCGATCGTTAGAGCGAGAGCAATAATTCTAGCCTTAGACCTCCTCTGTAACTCAAAACTGACAACCTGTAGAAATGTTTAAACGTCGCCTATGAAGATTTGCTAAGTGTCAAAGTTTGTCGCCATTCCACGAGCGGGCGCGATTTTGAAGTGTGACATGTTGGGTATCAATTTACTCGGCTTAACACTATCTTTCACAAGGGGTGCTTCAGAAAATGTTGTTACTCTAACTATAAATATATCTCTTTTATAACTTTTAGATAGTGAGACCCGTTTTTCCCTTTCTTGCAACCAACGAATCCCCAATGTGTCCTGACGAAGCCTAATGGCGAAACGCGTTGACGCACTAGGGCTCACATTTCATACTATATATCTCTATATATATATGTTTTTTAAATCTTTTTTTCATGTCCATTTTATACCGTATTGAAATATGTATGTTTCTATGTCTCAATAAATATTACTTTTCTTATATCCCCATTGTTTACTGTGCCGTTAAAGTCTGACCTTGGGTCACCTTTTGGGACCCTCCTTTTTTGTATTCCCATAACCATTTACTGATGAGGCAATGTGTGTGCTTTCTTGACTTATTATCACTTGTCACGTCACCTGCCACAAGTTGCGGATTGTCACTTCCCACGTCACCTTGCCACACATTGCGGATTGTCACTTGCTGTGTCACTTGTCACGTCACCTTGCCACCAGATTCAGATTGTCACTTGCTGTGTCACTTGTCACGTCACCTGCCACACATTGCAGATTGTCACTTGCTGTGTCACTTGTCATGTCACCTTGCCACCAGATTCAGCTTGTCACTTGCTGTGTCCCAGCTTGAAGGCAGGCAGCAGAGAGATGATGTAATCTCTCTGCTGCCCGCGGCGGCACAGTGAGGGCAGGAGAGCAGTGATGCTGGGCGGGCAGTGAGAGATGATGTCATCTCTCTGCTCCCCCCGCTCACCCGCTCACCTGTCGACTGGCCTGTTCAGCCGCTCACCTGCCGGCCCCGCTGACTGATTCACCCTCCTGCCTGTCACTAATTTCTCGTGGGGGGGGGGGGGATTGCCCCTTGGGGTGCCTCTGTCGGTGCTGCCTTTTCTTCTAGGTAAGCAGTGCTTGTGTATTTCTCTCTCAGAACTCACGTCAATTTTATATGATGTTAAAGAAAATGATTCTCCTGTTTTGAAATATGTATCAATATCATAAATAATTGGTTTAAACACGAAATTATGATTTATCTCAATAGGTGCTTATGACTGGTTCCTTCTGAAGAAGCAGCAATTGCTGCGAAACTAGTAAAGGACGATCGCCAAGACGCATCGTATTCGATACCCCACTTCAACACCGGGGGTCACCTTCATCGTCACCTTGATCTCTTGTATAATGTCTAAAGCTGCATACAAGGCTGTAACCATCAATTGTTCCCAACTATTTTGTCAATGTGGTTTTGTTCCACAATGTTTTTATATTCTGTATATTATTAAATCTTTTTTATATAAAATTATACATATCCCCGTTTATGTCCTTGAGGTACCGAGATAGTCCAAACCTTTCTCCCCCTTTTTCACTTCTGAGGTGACCCCAGGCACCCGTTTCCGGGGTGTAAAAAGATGTCGGCTTGCCTGCCTTCAGACTGTAGACTTACTACAGCCGAGTGCTGGGTGTACCAAGATGGCAGCAATGGAACTTCACTTCCGTTGCATTTTCTGATGGGTAGCGGCTTTCTGACAGGACACCGGATCAATGGGAAATAGCAGTGATTTTGACCAATTTACCCGTAATAGAGGCAAGGCAATCCAAAACCTGAAGGGCACCCTCCAGCAGAGGGCCAGCATCATTCAAGCGTTCAACTATTTCTTAAAAATAAACCCCTAAATAAACCAATCACACTATTATTTATAGGGGGGGGGGGGGGTACAAAAACTTTTATTCAAACCTATATGAAAAATGTTACTTTTACAAAATCCAAAATGTACCACTTTTAATTAAAAACCCTTGTAAAAAAAAGAAGAAAAAAGGCAAAAGAGAGCCCCTGGTATATCTCAAAGTATTTGACGTAGATTCGCCTGTGGAAAGTTACAGCTGACATACATTTCTCATAAGGAAGTCCCCCATGTAAACAAAAGGATAAAGTATTATAAGACTCTGCTCTTTAGAATTTCCAAAGAAACTGAATCATTGCCAATTACTGTGTCAGAAAGTCAGTAAATATTTCATGATAAATGGCAAAGCAACCGTCTTTATTCATAATTGCCTTAACTGCAAAGTTATAATTAAAACAATCAGATGTAATATTATTTTAAAGTTTATTTTAATATTTTTTAAATTCCATTCATTTTATTTTTTTAACCAACTGTCTGAATCAGAGTCCCCCCCTTACATCAACTGTCCCCATCAGAGTCCCCCTTACATCAACTGTCCCCAACAGAGCCCTTCTTAAATTAACTGTCCCCATCAGAGTGCCCCCCTTACATCAACTGTCCCCACCAGAGTGCCCCCTTACATCAACTGTCCTCACCAGAGTCCCCCTTACATCAACTGTCCCCATCAGAGCCCCTCTTAAATCATCTGTCCCCATCAGAGCCCCCCTTACATCAACTGTCCCCATCAGAGCCCCCCTTACATCAACTGTCCCCATCAGAGCCCATCTTAAATCAACTGTCCCTATCAGAGTGCCCCCCTTACATCAACTGTCCCCATCAGAGCCCCCCTTACATCAACTGTCACCACCAGAGTGCCCCCCTTACATCAACTGTCCCCATCAGAGTTCCCCTTACATCAACTGTTCCCACCAGAGCCCCCCTTACATTAACTGTCCCCATCAGAGTCCCCCTTAAATCAACTGTCCCCATCAGATTGTCCCCTTACATCAACTGACCCCATCAGTGTGCCCCCTTACATTAACTGTCCCCATCAGAGCCCCCCTTACATCAACTGTCCCCACCAGAGTGTCCCCTTACATCAACTGTCCCCATCAGAGTCCCCCCTTCACCAACTGTACTCATCAGAGTCCCCCTTACATCAACTGTCCCCACCAGAGTGCCCCTCTTACATCAATTGTCCCCATCAGAGTGCCCCCTTACATCAACTGTCCCCACCAGAGTGTCCCCTTACATCAACTGTCCCTATCAGAGTCCCCCCTTTACCAACTGTACTCATCAGAGTCCCCCTTACATCAACTGTCCCCACCAGAGTGCCCCCCTTACATCAACTGTCCCCACCAGAGTGTCCTCTTACATCAACTGTCCCCATCAGAGTCCCCCTTACATCAACTGTCCCCACCAGAGTCCCCCTTACATCAACTGTCCCCATCAGAGTCCCCCCTTCACCAACTGTCCTCATCAGAGCCCCCCTTACATCAACTGTCCCCATCAGAGTCCCCCTTACATCGACTGTCCCCACCAGAGTGCCCCCTTACATCAACTGTCCCCACCAGAGTGCCCCCTTACATCAATATTCTCTATCAAGTCTCAGAGATTAGTGGATGCACTTCCAGAGATCTGGGGGGGCACAACCAAAATCTGGGGGGGGGGGGGCACAGCCTACTCCAGAACCCCCTAGATCAGGGTCTGAGATGATCCAAATCAGGAGAACATCCCAGGGTGACGACACCACTTCTCTATAGAGACAGTACAGTGAGTGAGCGTTGTCACCCTGGCACAGGAAGTGTGTTAGGGTCGGTTCACACTAGGACGACTTGGGATCTGACTTGTAAGCCCTCAAGTCGCCCCAAGAAGAGATTTACATTACCGTGAATCAGAGCGTCTTAATTGACACTACTGAAGTCGCTCCGACTTCAGAGCGTACTCCCTGTACTACTTGGATCCGACTTGTAGGCGACCTGTGCCATAGAAATCAATGGAAGTCGCCTCCAAGTCGGATCTCTATCTACAGTCAAGCGACTTTACAGGGAAAACATTTAGTTTGCCCAGGCAAACCCCTCCCTCCCAAAGAGCTGATTATCCTGTGATTGGCCACAGCCAAAGTCGCCTGTCCTTGAGGCGACTTGAAGTCGTGTTGTAATTTGCTTAAAGTCGCGCTGAAGTCGCCTTGCAAAGTCACACTGAAATCGTGTTGCCCCTGTGTGAATCGAGCCTTACTGGCAGGATCACCAGATTCAAATAAAGAAAGCCTAAAAATAGAAAACGAATGCAGCCACCTAACGGCAGGTAAGTTGCAATATATTACATTTTTCGGGGGGGGGTTCAATATTGCATATACGGATGTAAAAATCTCCACCCCCTAAGCAGAAGAGATGGAGCTTAATATTATCATTATAAATTATATAGCGCCAACACAAGCTATAGCGCTGTACAAGATGAAGTCATTCCTGGGCAAGAACCGTGAAGTGCGGCACAAAGAAACCAAAACGTATAAGAAGTGAGCCAGCGAGACACATTGACCTCGATTCCTCCACCTTTCACCGCCCATTCGCCAATTGGTAGGACTTTCAGCAGCCTGGAGCACCGGGGGGGGGGGGGGGGGGCCGGGATGGAATGCTGACAGGTTACATAGTTGCACAGTCAGGTAGAAAAATCGCACGCGTCCATCAAATAAAAAGAAAAAACACCTAGTATCTCCAGAAACTTAAACCAAAAGAAGAAACGAGAAAAAAAAAAAAACTTTTCTAGCCTGACCCCGTTAGTGTCACCAAGAAAAGAAAAATTCGCTCCTGACCCCCAAAGACGATCGGAGGCTCCCCGAATCTACACGCCGCGGTTTTACTTCTTATAAATATCAATAGTTCGATTTTAGAAAACCTTTATTTTGAAGCAAACTATCGAGTTGGTGAAAAAAACCCATTTCCCATTAAAGACTAGCACAGCTGTTACAGTAAAGAACCCCTTCCAATGTGTTCCTTCCACACGCAAATGTACAGATGAAAAATCCGGATCCTCGTTGGTGGTAAGAAGAATTCAGAGCAAAAAAAAAAGGTCATTTTTAATAAGATTAAATTACATCATGACTGGTGTAGCAGTTGTATATGCGATTTTATGTATTTATTGCTATATTATTTTTTTCCCCACCGCATTGGAGTTACCCTTTAGGCCCGTTGGTGTAGTGCTCTTAATTCTTTCTAAACCGCTCCCTTTTCGTTTTTTTTTGGATGAGATAACTTTTGGGTTGTAGTTCCGGGACCTCCTCAGCCGAGGAGCCGTTTCATGTTGTCTAGGAAGCGCGGCGACAAATGTTGTGATATAAAGAACGGTATGTAACCTTTGGTGTTGGTAGAACGCGGGGCCATCGTCCTATTACTGAGCTTCAGGCATTCTGAATCACCTCGCTGGTATTTATTTGAATGTTTTAGATCTTTACACACTGACCATAAAATGACAAGATAGAAATAAACCCGAGGCGTGGACGGTACTGAGGTGCACGCAGGAAGGGTGGAGAGATCTATCATGCGTGTTGGAATGGTCGTGAGGCTCCCATTAGACGGACGATACTGGAAGGGCTCAGGGGCTTCCACGGCAAAGTTGGATGTTCCACGTTTGATCTGGGTCAGGAAACAGATCCAAAGGGTAACGGTGGAGACCAGACCACCGTAGGTTGTGGTGATCTTCCACGCCATGAACTGAGGACCCATCCCGGTACAATAGGGTGAGACCAAGGACAAGTAGTCCTGCAGCCCTGCCCCGCTATAAGGTCTCACTGTAGGATGAAGACTTTCACATGTTTTCCATATTCCTCGACACCTGCTGCTGAAAAAGCCCCGTTCTTTACAGAGCTCAATAGCACAAGCTGATACTTATGCGCAAAAATGTAGAGATAGGGTGGGTGACTCAGTGTTCTCATTCTCTCCTCTACTTTTGTCCTCCTCCAAGTTCTCTTCCGCCATTCTCTTCTTGTACCCATGTCCCCTCTCCTCCAGTCCTCAGTCCAAACTCTCTCCTCATGATCTACAGCACCCATGTCTACTCAACTCTAGTCCTCAGTCCTCATTCTCTTCTTTAACCTTGTCCTTTTTTTTTACTTGTGTTTTTTTCTGGCCTAGCTCTCTCTCCCCTTGAACTTGCTACGTGACTGTGTCTGTTCTCCTCCGGTTCTCAATCCTCACTCCCTCCTCTCCATACTCTCTTCTCCAATCTTTCTTGGGAACCCATGTCTCCTTTTTCATGGCCCTAACTCTCTTCTCCTATCCTCCTCTGGAACCTATGTCTCCTCTCATTCCCTTCTCTTATCCTCCTCTGGAACTCCTGTGTTCTCTCCCTCAGTCCACATTCTCTTCACCCATCCTTCTTTTGAACCCATGCCTCCTCTTCCCCAGTCCTAACTCTCTTCTCCTATCCTCCTCTGGAATCCCTGTGTTCTCTCCCTCAGTCCACATTCTCTTCACCCATCCCTCTTTGAAACCCATGTCTCCTCTTCTCCTCTTCCCCAGTCTTCCCTGATCCTTCTTGGGAACCCATTTCTCCTCTTTCATGGTCCTAACTCTCTTCTCCTATTCCCCTCTGGAACCCATGACTCCTCTCATTCCCTTCTCCTATCCTCCTCTGGATCCCCTGTATTCTCTCCCCCAGTCCACATTCTCTTCACCCATCCTTCTTTGGAACCCATGCCTCCTCTTCCCCAGTCCCAACTATCTTCTTGTATCTTCCTCTGGGAACCCCTGTGTTCTCTCCCCCAGTCCACATTCTCTTCACCCATACTTCTTTGAAACCCACGTCTCCTCTTCCCCAGTTCTCTCTTCTCTGATCCTTCTTTGGAACCCACGTCTCCTCTTCCCCAGTCCTCTCTTCTCTGATTTCTTCTTGGGAACCCATGTCTCCTCTTTCATGGTCCTAACTCTCTTCTATTCCCCTCTGGAACCCATGACTCCTCTTATTCCCTTCTCCTATCCTCCTCTGGAACCCCTGCGTTCTCTCCCCCAGTCCACATTCTCTTTACCCATCCTTCTTTGGAACCCACGTCTCCTCTTCCCCAGTCCTCTCTTCTCTGATCCTTCTTGGGAACCCATGTGTCCTCTTTAATGGCCCTAACTCTCTTCTCCTATTCCCCACTGGAACCCACGACTCCTCTCATTCTCTTCTCCTATTATCCTCTGGATCCCCTGTGTTCTCTCCCCCAGTCCACATTCTCTTCATCCATCCTTCTTTTGAACCCATGCCTCCTCTTCCCTAGTCACAACTATCTTCTTGTATCTTCCTCTGGAAGCCCTGTGTTCTCTCCCCCAGTCCACATTCTCTTCACCCATACTTCTTTGGAACCCATGCCTCCTCTTCCCCATTCCCAACTCTCTTCTCTGATCCTTCTTGGGAACCCATGTCTCCTCTTTCATGGTCCTAACTCTCTTCTCCTTTCCTCCTCTGGAACGCATGTCTCCTCTCCCCCAGTCCACTCGCTCTTCTCCCATCCATCTTTGGAACCCATGTCACTTCTTCGCCGGTCCTAACTCAATTCTCTTATCCTCCTCTGAATCCATTGTAACATTGTAACTTTGTAGCAAATGACAAGGTGTGAGGCTGCAGCAAGGGGGCTGATCTGTGTCAGACATTTGTGAAAACAGCCAAGAACTGCCTTTGCACTGGTCCAGCATTTAAGTCGAGGAAGTAGATGGTGACCCCGGATGATGCTTAAACAAAGATGGCGCCGTCCTTCTGGGAGAAAAGCAGCTGAAGGCATTGTCAGAGGGAGTACTGACATGTTACTCAGCAGAGATGTGGATTCATCTACATGAATATAGGTATCTGATGACAGGTCCTCTTTATGAGCACACATGGTTTGAATAGTAGAAGTAGAAGCTCATTGTTGTTGGAACAAACACAGCGCAGCTTTTGAGGTGATGCATTGGTGCTGCGGATAGCAGGCGTGCGCCCCCCAGCAGGAGGTTAGACTTGTGCTGAATCGGATGTTTCCAATGTTTACTACAAAACCGACAGTCACACTGGATTTTAAAGGTCACATCTAGCTGGAGGCCATCCCTCTGCACACGAGACCTCAATGTTCACACATACTGAACATCCAGAATCTGTGGAATAATTGTGAAAGCTAAGCAAAACTCCACCCCCAGAGCAGTGACAACCAATCAGAGGTGTCAGAAGGAAACAGAACGTGGGGACACGCCATTGTGCATTAATTATAATGGTCCCTAAAGAGACCCCATCAGTCACCTAATATCATCCAAATAGATGTTTCCTGTAGCAGAAGGTTGTCTATTGCCAACTCCTCCCAGTGGTGACAGGGTCTCTTTAAGGAGGACTATTCCTGACTCCTCCCAGTGGTGACAGGGTCTCTTTAAGGACTATTCCTGACTCCTCCCAGTGGTGACAGGGTCTCTTTAAGGATGACTATTACTGACTCCTCCCAGTGGTGACAGAGTCTCTTTAAGGAGGACTATTCCTGACTTCTCTCAGTGGTGACAGGGTCTCTTTAAGGAGGACTATTTCTGACTCCTCCCAGTGGTGACAGGGTCTCTTTAAGTATGACTATTCCTGACACCTCCCAGTGGTGACAGAGTCTCTTTAAGAAGGACTATTACAGACTCCTCCCAGTGGTGACAGGGTCTCTTTATGGATGACTATTCCTGACTCCTCCCAGTGGTGACAGGGTCTCTTTAAGGAGGGCTATTCCTGACTCCTCCCAGTGGTGACAGGGTCTCTTTAAGGATGACTATTCCTGACTCCTCCCAGTGGTGACAGGATCTCTTTAAGGGTGACTATTCCTGACTCCTCCCAGTGGTGACAGGTTCTCTTTAAGGATGACTATTCCTGACTCCTCCCAGTGGTGACAGGTTCTCTTTAAGGATGACTATTCCTGACTCCTCCCAGTGGTGACAGAGTCTCTTTAAGGAGGGCTATTCCTGACTCCTCCCAGTGGTGACAGGGTCTCTTTAAGGATGACTATTCCTGACTCCTCCCAGTGGTGACAGGGTCTCTTTAAGGTTGACTATTCCTGACTCCTCCCAGTGGTGACAGGTTCTCTTTAAGGATGACTATTCCTGACTCCTCCCAGTGGTGACAGGTTCTCTTTAAGGATGACTATTCCTGACTCCTCCCAGTGGTGGCAGGGTCTCTTTAGAGATGACTATTCCTGACTCCGCCTAGTGAAGATTTTCCCTTTCCCTTTAGGGATAATTATTCCTGACTCCTCCCAGTGGTGACAGGGTCTTTTTAGAGATGACTATTCCTGACTCCTCCCAGTGGTGACAGGTTCTATTTAAGGATGATTATTCCTGACTCCTCCCAGTGGTGACAGGTTCTCTTTAAGGATGATTATTCCTGACTCCTCCCAGTGGTGACACGTTCTCTTTAAGGATGATTATTCCTGACTCCACCCAGTGGTGACAGGTTCTCTTTAAGGATGACTATTCCTGACTCCTCCCAGTGGTGACAGGGTCTCTTTAAGGATGACTATTCCTGACTCCTCCCAGTGGTGACAGGTTCTCTTTAAGGATGACTATTCCTGACTCCTCCCAGTGGTGACAGGGTCTCTTTAAGGAGGGCTATTCCTGACTCCTCCCAGTGGTGACAGGGTCTCTTTAAGGATGACTATTCCTGACTCCTCCCAGTGGTGACAGGGTCTCTTTAAGGGTGACTATTCCTGACTCCTCCCAGTGGTGACAGGTTCTCTTTAAGGATGACTATTCCTGACTCCTCCCAGTGGTGACAGGTTCTCTTTAAGGATGACTATTCCTGACTCCTCCCAGTGGTGGCAGGGTCTCTTTAGAGATGACTATTCCTGACTCCACCTAGTGAAGATTTTCCCTTTCCCTTTAGGGATAATTATTCCTGACTCCTCCCAGTGGTGACAGGGTCTTTTTAGAGATGACTATTCCTGACTCCTCCCAGTGGTGACAGGTTCTATTTAAGGATGACTATTCCTGACTCCTCCCAGTGGTGACAGGTTCTCTTTAAGGATGACTATTCCTGACTCCTCCCAGTGGTGACAGGTTCTCTTTAAGGATGACTATTCCTGACTCCTCCCAGTGGTGACAGGTTCTCTTTCAGAATGATAATTTCTGACTCCTCCCAGTGATGACAGGTTCTCTTTAAAGGCGGCCATACACATCGTGATCAGGGATTGATCTAGGTGCGAGCGATCGTAAACAATCAATGTATCAATGAAAATATCAGATTACGGTATCAATTGAAAATATGATCTATCAGAAACTCTGCTCTTGAAAGCAATCGTTTAATTGATCCTGTAATACCATCCATCAGTTGTTTGACACATGCGCAGATAGTTGTTCAATTGATCAGAAACGATTGATAAAATTTCAGACTTGCCAGTGTGTAAATTGATTGGAAGTAGAGTCTGTGATGGAAGATCGAAAAGAATGTTCAATACCCAATACACCTAACGATCTAATTTTCCGATGGTCAGATTTCCTGTCCAAACCAATCAGTATAGTTTGGCTGAACTTTCTGGGCGTTGCTTTTCTATAATTCACAGATTTGATGTTATTCTCTGATTCTGTGTATGGCCGCAATTATAATTCAATGTGATTGTTGTAGTTGCATCGAATGATCGATTGATTGATCGATATTGATACATGGCTCCACCCTCTAGTGACAATTTTTCTTTAAGTTTGACTCCTCCCTCTGATGACAGGTTCTCTTTAAGGCTGACTCCTCCCGCTGATGACACACACACACACACACACACACCATCCAACATGGGGGAAAGATTCTCTTTTAATTCCACTTTAAAGAGAATCAGCCTTAAAGAGAACCTGTCATCAGTGGGAGGAGTCAGCCTTAAAGAGATCCTGTCATCAGTGGGAGGAGTCAGCCTTAAAGAGAACCTGTCTCCAGAGGGAGGAGTCAGCCTTAAAGAGAACCAGTCATCAGAGGGAGGAGTCAGCCTTAAAGAGAACCTGTCATCAGAGGGAGGAGTCAGCCTTAAAGAGAACCTGTCATCAGAGGGAGGAGTCCTCCTTAAAGAGAACCTGTCATCAGAGGGAGGAGTCAGCCTTAAGAAGAACCTGTCATCAGAGGAAGCAGTCAGCCTTAAGAAGAATCTGTCACTAGTGGGTGGAGTCAGCCTCAAAGAGCACCTGTCAACAGAAGGAGTCAGACAAGGAAAATTGTCACTAGAGGGTAGAGCCAGCCTTAAAGAGCACCTGTCATCAGAGGGAGGAGTCAGCCTTAAAGAGATCCTGTCATCAGTGGGAGGAGTCAGCCTTAAAGAGAACCTGTCTTCAGAGGGAGGAGTCAGCCTTAAAGGGAACCAGTCATTTGAGGGAGGAGTCAGCCTTAAAGAGAACCTGTCATCAGAGGGAGGAGTCAGCCTTAAAGAGATCCTGTCATCAGTGGGAGGAGTCAGCCTCAAAGAGAACCTGTCTTCAGAGGGAGGAATCAGCCTTAAAGAGAACCAGTCATCAGAGGGAGGAGTCAGCCTTAAAGAGAACCTGTCATCAGAGGGAGGAGTCAGCCTTAAAGAGAACCTGTCATCAGAGGGAGGAGTCCTCCTTAAAGAACCTGTCATCAGAGGGAGGAGTCAGCCTTAAGAAGAACCTGTCATCAGAGAAAGCAGTCAGCCTTAAGAAGAATCTGTCACTAGTGGGTGGAGTCAGCCTCAAAGAGCACCTGTCATCAGAAGGAGTCAGACAAGGAAAATTGTCACTAGAGGGTAGAGCCAGCCTTAAAGAGCACCTGTCATCAGAGGGAGGAGTCAGCCTTAAAGAGATCCTGTCATCAGTGGGAGGAGTCAGCCTTAAAGAGAACCTGTCTTCAGAGGGAGGAGTCAGCCTTAAAGGGAACCAGTCATTTGAGGGAGGAGTCAGCCTTAAAGAGAACCTGTCATCAGAGGGAGGAGTCAGCCTTAAAGAGATCCTGTCATCAGTGGGAGGAGTCAGCCTCAAAGAGAACCTGTCTTCAGAGGGAGGAATCAGCCTTAAAGAGAACCTGTCTTCAGAGGGAGGAGTCAGCCTTAAAGAGATCCTGTCATCAGAGGGAGGAGTCAGCCTTAAAGAGAACCTGTCATCAGAGGGAGGAGTCAGCCTTAAAGAGAACCTGTCATCAGAGGGAGGAGTCCTCCTTAAAGAACCTGTCATCAGAGGGAGGAGTCAGCCTTAAGAAGAACCTGTCATCAGAGAAAGCAGTCAGCCTTAAGAAGAATCTGTCACTAGTGGGTGGAGTCAGCCTCAAAGAGCACCTGTCATCAGAAGGAGTCAGACAAGGAAAATTGTCACTAGAGGGTAGAGCCAGCCTTAAAGAGCACCTGTCATCAGAGGGAGGAGTCAGCCTTAAAGAGATCCTGTCTTCAGTGGGAGGAGTCAGCCTTAAAGAGATCCTGTCATCAGTGGGAGGAGTCAGCCTTAAAGAGAACCTGTCTTCAGTGGGAGGAGTCAGCCTTAAAGAGAACCTGTCTTCAGAGGGAAGAGTCAGCCTTAAAGAGAACCAGTCATTTGAGGGAGGAGTCAGCCTTAAAGAAAACCTGTCATCAGAGGGAGGAGTCAGCCTTAAAGAGAACCTGTCATCAGAGGGAGGAGTCCGCCTTAAAGAGAACCTGTCATCAGAGGGAGGAGTCCTCCTTAAAGAGAACCTGTCACCAGAGGGAGGAGTCAGTCTTAAAGAGAACCTGTCACCAGAGGGAGGAGTCAGCCTTAAAGAGAACCTGTCACCAGAGGGAGGAGTCAGTCTTAAAGAGAACCTGTCACCAGAGGGAGGAGTCAGTCTTAAAGAGAACCTGTCACCAGAGGGAGGAGTCCTCCTTAAAGAGAACCTGTCACCAGAGGGAGGAGTCAGTGTTAAAGAGAACCTGTCACCAGAGGGAGGAGTCAGCCTTAAAGAGAACCTGTCATCAGAGGGAGGAGTCAGCCTTAAAGAGAACCTGTCATCAGAGGGAGGAGTCAGCCTTAAAGAGAACCTGTCATCAGAGGGAGGAGTCAGCCTTAAAGAGAACCTGTCATCAGAGGGAGTTGATAAGAACAGTCACAATATATCAGGCAGAACCCGGTATTACATAGGTCATGGTGGAGAATGTACAATGTATAATCAGGCTTAAAGTAGAATTAAAGGGAAATCTTTTTTTTATCATGGATGGAGTAAGGGGAAGGAGGGTTATAACCCCGGGCAGTTTTTTTTGTGTCCCTATCTGCTCCTAGCAGTGACAGGTTCCCTTTAAGGCTGACTCCTCCCTCTGATGACAGGTTCCCTTTAAGGCTGACTCCGCCCTCCGGTGACATCTCCCCTGTGATAACTCTCCCGGGAACAGATGATGGTTACATTGTAACGATCAGCGCTCTCCTGTCATTGGTGGATCGCGCGCTGTCAGCCCCTCCCACAGACACTGAGCCGTGTAGGAGTAGCTCCGCCCACTGTGTACGGGTCTCCCCGGCAACCATTGACGGCGGCGGAGGGATCCATCTGACTGTGATTGGTGAGGAAATAGTCCGCGGGGGTCCTGGGGGGGAGGGAGAGGGGGAGTTGATGACCGGAATGGGGAGCGGTCCGGCCGGGTGTTGTCCCCGGGTGATGATGGAAGCGGGTGATGTGTGTGGGGGGAGGTGAGGAGGGTGAGGGGAGGAGGCGGAGGGATACGAGGGGGGGAGGTGAAGTGTCCGGAGAGGAGGATATAAGAGAGGAGGGAGGGAGGACGGAGCGGTAGAGTGCAGTGCTAGTGACATCCCGGAGTACTGAGAGCCGCAATCCGTCCTGAGACACCCCACATCGCACCTGATAGGTGAGTCACCCAGGGCCCCCCTCCAGCCAGGGGCCACACCTCTACCCTGCATGGCGCTGGAGTACTACAAGTCCCAGCATGCCCGGGTCCTCCTTCCATTGGGGCAATACAGGTCCAATCGTGCATGTCTTCCATTGAGGCACTACAAGTCCCAGCAGACCTGTATCCCCCTCTTATGGAACTACAAGACCCAGCATGCCCAGGTCCCTTCTTCCATTGGGGCACTACAAGCCCCAGTGTCCTCTTATTATGGGATGGCAAGTCCTGGCATGCCTGGGTCCTTCCTTCCATTGGGGCACTACAAGTCCTCTAATGCCTGGGTCCTCCCATTATTGACCTAGAAGGTCCAGTATTTCTGGGCCCTCCTCCCTACATTGGGGCATTACAGACCCCAGCTAGCTTGTGTCCTCCCATTTATGGAACTACAAGCCCCAGCTTGCCCATGTCCCTCCTTCCGTTTGGGCACTACGAGCCCCCAGCAGGCCTGTGTCCTTCCCTCATGTAACTACAAGTGTCAGCATGCCTAGGTCCCTCCTACTGGGGCACTACAGGTCCTGTAATTCCTGCATTGGGGCACTGTAAGTCCCAGCATGCCAGGGTTCTCCCTTTATGGAATGATGAGTCCTACCATGCGTAGTTCCTCCTCCTCCCCCATTGAAGCACTAGAAATCCCAGCAATGCTCAGAGAAGTTGTAGAGCTGCATGTGCTGGGATAGTGGGACTACAAGTCTCAGAAGGCCTGGGCCCTCCCTTCATGGATCTACAAGTCTCAGCTTGCCCCTGTGTCCTCCTCCCTCCATTGGGGCACTGAAAGTCCTGGCAGTGCCCACACAACAGATGTTGTACCAATCAGGGCTCCTGATGCCATAACATTAAAAGTGTCTTGGCATGCTTACCCCCCGTGGTCCATGTAGTGCAAGGGGGTCCAGCATGTCCCAGTGTTGGGAGACACCAAGACTCGGCCTGGCTGGTTCCTTTTAGTTTCCAGTGTACTACAAGTCCCAGCAGTGCCCAGATAAGAGAAGTGGTAGGATAGTGTGACTACAAGTCTCAGCATGACTGGTACTAGCATGCTGGGGATTATAGTACCCAGGATCCACAGGCTGGTTACTCCTGTTGGTGGCTCAGAGCTGCTTTGTAGTGCCAGGCTGGCCCCTGTACCCCCATCTATGTACTGGATGAGTTCAGGCAGGGAAGGGTTAGTGGCTGCGGATCCCTGCGATCTGATAGGTCTTATCGCCTCCCTGAGCAGTCATACTGGGCGCTCTGCCCCGCTTGTCGCCCGCTCAGAGCGGTCCTGAGGCATGTCACTTCACCCTGAGGGCACCTGGTACATTGGCTGGAGGAATTGGCATTGTCAGAGTGGTGGGTGATTGACTTTACGGGTGGGCCAATATCTCCGGGGGGGGGGGGGGGGGGGCGCCTGCCGGGAGATCATTGTCATGTCATACCAGCTGGATATCTGCTGCCAGCTTGGGTGGGGGTTATGAGTCCTCTATGTACCTAGAATCATCCCAGGAAAACTACAAGTCCTAGCATGCTGTTCCATATTTCAGTTGGATGTTTTTAGCCTGGAATCCTCTGGTATGCTCTCCGTCATGGTGGATTTTGTAGAGAATTTTCCCCTCCATGTGGTGTAGATTTCATTGCTGGTGACACATGAGGAATCATCTGTCTGGGAATCCGCAGGATCACCATCTGTTCTGCAGAGCCTTGGTGTTTTTGGAAAGTCTGCATGCCTGTGTGGTGGTGACCCGTGCCATGCTGGTGTGGGGAGGTGTACCTGTCTGGAGAAGACGGCTTTCCCAAAATATTTTTCTGTATCCAGGGAGGGACCTGACCCAGGAGCGCTCCACCGGGCAACGTCACAACTAGTGCAGAATCCCGTCCAACCGCCAATTGGCTCAGTGTAGTCCTAGGGGGGGCTCAGTGTAACTTCCGGTGTCTCCTCTAATTTGTGACATGTGTGGACTCCGGCAATCAGCCCACGGGGGGGGGGGGGTTGGGATGAGGTGTCTGGACTGCTCAAAGTTCTTAACACAATTGGGTGTCTGGACTATTTTAACATGTGGAGGAATGCAGAAATTTGGGGGGGTTGCGATTAATTCAGCCCTCTCACCATTGTCCTTTGACACATTGCCATCACAAGCCAAATAGTTGCACAACTGGACCATGAAGAACAAACGTTCGCTAATTCCATGCTGGATATTTCATACAATCTGTTTCCGAAGGATTAAACAAGCCATTCACATGTGATCGTTGAAAGCTCAGAATAACCAAATCTTAGTGTGGTGTGTATGGTAATGAGACCCCCCAGGGTGGGCAGGGAGACCCCAAGTTGGATGGTATGGAGACCTGGCTTGGATGGTAGGTTGGTGCACCCAGTTAAAGGGTATTGAGAACCCCAGTTAGCTGGTGGCAGCACATCAGTATGAGTCCCCTGGTTGGTTTGGGTTGAGGGCAGTGAGACCCCTGGATAACCTGGATAGTGGGTGGTAAGACCCCCTTGTTTGATAATGAGACCCTCAGGTAAATGGTGAGAACCCTGGATGTTTGGAGGGTGAGTGGTGACATCTTGCTGGATGGTAGACCCTGATTTGTGAGTGGGAGACCCCTAACTGAATGAAATGCCTAATTATGTAGAGGGAGATCCCTTGTTGGATAGTAATGAACCTTTAGTTGAACAGCAGGTGTGGAGACCCCCTGGTTGGATAGTTTGTCATGAGACCAAAAACTTTTAGTTGAATAGTGGGTGGTGAGACCTCTGGTTG
Organism: Lithobates clamitans; assembly: GCA_037952925.1. NCBI lineage: Eukaryota > Metazoa > Chordata > Amphibia > Anura > Ranidae > Lithobates > Lithobates clamitans. The sequence continues at coordinate 2,727,292 of JBBGZY010001493.1, forward strand.
GATGGTAATGAAATGGTTGGCATTGTGGGGGGTGAGACGCCACAGTTGGATAGTAATGAGACCCTGGTTGGATGGTGGGCAGTGACACCTCTAGTTGGTGTTAAACCCCTGGCTAGATGGTAATGAAACTCCTAGTTGGCATGGTGGGTGGTTGGGACCTCTCATCTGTATGGTAGAGGCCCATGGTGGGTAGCGCAAATCGAACCCAACCGATTTTCTTTTGGGATTGTTTCTTGTGTGGCTGTGCATAAAGTAGTGGCACATTTCTGGTGGTGAGGATGGTATTGGCCGAACGACTTGTGTTTGAGGTACTTTTGATTGCTCATTTTTTTTGTTTTGTTTGTATTTTAGTGAGAATGTTTTCATGTGGATCCATATGGCTACATTGTGATTGATATTTAAGGTAGCACCCATATGGCAGTATTGCAAGGGAAGTTGATGGGTGATTTCTGGTCCCAGGGCTGTCTTTCTCTTTTCCTGGGTTCAACTTAAAACACTTGGAATTGCATAGAATAATTCTAATTGGGGGGTGGTGGTCTCAATAAGTGAACTGTGACATGGGAAGTGTAGTGATCCCAGATGGCAGAGTAACAAATTGGGAGGGTGTGACAGTTACAATCCATATGTAATGTGAGATGAGGTTTAGAAATGGAAACTTGCAGCTCGAATGTGACCAGGTGGCAGTCTTGGAGAGCTTGGTGTACCTTGGATTAAAGGGCCCCGTGTGATCTGCCCTGTACGATGGCTTCCTGCATTGCTCCTCTGGAAACATCATGGCAATGCTTTGCTTCCAACTCCCAGCTCTGTTGGTCTTCATGCTACTGTGGCAAGACCTAACCATTAGTGGTGGGTAGTTTTATCACAAACACTGTACAAAAGATCAGGAGGAAAACAGTCTATTCCATTGTGAAAGGCTTCTTTTACAATAAGAGTAGCTGGATGCTTTCCTGCCTGCGGTAGTAAAGCTAATAGAAATTGGGGGGGGGGGGGGCATGGTCTTGTAGACTATCTCAATAGTTCTAATAAAGGTATGACCATATCAAGGGTCAAGAAAATTGGCCAACTCTCTTGGCCTGGAGGCCACAAGACCTCTATCCTGACATTAAGCCGACTGCCCTTGTCCCAGGGTCCACATGACTTTTGCCATGAAAATTAAAGTTCTGAGTAGAAGATATTTAAGCCCCTAGGGTTTGTCTTGATTTACTACAGGTTTTGCATGTCATGCATGCCATATTTTTCAGTCGGTGGAGACTTATCACTTGGCTGCCTGCCATTCCCTTTTATCAGGCTTGGTGACTGAGCCTTGTGACACTTGTGGATTAGACTTGTCAGTCCACCTTAAACTCAGAGAATCGTTACTGCATAAACGTCTTATCTTCCGAACCTTATTGGAGATTGTGTCTAGAATCCGTTGTAATGGCTTCTGCTTTTCTCATATCGCCAAACTAATATCTATGTGCAGGGAGCTGATTTCATCTGTTGGTGTGAAATTTTGAGCAATGCTTTGTTCTGCCCCTTGCCATCTTGTGCTTGCATATTTCCCACCACATCTGCGCCCACATACTCTTCTCCCTGGGGCTCCTGATATCTTTCACTTGTACTGCCCACCATGCTTGTATCTTCTTACCATTCTCCCAGGCGTCCTACATCTGCTTTTTACCACATGCAACTTCTGGAAGACATACTACATTTACCCCTACATACCATTTTCAGGATCCACAGCTGCCCCCATATACCACTCCATCCTGCCATCTGTCCCCATGTACCAGGATCTCTTATCTTCACCCCCATACCACTCCATCCTGCCATCTGGACCCATATGCCATCTGTTTTGACAGGATCCACATCTGCACCCATATACCATGCCATTCTGCCATCTGTCCCCCATGTACAAGGATCCCACATCTGAACTCCTATGCCATCTGTCTTGACAGGATCCACATCTGCACCCATATACCACGCCATCCTGCCCTCTGTCCCTCATGTAACAGGATTGCACATATGCTATCCTGCCATCTATCCCCATGTACTAGGATCTGGCATCTGCACCCATAATGCCATCAGTCTGTGACAGGATCCCACATCTGCACCCATATATCCTGCCAGCTGTTTGTGTACTAGGACCACACTTTCGCCTACATACCATGATATTCTGCCTTTTTTGCCCCCCCCCCAATACCTAGATCTTGCATCTACACCCATATGCCATGCCGCCCTGACATTTGTCTCTCTGTACCAAGATCCATCAACATCTGCACCCATATACCATAACATTCTGCCATCTATCCCCATGTATTAGGATCCCACATCTTTGCTTATGCCATACCATCTGTCAGGCAGGATTTAGGGGTACAAATGTGAGGCCTTGCAGGGTGGCTTATAGGTACAAATGTGGGATTCTAGTACATGGGAATAGATGGCAGTATGGTATGTGGGTGCAGATGTTGGATCTCGGTACATAAACTGATGCAAATGTGGGATCCTAGCACATTGCCCATGTGCCCTAACATCTGTCAATGTGCCAGGAACCCCACATTTGCACCCATAGATCATGCTATCCTGCCATCTGTCCCCCATAATTGCACCCATATGCCATCTGTCTCCATATGCCAGAATCCCACAATGTCTGCACCCATATGTACCATTCTTCCTGGGGATCCCTAATCTGCACCCACATCTTAGGTTCCCTCCATCTCTGCTCTCCATTAACCAGTCCCCTTGGGGTCTCCTAGTCTGTGCCCACTTGTGTCCTGCCTTCCTGCACCCCCATACTTTCCTCTATGGCCCCCAGTGTTGGTGTATAGTTTCCGCCAGTGTTTCCTTATTAGCAGAGCTGGTCCTCAGAGCTCTATATATAGCCAGATCTTCTCACTGGTAATGCTGATACACCCTGGTTAAAATAGCAGAGGTCGGCTTCAGAGACCAGAGTGACATCACCGCGAGGAGGTATTGAGCTTCTCCACGTGAAAATGAATCCTCTACAGCTCCACTTCTGCCTTATTCAACCCCCTCCAATTAACTTCGGATTCTAATTTTCCCAGAAGAGGTGTGAATGTTGAGCTATATTGAGTGGGGTCTAAACATTTGAGGGGGAGGGGGGGGGGTTATGGATGTACAGGGTTTTTTTTTTTTTTATAACATAAACATTGAACCTAAAATGTTAATATCAAGTATCAATCACCCTGCATAGAAACTATCAAGTCAAAATAAAAATTCAAAATGACTTGAAGGGATATGATTAACAAAGTATTTATTTTACTGAGCCTAAATCTAGGCCTTCCCATTTGTCCACTCAAATATCAAACCCAAAAGGGAGGAAAAAGCAAATATTAATTCCTTCTATCGCCAATGGCCCCAACTATTCCTTATACAGCAACGCCCATAGTATGATTTTAATGATTCACATCGGCAGTAGATGCCGTGTACGGTTTGCCCAGACTTTACTGTTTTTACTAGGGCAACCCCTATTAATATAGGTGCCTCTATACAATAGGAGGTTATTTTATTTATCGTTTCAAGTGTAGGGGAGCAAGGTTTCTTCCAATGCATAGCAACTACTTTTGTTGCGTAGAATAATGCTGTATTGGCGAACACTGCAGGAACAATGGCCTCTATCAGACCCAGCAGGCAAACGGGCATTGAGACCAGTAAAGGAGCAGAGGTAATAGTATTCAATAAATCCCCCCCCCCCACCACCAAAAATGGCTATATCGGCAAGTCCAAAAAGTGTGAAATCCCCCTGAGATGCTCCACACCACCCACACTTGGAAGAGCACAAAGGATTTTTCTTTTTTGAAGTCCATAAGGTGTAATATATGCTCTATGTACCAATTTTAAATTGTATCATGCAGTCTCTCAAAGATACCAGAGATCGCAGAGGGAAATCCCACACACCCCTCAAGTCCTCCATATCCACCTAGCTCTGAGACCTTCTAATGGCAAAATAGAAATTTAAAGTTAGATGAGTACAGTCTTGAGGTGGACTTATCCAGGTACTCCACCCTGAGTAACAATTCCAAAGAGGATTGTACAATCCTTACACTGTCCAGTGGAAACTGCATAAAAAATGGAAAAGCTGGGGATATCTAAATGGATAAGAACTGGGTAGGTTAAAGATTGAGGTAAGTGTAGGGTGCTCATTATAGTATTCTCTGTCCAGGCTCCTGAAGAACCCCTTGTGCTGTAATCTAGTTCACCTGTAGATAAGATCTTATTGCTGTGAGGAAAATCTAGACACCTGCAATGCTGTTGGCATTCTGTAGATTTTGCAGAAAAACAGGTCTAAATGGTATTGCTGGTGCAGATGTCTCTGAAAGATAATTGCACTTAAAGGAAGTCAGTTCATAGATCATAAGATCAAGATCCCCCCCCCCCCCCCCCATGGATATCCTTTTATACTACAGATCTAATAGGTAACCGTTTGGCATTGACTCAGAGGTCCATTGACCCAATACACCCACATTTCCATTACGAGGGGGGTCACAAAAGGGTAGAGACCTGGTCCTTGAGGTGTGCAGACCTGGATAAGTAGCATTGGCTCAGAGGTCCATTGCCACTTGTCTTGGAGGATTCGGTAGTAAGACCTTCTCCCATATCTTTGAACTCAGTCTCTCTTGCACCCCTTTTCTTCCTCAAGAGATTCCAGCAGTGGTCCTCACATGCGGAGTTCTATGGCTCACTTTGGAACCTCTCTACCTGCAGAGGATCTAACAGTGGGATTTTCTGCCATCACACTCAACTGTCCCCCTTTTGGAACTTCTACTTCCCAGAAGTTGGATCTTTTAGCACTGTCCTTTTTGGCTCCTAATGGCAACTTGGGTGAATAGAATTGGAACTCGAGGTGCACAGACATGGATGAGTGACATTGGCTCAAAGGTCAATTGCCACCTGTTTTGGAAGATTTTGCAATGAGATCTTCTCCCATGGCTCTGGACTGTCCCCTTTGGGACCCCTCTTCTACCTCCAGAGGATCCAGCAGTGGGATCATCTCATCTCTGAGCTCTGTCCCTCTTTTGGGCCCATTTTTCTATCTCGAGGTTCCAGCAGTGGAATCTTCTTGCATACCTAGTCCTATCCCTCGCTTTGTAGCCTCTACCTCCCAGAGGATCCAACAGTGGGGTCTTCTCCCATAGCTCTTGAGCTCTGTCCCTCCCTTAGAGCCCCACTTAATGGGAACTTTGGGTGTAGACACCTGGAACTTGAGGTGTGCAGACCTAGATGACTGGCATTGGCTCAGGTCCATTGCCACCTATTTTTCCAGAGGTTCCAGCAGTGGAATCTTTTCCACTGCAGTGTTCTATCCTTACTTTGGAAGCTCTCTACCTTCAGAGGCAACCATGGTATCTTCTCCCATAGATCTGAGCTCTGTTGCTGTTTTGGGATGTAATGTGTGCAGATGTCTCCATTGGAGTATTCAAGAGATGAGAACCTGCCTGTTGGGTACTTTTCTTTTTCAGCCTCACCCAACATGGATTCTACCATGAAAGATCTCAAAATGTTGTCTGTCATTCAGTATAATGCTGACCTGGAACAGGCATGCATCAAGTGAATTCAGCAGTTGGGAATCTACCTTTTTTGGTGCAGGACAGTGGTCTGACCAGGATGGTGACTTGACCATAGCTAAGCCCTAACGTTTGGTCTCCTTCCCAGTGTATCACAAACCTTGTCATATGTTGATAAAATTCTGTTTCAGTTTTTTTGTTAGGTCTAAGTGCAGCTGATCGCTTGCAGCTTCTTTGCAGCCAGTCCAAGTACACATGCATACCAGTGTTGGCTGCATGCCATTTCTTGGTGTAGGTTTCCTGATGGTGCCACCAGTGATCCATACACTTCTAGCCTCCATCAGAAGATGGGGTGACCACACAGGAGCACAATGGGAACGTGACAACCTACAACAGGAAGTGCCTTAACGACCCTCATGGCAGGATCACCAGGGGTTAATGTAATGAGCTGCAGATTTAAAAGTTTGACTTTTTAAATGTTTGAGTTATTGGGTTACAAAAGTATTGAAGCTGGATCGGCAGAACAGCCCAGCTACTAGTGCTTGCAGGGAGGGTATGTTGGTGGCTTTATGTTTCTGTACAGGCTTCCTTTAAGAACAGTAGCTGCTCTCAGCCTCCCCGGGGTGACACTCTCTGGCTGTAGACAGAGGTGGATTAATTTGTTGCTTTATGAGCTGACACAATGTGTTTGTATTGCAATATGCTGGCAGGAGGTTTTTATGACATTAAGCTGTCCTGTAGAGACTTGAAACGGAGTCTGTGCAGACTGAGCGTGTCCTTGATGTGTAGGTTATGTGTACCCAATGAAACTGAAGACCATCAAGCAGATGGTCCAGGCTGGGAACCACACAGCACCCTTCCCAATAGGGCTCCTTCAGACACCACCAAGGGGTTCCTATTCTGCAGGTAGCAGCATCTACCTAGAATGGTGTTTGGGAGGGCTGCAGGACAGTTCATGGTGGAAAAATAGAAAATGTGATCTCCATAGGGGTCAAGATTGGGAGGGAAAAATTGTTACCCAACTTTTGCATCCATCTGGTGCACAGCAAAACCTATGCCATGACTCAATTTGGGCCACTATGAACACTTAATCAAACACGACTCTGTGACTGGCCCAGCCAGTTTTCTACTCTGGGGAATATCCCACGTCTGTAGGGGCAGTGCTCCTAATGAGCCACTAAAATAACCTGATAAGGAACACTCGACCAGTGCCATTCATGTGATTTGCCATGGGGGGGGGGGGGGAGGCATCAGAGATGGATTTATCCCAGGTGACCAGGCTGGCAAGATTCTCTACAGTTTGGTAACCATCTACAGGGCAGTGATCCTACATGATTTCCAGTTGGTCCACAAAGATCTCGTGATAGAACATGTGATCAGTGCCTTGGCTATTATGTGAGTGGCCATTGGATGATTGGTCTTTGCCTTTATCTTTTGTGTTTACAGGCAAATGGAAGTGTAGTGACTGCCATTGTCACCCTGAGCCCCTGGAGCCCAGCATGTGGCTCATCAGCCCTTTGTGCAGCCTGCAAGCTATTGGGCACCAATTTTATTTAATTTTTTTTCTGTAGCACTTTGAGATCTTTTGAAAAGGGCACTATAAATAAAATTTTATTCGCCATACAGAAATCGGTGCCAGTTGGGTTGTTGCATGCTCAAACACATTGCCCACAGCACACAATGTTATCTCTGGTCTGGGGAGAGCAGCAAAGGAGTGTGATGGGGTTAAGTGATCTCCAATGGGGGTTAACTTCCACTGTTGGTGACCACAATGCAGGGGTGGGAGGAGTCTGAGGATGGTGTATTACGCTGACCACCAATGTCGTTTGGGGAAGGAGGTGGTGGTAATGGTACTGATAACCATGCTGGGGTTATTGAACTTGCTGCCCCCCCCCCCCCCCCTATGCGTTTTCTTTGTACTCCAGCTTCGGTGTGCATTGCAATACACTGAATGCAGCAGGACCAACGTCTTGTGCATCCCTCTAGTTGTTGGGAAAGGGGGGCACATATTTGACCCATGTGACTGCACCATACAGATACCCATGTGACTGCAGCATACTGATACCCATGTGTGACACCACTTATGTCATCAGACTCCCAGGAATGACCAGTATTTACTGGTGGGACCGTCGTGCAGGGCCACTCGATATTCTAAGGGCACTCTACGGAGTGGGCTGAAGACCTGGTCTGGGCATGGCTTGTCTGAACCTTTGCCATCTCAAAGTCCTCCATCCCCAGGGAAGGCAAAATTTTTATATAAGCACAAAAAATGACTTTACATCCCAAAAATCTGTAGAAGACCGAACACTTCAGTCAAATTTAACACAACTTGTACTCCCATTCCCCCCCCCCCCCCCCCCCCATGTGCAGCGTTGAAAGGTTGAGTCTTTCTGTCTGTCTGGGGATGTACAGCAGATTCTGAGCCGCCCCCTCCCCAGGCACACAATGACGTAAATATCCATCAGGACAAAGTTTGGCTGTAACTCAGACCTGCCGGTATCCAGTTCTGTGGTGTCAGCTGGTAACTGGATCCTGCCGTTCATCTCCATTTACAGCCATTCACTAATCATCTAAGAATGAGTTTGCTGCATTCTACAGAACCAGGGGTGGGAGCAAAGGCTTTTATCCAGCAAATGGATTCCTTGCACTTTGCATAATCCATGTCCCCCCCCCCCCCCCCCTCCAGCACCCATCACTGCCATGCTGGATGGTTTGTTGTGTAAGAGGACATCAAACCCGAGCACCCATCACTACCATGCAGCATAGGGTAAGGACATCCCAACCCCACCACCCATCACTACCATGGTTCATAGTGTAACAGGACATTTAGCACCTGTCACTACCATGCTGCATAGTGTGAGGATATCCCACCGCTGCCATGGTTCATAGTATAAGAGGACATCCACCCCACCCCAGTACTCGTCCCTACCATGCGTCATAGTGTGAGGACATCCCACCTCTGCCATGATGCATAGTGTAAGAGGACATCCCACCACCCATCACTGCCATGCTGTATGGGGCATAGTAAGAAGACATCATTCTTAATCTGAACTGTAATGTCATGATGGTGTTGTGTATATCCAGCATGTAGTATACATTACACTCCAGCTTGGCCTTGGCTTCCTGTAATACTAACTCCTGATGTATACATTAGCGCTGTGTGTGGCCAGGATTAAGGCATGCAGCATACTGACATAGAGAAGATAGACCCTCCAGGCTGCAGGCCATTCCTCTGTAGGATGGGAGGAATTTTTAATGGGGTTTTTTTTTTTTTTTTTCTTCCCTCAAAGGGGACACATTAAAGGTACTTCTCCCCTACTATGTGAACCAAGTCCTTGCTGAAGACACTTTCCCCAGTATATGTATGCAATCCCCTTTGTTCTATGCTTCCATGTGTCTGCAATGGCTATAAGGTAGTCTCTGGTTTTGAAAATTTAGTCCCTAACCTGAGACAAATAACCATGGCTGAGACTTTGCAAATGCTTACATTTGCCTGCAACAGACTGACCTCTTCCTGGACTAGGCGCTGGCGGACAACCATTCTATTAATGCAAAGGTGACTTTTTTAGGAAGAGACTGTTGTGGCATATGGTGACAGGAATGTATTCATGCAGACCTGTGAAGTTGGTGGTGGGTTCACTTCAACAGACCCAGAAATGGGGAAACATTCATAGCTGCAAAACACCCACTGCCAGAGGTGTAGGAAACCAGTGTGCGTCCAAGGGTTGTGTAAACTATTTGCTTTTGGGAGGAGTTTTCCTTTAATCCTGTGGCATCGTGTCCCTCTGCCTGCACCTCACTTCCTGCTGTGGCACCATGCCAACCAATGCTATAAAAAGGTGAGCAGCTGGTGACCAGCCAGAGTACACTATGTGCTGCATGCATGGCTGTCATTTCTTAGGAAGAGGCCTCTGTGCACTGTACTTTGGCACATTTCTCTTTTTTTTTTTTTTTCCCAAAATGGAGGAACATCCCTGGAAGTGTAACATGTGCCAGACTGGAGGCTTGATATTAATCTGAGAAGTGTTCTGTCAGCCCATTCAGAAGTTCATGGGGCCCCAGGAGTGACCACCTCCGGTAGGCTGCAGGAAAGCCTGCCTATAGAAATTTCAGCTCTGGATTCCCTAATGTAAGGATGGGGTCTGGGCAGCTGGGTTAATCCAGGTCCCTTTCCATATGTTAGACTGGCTTGATGGAGTGCATACAACCAACTGTTCTGCAGCTGTGACTACTACTGGTGGTACAAGACCACCATTTCATAATTAAGAAGGCTGGCATGCTGAAGGTCTTGCTTTAGGTGTATCTATATAACCCAAATTTTGGCTCGGATTATCCATTTTAAATGGCCATAGTGCCTTTTTGCTGTATGGCCCCTTTTTTTTTTTTTTTGGGGGGGGGGGGGTTCCCAATTAGTTTGTCCTGGGCACATGGGGGGGGGATTTCTTAGACATCTGCCAATAGAACAAGTGTTCCCGCTTTTAAGAATCTGAATGTTTTGGTGAAAACTGAAATTTTGGATTTCCCATCCTGTCCTAGTAACTGATCACCATGACAAATTAAGTGGGGGAGGGGACCCTCTAATAGAGCATTGAATCGCTGTTCAGACCCTTTCCTTCACCCTTCCAAAACTATGAAGCTTTTGCCTTTTTTGTAGAGGACTTGGGTTGTTGCCATGGTTTAAATCCTGTTTTTTGTCAGGGGCATGCAGGGTTGTGTGTTTTTTGACAGGGGGACATGTGGTGTCCTCGCAGCCAGCTGTGACTAGACCTTGCCCTAATTGAGATGTGACGTCAGCTGTTGGGGAAAAGTGTGGACTTTGGATACTGAGTGGGTGTCTCTGAACTCCAGATGCTGTGTGTCTTGATCATCTGAAGCATTGCTGGAACACAGATAAGGGTGTATGGAGGCTCAGAAATGCAGACTGTTGTGGCTCTAGGGCAACACAGAAGCTAACTGAATTTTACAATGAAAATTTAAGATTATGGTTTAAGTCATATGGTGGAGTCCTCTCCAGATTTAATTGGCTGAGGTGCAACAGCTGTGTGGTTGTTATATTGACTTGCTATATTAAAGTAGACCTTCTGCCAGGATATGTAGCCCCTGAAGAATTGGGACCTTTGTCATATCACCTTTTCCAGGAAGTTTGCTACCTGCTTTCTGCTCAATGGCAATGGTCACCAGAGCAATGCCTAGTGGGGGGCCACTTGTCATGTCACTTGTCCATGGTGGGCTTTCACCGCAAACGGGCAGGTTTTTCTAGTGTGCTCAGGAAGTCTAGTAATCTGGCACTGGTCTGCCAAAACCTATTTTGCCTGGAGTTCACATTGGCGTGTGCCTAAAAGATCTTTTCTTAAGCCATTTCCATCCGATCATCAAAGGCAACTATGTACCAGTATGCCATATGGTAAAATCCACAATATAGCTGGGAAACATTGAGTCCTGTAGATCTGAAGCGCTTTTTAAATTTATAAAGGCTGTATATGAAATCCCTAGTTTCCATATGGGACTTGTACATTTTACAAACTATCGCCCCAGGAAAGTCCAGAGGCATTAATTGTAGATATGAGGCGCTTCAACTGATACGGGTCAGGAAAGCACTTGTATAGCTCCATTCTAGCTCAAGCTTTGCCACTGGCCTGGCTGCATAACCATATTGACTGCTTAGAATTTCCAGGTTTTACTTGGTGGCTTTTAGCCATCTGATCTGTGCAAAAAAATGACACGGACATTATAAGGTTCAAAACTTCAGAAAATCCAAAAAGGTGGTAGTGTATCTGCAGAAAAATAGTAATCTAGAAGTTTTTTACTTAGATGTCTCAGGCCTCCAAAAATCCATTGCCAACTCTACAAATGTCATCTCATTTTGTGCTTTCTATTGTAATATTGGTTATCTTCAGTAGTAATGCTTTTGTGCATACGATGCTCTGTACCCTACCAGGGAGGGGGTGGGCAGGTGAAGAAACCAGTAGTTCAGATCCCCTTTGCTCTATCGCAGGGATCCTCAAACTACGGCCCTCCAGTTGTTGCAGCACTACACATCCCATGAGGCATTGTAAAACTCTAACATTCAGACATGACTAGGCATGATGGTTGTTGTAGTTCCTGAACAACTGGAGGGCCATAGTTTGAAGACCCCCTGCTCTATCGGGTCTCCAAACTTTCTAAGCAAAGGGCCAGTTTCTTGCCCTTCAGACTCTAGAGGGGTCAGACCATGGTTAGTGGGATGAAATGGGGCCCCAAAGGCCAAATAAAGTGCTGCAGTTTGAAGACCACTGCTCTATGTAAAAGCCAGAGTGCCTACCACTTTATGCCGATGGCTGAAAATGGTCTCGCAACAAACAATTGGTGTGTGTGTGTTTTTATGCCTTCTCCACAAGTGAAAGATTAACCATGTACTGTAAAGTTCCTCAATCTGGTTCTGACCTTATTTTATTTTTTTTCTCCTAGTGATTCTGGAGAACTGTCCTCACAATGACAGACCAAAGTAATGGCGCAACCAGCTCATCGAAGGCCAGAAGTGTCCTCACCTGGGAGCAAGTAGACCGCTTGAACAGCTTTCTGACAGAAGTGGTTCCCATCCATGGACGTGGCAACTTTCCCACCTTGAAGATCACACTGAAAGAAATTGTGCAGATGGTACGCAGCAAACTAGAGGATGCTGGGATCAAAGTCAAAGATGTGAGGCTCAATGGTTCAGCAGCCAGCCATGTCTTGGTGAAAGATAATGGTCTTGGCTATAAGGATTTGGATTTGATATTTGGTGTCAACATGCCCTCAGAAGCAGAGTTCCAGCTTGTGAAAGATGTGGTTATTGGTTTACTTCTGAACTTCCTGCCCGAGGGAGTAAACAAGGAGAAAATCAGCCCGGTGACATTGAAAGAGGCCTATGTCCAAAAGCTGGTCAAGGTCTTCACAGATGCAGACCGCTGGAGCTTGATATCCCTCTCCAACAAAGACGGGAGGAACATCGAGCTAAAGTTTGTCAACTCCATCCGCCGTCAGTTTGAATTTAGTGTGGACTCCTTCCAGATTGTTCTGGACTCGCTGCTCTTCTACCATGACTGTTCTGAGAATCCTATGTCTGCACACTTCCATCCCACTGTCATTGGTGAGAGCATGTATGGAGACTTTGAGGCTTCTCTAAACCATCTGCGCAACAAACTCATAGCTACAAAAAACCCGGAGGAGATCCGAGGTGGTGGCCTCATGAAGTACAGCAATCTGCTGGTACGTGACTTTAAGCCAGTAGACAAGGAGGAGATTAAGTCTCTTGAACGTTACATGTGCTCTCGTTTCTTCATAGACTTCTCAGATATCTTTGAACAGCAGCGCAAGTTGGAGTCCTACCTCCAGAACCACTTTATTGGTGAGGAGAGGAGCAAGTACGATTACCTAATGATCCTACGGAAGGTGGTCAACGAGAGCACAGTGTGTTTAATGGGACACGAACGCAGGCAGACTCTCAATCTCATCTCTCTGCTGGCACTTAGGGTGCTGGCAGAACAAAACATTATACCAAATGCCACAAACGTCACCTGCTACTACCAACCTGCCCCTTATGTCAGTGATGCAAACTTCAGCAATTACTACATTGCCAACACTGCCGTCTCCTACAGTCAGTCCTATCCAACGTGGCTTCCTTGTAGCTAGAGGGTTCACTCCTCTAGACTCTCCGGGATGGTGGACCCTTGAATTTATACACTGTGGACACTAGTTGACCTCTATCAGAAGGTGGCCTGGGCTTCTCCTGTGAAAAATCATGACTTTATTTTCTTTTTTTTGGTTTGTTGCCCAAAGACTCATGGTCTTGTTGAAATGAATGTGACTTTGTACATTTATATGTTGCCTATTAGTTCTGTGAGTCTTAACTCTTGTCTAACAAGAAAACAGTCTTTGGGGTCTGCAGGCCAGAGAGGTCAAACCTGTAGCTATACCAGTTAAGGCCTTAACTTTTTTTAAACCAATCAGTGTTGACTGTTTAGATGAGCCAAACTCCAGCAGGGTGAAACTACAACTCTATCAATGGCTTGATCTAACTTTTTTTTTTTTTTTTTTTTTTTTTTTTTTTTTTTTTTTTTTTTTTTTCTGCAGTTGGAAAGGTTTGGGCTTTTGCAACTTGGTCTTTAAAAGACCTTGAATTGGGATAGGGGGGGATAAAAAGAGAACCAAGTTAAAAAAAATTAAAAAAAAAAAAAAAATTAAAATTGAGAAATTTATGTTAAACAAAAAAAAATAATTAATGGAAAAGTATTAGAAAAAGTGTTAATTTTGTGTCTTGTAGGTGAGGGTTCTTTAATGCAGGAGTCTCTCTATGCAATTATATATATTTTTGTTGACGTGGATGTTCTATTTATGTTTGTAAGATGGAGAATACTTGTGCCTTAACCTGCGCAGCTTGGATGTATTGCTACCCTCTAGTCGTGTCTATAGGACAATAAGTGGGCAGGTGCAAAGACTATTTTTGGATTTAGTAAAACTGCCAAATACTGGCTTTATTTCAAGGGGTTTTTTTTTCTTTTTTTTCCCCTCTGTGGTGTCACAATTTTGAGAATTGGAAATATGTAGTAAAGATGTCGAGGGATGTTTTTTTTTTTGTTGTGTGTAGTTTTTGGGATTCAGATTGCACTCTTTTTGGAGTTTATGGGCTTCAGGAGATGGTGAAGCTCTGAATATCCTTTTTCTGTTGTGCTGTAGGTGGTGGGAATGGGATGAGATATGTGTACACACATTCTGGTAGGTTGATTAAAAATTTCACTGCAAGATCTTCATCATTTTGAAGGCTGGATTTATAGTTCTGTGTAGTTCGATAATTGCCTTTTTAAGATCTTGCTAAGCTTACTTTTATTTATTTTTTTTTTTATTTAAGAACATTCCTGCTTTAAATTTAAAAAAAATCTGTTTGGTAACCACTTGGTGCCGGGCAGATTTGGTCACTGATCACTTCAACCACCTTGTCAATCAACCTCAATTCTTCTGTAGATGTCCATCTAAATATAAACTCTAGTGGATGTAGGTGATTTGGCCTCCTCTTTCTAGCACCTGTCTTGCTACCTGCTCATTTTCTGTTATGTTTGCTGCTGAAAACCATTAAACCTTTAAAAATGCAGAAGTGAGACCTCCATTTGCTCGAAATTCCTAACTGTAGATCTCATCAGTGGAGTCCTTGGAAGATAAGCTGGTGTCCACCCAAAAGACCTGTCTAAAATATGGGAGCCATCATTGACTTGTTGTTGGGTAACGGGGGCGGCTTTCAAGTGAGTCACTGACCCTAAGCAAACATGGAGCCAGTGAAGCATGGACTCCTGAACCTGTATGCTTGTTGTTGGTCAGTAAAAAAGGACTGAGACGATGGCCCTGGAATTTGTACCCTGTTAGCAATGACGGCTCCCATGCTTGCTGGCAGGCCAGTAGTCTGGACACTCCATTTCACAGAAGCTGAGGACTAATTGTGCCTTAAACTGCCATACACTTATACTTTTTCAATTTCATTTTAGATTTGCCTTCAACTATGTAGTGTAAGGGCCAGCCTGATTGTATACAATTTGAAAGGTGTTTAGATTTATCAAAACCATACAATATGGGAGGTCAAATCTAAAGGAAAATTGTATGTGTGGTCAGCCTTAATGTGTCCCAGCAGCCCTGGTACATTAACAAATGAGGGTGCATTGAGTACTGCAATGTCTTATACGGGTCTTAATTGATTTACTAATTATATAAAAGGTCACACGGGCTGCCTGTGTGAATGCAACCCAAAATCTCCATGACTTGTAGTAAATGTGGTGGCAAGCCATATATTTCTGCTTTGTGTTCACAAGAGCCCTAAGGTTGACCCTTGCTCAGGATTTTCTATGCTGTGACTCCTAACTGGGGAGGCCATTCCCTCTATAGATTCTGTGTACCCTCCCATTACAGACTGGCCTCCTGGTACCACTTCCATTATAGACCTTACCAATGGTGGTACCAGGAGGCCAGCCCTTGCAAAGACTCTGCAGGGGCTGGCCACCTGAGTCCATCGCACTATGGACTCTGCAGGGTCTGCCTGTTAACCACCCCTCCCCCCCCCCCACCACCACCACTAAGGACCCTGCAGGCACTAGCTGCCCGCACAATCTTTTGCCACCATTTGCACACAAACTGTCTGTACCATTGCCAAAGCTTTTCTTTAGAACTGCTCAGGAATATTCTGTAACTGATTTTTACAGTGCTGCACATTGAAAAAATAAACCTTGACAAAAAAACATCTGTGTCTGACCTGTTTATTTGCTTTACTGATAAGTGTTAACATTCCAACCCACTAAGCCATAGACTTGTGAAGTCTAATGGAAGCTGTATACTGGTTCCAGGGCTGTGAAATGGGGATCTGTCAAGCTTGTTGCTGCACTTGAACCAGTACACCTGCCAGGAGAGGGAGCGGTGTTGGCTTGCATCTCAGGCTTTTCATATGGGTATGGCTGGTTATGCTTTCACAAGAACTGGATTGGTATGGCAGAGGGTGTTGCGTCACATTCAGCTACCTGCTGGAGTGCGCATGTGCGACGCCGCCATATGCGTTCCAACACTGTTGTAAGACCACTTTGCCACAGGGCCCCTTCGGGCACAGCCTCGCTTTGCTCGGCATAATTATAATCTAACTCTGTCCACTTGGGCGGTGGGGCTTGAACCTGGACTCAGGGGTGTGGCCACAAAATTCTGCACAAGCGCAGATCGCCACAGTGTTGGGATGCATATGGCGGCGTCGTGTGCAGCAAAATGTGATGGGTTGCCATATTTGACGCTACAAGGGTAGTAAAGCCCAACAAACCAATCAATGGGGTTGATCTACTAAAACTGGAGTGCAGAATCTGGTGCAGCTGTGCATGGTAGCCAATCGGCTTCTAACTTCAGCTTGTTCAATTTTAAGCTTTGGCAATAAAACCTGGAAGCTGATTGGTTTCTCTCTAGAGCTGCACCAGATTTTGCACTCTCCAGTTTTAGTAAATCTCCCCCATGTCCCAGGGCTGAATGCTATCTCTGCTACACTTTTATATTATTTTTTTTTTTTTTTTTTTTTTTTTTTTTTTTTTTCATACCTGTTTGTAACCTAAGCAGCTCCCATTGCTGGCCACCTGGAAATGCAACCTGTCTGGCAGCTTTCTGACTCCAATTGCATACCTAATGCGAGTCATGAATTCTGTAACTCTGGGTGATTGGTGCATAAGTATCAAAGCTGAAGAATTGGCATGATGGCCAGGAAATTTGCCTTCTCATAAAGGGGGCAACCAAATTGCATTTTTTAACACTTTGCCATTCCTGAACTTTTGGAAATGCTTGCTGCCTGAGTATTTATTGCTCTTGCAGATAAAGAGACTAATCTGGATTTGTGATATTGAAGCCATCACTGGTGGCAAAGTAGCATTTGCCTGGCAAGTAAGCAATGCCCCATGATGGAGGGGGTGTGGGGAGGAGTGTTGTATAGAGTTCTTAATGTATAGGACCTGGGATTTAACTAGACAAAATTTATAATGCTATCCAACCCATCTTGACTCGCCTAGCTCTGCCACATAGCCAGGAGCCATGACGTGTCATACTGCAGGTCCTGTCCCTCCCCAGCAGTGAAAGGAGAAGAAGCCTGTGCTCAACTTGCATCCCTTTTTAGCCCAGCAGTCCCTGTAAGTCATATCCATGTTATAATGCTGCTTTAAAATTAAAGATGAATCTCCTAATGTGACCATTAAACAACCTGACAGAGGTTAACTTTTTACCCCATTCAAAATGGAGATACACTAGCCCTGCAGGGTGTTCTAAGACTTTTCATTTTCTAACCTCATCTCCTTCACGGATGGGTGGCCCAGTCTTGAGGGAGAGTTCTTTTTGCTTAAGAACACTGGAGGTCTGGTCACATGGGAGTTCATATGGGTCTCAAAAATATAGGAGGTCTGGGCACATGGGGTGGATGGTGCATGCAGGGACCCAAATCCTTCATGGTCAGCAGGCCAGCCACAAAGGTGGTGGGAAGGGGGGAGGGGGAAGAAGCATCTCTACTTCATGTAGTATTGGAGGTCTGGCCATAGGAGACTCATCATCCTTCACGGCTGGGAGGCCAGTCCCAAAAATGAAGACATGCAGTATCTGCTTCATGCAATAATGGTTGTCTGGTCACAGGAGACTCATCCATCTTTGCTGATGGCGTCTCATCATGGCTACATGGTTGACTCATCTACCTCACTGTAATCCTTCCTCATTCTTTAAGGGGCCAATATGGTCTGTCCTCCCTTTCAAAGGATGGGCAGAAGGCAAAGGTATTGAATTTATTCTTCTCAGTCTTCATGAGGGAATTGGGGGGGGGGGGTCTTCAGTAACCAAAACTGCTGTTTGTCTTCATGACACATCACAGGAAGCACCTCCATGGTTAACAGAGGACAGAATTAGACTTTGGGAAACTTAACATTAATAAATCACCGGGACCGGATAGCTTTCACCCGAGGGTGCTTAGGGAACTCAGTCAAGCAATTGCCCGACCATTGTTCCTAATTTTTACTAATGGCCAATTGACCCGAATGGTACCAGCTGATTGGAGAAAAGCTGAGGTAGCACCAATATATTAAAAAGTGCCTGAGAAAATTGAGTATTGTCTGTGGGTTTTTTTTTTTTTCCCTAAAATATTATTGCTCATGGATGAGCTTTCGAGTTGTGTCACCTTCAAGGTCTAAGCAGTTCTTATTCACAAAAGGGCCCAAAATACATCCCTGGGAATTACAGACCAGTTAGCCTAACATCAATAGTATGCATTCTCTTGGAGGGGATGATAAGGGACTATATACAAGATTTTAGTAATGAGAACGGTATCATTAGAAGTAATTGGCATGGATTCACAAAGTTTCATTCTTGCCAAAGAAACCTATTAACCTTCTATGAGGAGGTGAGTTGCCATCTAGATAAAGGAAGGCCCATACTGATACAACTAAACCTTTGAGGGCAACTATAATACTGATGTGGCCCATGATGAAATTGAGTTTGACACCCTTGATTTAGAGGGATCAGGACCACCTTCCTCCTGCTGGTGATCCCTCTAGTGGTATAAAGATCTACAGTATCTCACAAAAGTGACTCAGCCTGTCAGTGCTCAGAACATATGCCACACACTGCATCAAATTGGTCTGCATGGCTGTTAACCCAGAAGAAAGCCTCTTCTAAAGATGGTGCACAAGAACGCCCACAAACAGTTTGCTGAAGACAAGTACACGGATTATTGGAACCATGTCCTGTGGTCTGATGAGACCAAGATAAACTTATTTGGTTCAGATGGTGACAAGCGTGTGTGGCGGCAACCAGGTGAGGAGTACAAAGACAAGTGTGTCTTGTCTACAGTCAAGCATGGTGGTGGAAGTGTCATGGTCTGGGGCTGCATGAGTGCTGCCGGCACTGGGGATCTACAGATCATTGAGGGAACCATGAATGCCAACATGTACTGTGACATGCTGAAGCAGAGCATGATCCCCTCCCTTCAGAGACTGGGCCGCAGGGCAGTATTCCAACATGATAACCACCCCAAACACACCTCCAAGACCACCACTGCCTTCCTAAAGAAGCTGAGGGTAAAGGTGATGGACTGGCCAAGCATGTCTCCAGACCTAAACCCTATTGAGCATCTGTGGGACATCCTCAAACGGAAGGTGGAGGAGCACAAGGTCTCTAACATCCACCAGCTCCGTGATGTCGTCATGGAGGAGGGGAAGAGGACTCCAGTGACAACCTGTGAAGCTCTGGTGATCTCCATGCCCAGGAGGGTTAAGGCACTGCTGGAAAATAATGGTGGCCACACAAAATATTGACACTTTGGGCCCTATTTGGACATTTTCACTTAGGGGTGTACTTACTTTTGTTGCCAGCGGTTTAGACCTTAATGGCTGTGTGTTGAGTTATTTTGAGGGGATAGCAAATTTACACTGTTATACAAGCTGTACACTCACTACTTTACATTGTAGCAAAGTGTCATTTCTTCAGTGTTGTCACATGAAAAGATAGAAGAAAATATTTACAAAAATGTGAGGGGTGTACTCACTTTTGTGAGATACTGTGTATGAAAGTTATTGTTACTATGTTAAAAATTCAAGTAATTTTTGCTGACGTCAGCTACTCTTTTATACATGTCTCTATAGACATTTTTTTACATTGGGCTTCTATACCCCATGTTTGGTGACCTAACGTGAAATGATCTTTTTTGAACCTGCGTATGTGATCTCAGTATCATTCTCCATATACTGTATACTGGTGACACTGTTAGGCTAGGTCTACAATGGTGCACTGCAGTTCTGACATAGCGCAATTGCATGCATATTTTACATGCTATTGACTTCTATTAGACTAAGAATTATCATAAAAGCGCATCAAAGTCCTGTATGCTGCATCTTTGATGCGCTTTCAGAAAACACGCGTTTTAATAGAAGTCAATGGAAGTACACCACGAACTGCGTGTAAAACATGCATACAATCGCCAAAACCACAGTGCACCAATCTGAAAACAGCTTTAAAGACCTGCAAGTCAATTGTATGTCTGGTTCCCAGGTACTTAAATTGCACCCGGATCAAAATTGTGCCATACTTTGGCTGACCCCCCACCCCTACAACCTCTGCAGCAATGCTGGCAGCACTCATACGTCTATTTCCCAAAGACAACCTCTGGATATGACGCTGAGCACGTGACCTCAACTTCTTTGGTGGACCATGGCGAGGCCTGTTCTGAGGGGAACCCGTCCTGTTATACCGCTGTATGGTCTTGGCCACCATGCTGCAGCTCAGTTTCAGGGTCTTGGCAATCTTCTTTTAGCCTAGGCCATCTTTATGTAGAGCAACAATTCTCTTTTTCAGATCCTCAGAGAGTTCTTTGCCATGAGATGCCATGTTGAACTTCCAGTGACCAGTATGAAAGAGTGAGAGCAATAACACCAAATTTAACACACCTGCTCCCCATTCACACCTGAGACCTTGTAACACTAACGAGTCACATGACACCGGGGAGGGAAAATGGCTAGTTGGTCCAAATTTGGACATTTTCACTTAGGGGTGTACTCACTTTTGTTGCCAGCGGTTTAGACATTAATGGCTGTGTGTTGAGTTATTTTGAGGGGACAGCAAATTTACACTGTTATACAAGCTGTACACTCACTACTTTACATTGTAGCAAAGTGTCATTTCTTCAGTGTTGTCACATGAGAAGATAGAATAAAATATTTACAAAAATGTAAGGTGTACTCACTTTTGTGAGATACTGTATATAGAGGAATCGGGACCTCTTTCCTTCTGTTGGTGGTCTCTCTAGTGATATAAAGATCTATATAGAGGAATACGGACCTCCTTCCTCCTGTCGCTGATCTCTCCAGAGATATCCAAAAAATTCTATTCACTTTCCCCATTCCCTGGGCACACTGTTTGCTAATTTTTGCAATCATTTGAAGTAAGTACCCATTAATCCTCTTACTCTGTAGCTCTTGCAAGCACTGAAGGTAAGACCAGAGTTCAGCTTTAAGGAACAGAATGACATAACCAAATGTATTCTCTGCAATCAGTATGAAGCTGACATTGTCTTCTGCTGGTCTAGGTGACAGATTCCTGCATGACCCCATTGCCTGGAAGATATCGCTGGCTAGGTCCTGCAGCCTATGAACAATAAATAGGTTAGTTGCTCAGCTCTTACAGTGCCAAGGTCTGAGTGGTGGCAGGCTGTGTGGAAACTTCTGCAGAGTCGGCAAACAACAGCCCTAATCTCTGCGGCACAGGGCGAAGGTCATCCTGAGGCTTCTGTTCATCCTGGCAGCTGGACCTCTCCTTGAAGATGAGGAATAAGATAACCTTCAAGGTTCATTCCAGAATTGATATTTCAGCAGTGGAAGCCGGAGTGTTAAACACCCCAACACACCTACTGTGCCCATTATGAGGGGTTCCCACCATCCCTGTGCTGGGTTGTTGGGTCTGTACACTTGCTGTACCCATTATGAGGGGTTCCCTCCATCCCTGTGCTGAGATCCTGGGTCTGTACACCTACTGTGCCCATTATGAGGGGTTTCCACCATCCCTGTGCTGGGTTCCCAGGTATGTACACCTGCTGTGCCCATTATGAGGGCTTGCCCACCATCCCTGTGCTGAGATCCTGGGTCTGTACACCTACTGTGCCCATTATGAGGGGTTTCCACCATCCCTGTGCTGGGTTCCCAGGTCTGTACACCTGCTGTGCCCATTATGAGGGGTTTCCACCATCCCTGTGCTTGGTTGTTGGGTCTGTACACTTGCTGTGCCCATTATGAGGGGTTCCCTCCATCCCTGTGCTGAGATCCTGGGTCTGTACACCTGCTGTGCCCATTATGAGGGGTTCCCACCATCTCTGTGCTGGGTTTCTGGGTCTGTGCACTTGCTGTGCCCATTATGAGGGGTTACCACCATCCCTGTGCTGAGTTCCCAGATCTGTAAATCTGCTGTGCCCATTATGAGGGGTTCCCACCATCCCTGCAATGAGTTCCCGTGTCTGCTCACCTGTTGTGCCCATTATGAGGAGTTCCCACCATCCCTGTGCTGAGTTCCCGAGTCTGTACCCCTGCTGTGCCGTTTATGAGAGGTTCCTACCATCCCTGTGCTGGGTTCCTGGGTCTGTACACTTGCTGTGCACATTATGAGGGGTTCCCACCATCTCTGTGCTGGGTTTCTGGGTCTGTGCACTTGCTGTGCCCATTATGAGGGGTTACCGCCATCCCTGTGCTGAGTTCCCAGATCTGTAAATCTGCTGTGCCCATTATGAGGGGTTCTCACCATCCCTGCAATGAGTTCCCGTGTCTGCTCACCTGCTGTGCCCATTATGAGGGGTTCCCACCATCCCTGTGCTGAGTTCCCGAGTCTGTACCCCTGCTGTGCCGTTTATGAGAGGTTCCTACCATCCCTGTGCTGGGTTCCTGGGTCTGTACACTTGCTGTGCACATTATGAGGGGTTCCCACCATCCCTGTGCTGAGTTCCCAGGTCTGCTCACCTAATGTGCCGATTATGAGGGGTTCCCACCATACCTGTTCTGAGTTCCTGGGTCTGTACACCTGATATGCCCATTGTAATACATGCATGCTATTGCACTTCAAAGAAGTCACTTGGCTCTATGGGTTTCCACAATTGAAATGAACTTTGGCATGACAGTGGCCCGCCTTCACATGTAGAATTGTATTGGGTTGCTGACTGTGAATTGAGAGCTGGCAGTGGCGCTGTGTATCTGTCCCTCTCTGACCAGGTCACAGGCTCAGTGCCGGGCAGGTCAGGCTGTATCGTGCTTGTTTGGCAAAGCAGAGCAGCTGCCAGGAGATGACTGTGTTTTTTCAAGCAGGTTAGAACTCTACCAACCTTTCATCACTCCGGCAGCAGAACTTCATCTCCCAGCATGCCCTGCTCTTCACTGACACTGCTGAGACTTGCAGTTCTTGTGCACTGTTTGTTTGATCTCCCAGGACAGGAAATGTTCAATGTCCAGATGATGAATTTAACCTCTATTGACAAATACAAGTCACAGAGAGAGGAAATGGGTAAAAAGCTCCCCAATGGGGTCACAGACAGAAATAAAAAAAAAAATATGTAAATGAATGATGAATGCCAACACACGTAGGGCCCTAAAAAGGGGGACATCTGCCTCCCCGAAATATTGCATCCACACCTTGACTTGTCTATCTATTCCTCCATTAGTCTTCCCAGAATTATGGTGATAGGACAGCTGCTGAGCTCTTAAACATTGACCAAAGCCCTGATAATAGCCCTTCTTCCCTAGTGGGGGCTAATCGCCTAACACTGGCTCTGTTGGTCTTTCTAGGATTTTGGCACTGAGGTAGCTCATGAACATTGTCTGAAATTCTGATAATAGCCCTTCTGTCCTAGGTAGGGGGCATATATTTCTAAATTTGCTTCAATTGGTCTTTCCAGGATCATTCCCCTTCTTTCCTGGCCTGCCAGGCTGTATGCTCAGATAATGGGTCTGGTATGGATTTTGAGGGGGACCCCACGCCTTTGTTTAGTCTTGCCCAGGGAAGCACAACTGGTCATACTCAGATGGGTTATTATCAGACTTTTGGTCAATGTTCCCCAACTCCAAAATTCTGGAAAGACTATTAGAAGCCAGTTATTGAATATACGCCCTTTCAGCACCGCTCCAGGACAGAAGGATTATTATCAGGATTTTGGTCATTGTTCAAGCTGTCCACCACCAAAATCCTTCGAAGACCAATAGAAGCCAGTATTGGAATATGTGTCCTTTCACCCCCACTTTAGGACAGAAGGGTTATTATCAGGATTTTGGTCAATGCTCCCCAACTCCAAAATCTTGGGAAGACCAACCGAAGTTAGTGTTGGTTTGGTCAGAGTTCAAGAGCTGTCCCAATGTCAAAATTATGGAAAGACTGATAGAAGTCAGTGTTGAATGTATGCGCCCCCCCTCCCAGGGCAGAAGGGCTTTTATCATAAAAAACCAAAAAAGAAAGCGCCTCTTAAGTATAGCGGATTTATTTGTGTGTTAAAAGCATAGTAAACACTCACATTAAGGTAGATGAAGTACTGCAGGGATCCTGTTTGAGAATCCCCCAATGTTATATACTATAGAGGCTATACTTCTTAAACATTGGGGGATTCTCAAACAGGATCCCTTCCTTCTTGAAAACCTTAGCGATAAACCGATGGTTACATATAGAAGGGCCCCAACATTTAAAAATAAATTAGCACCTAGTAAGTTTAAAACACACAAATCAGAGAGCCCACTTTGCCTGATTCCACTTACGGGCATGTATAGATGCAATAAGGCCTTATGCAAAACTTGTACTTTTGTCAGACATGGCCAAAAAAGTTTTCAACATAAGGACAAAACATACCAACTAGAAGGCTTTTACAACTGTTCTACAAATTACGTTGTATATTGCCTCACATGTTCTTGTAAATTACTGTACGTTGGGCGCACTATTTGTCCTTTACGACAACGGTTCGGCAAACATCGCCGTTTTATAGAACAAGGCTGTGATGAGCATAGCGTCCCCAGACACTTTCTTGAATGCCACCAGAAATCTACTGTCGGCCTACAGGTGTGGGTAATTGAGTCTATCCCACACCAATTATCCGGGGCCGAACGTTTTTCTAAACTTTGTGAGCGCGAAACTTTTTGGATTTTTATTTTAGATACTTTAGCGCCTAACGGGTTAAATGAGGAACTGGAGGTCAATACTATTTTATAGAGTGTACCCTTATATGGAAATATTTCAAATATTGTCTTCCTAATCCATCCAGCTTCTTATATCTATTTTTACATTACACCTTTTGAGATGTTGCATGATACACTATATGGATTAATATCAATATTGGAATTATCCCTCATCTGGATAATTTATTATACGTATTATTCACCCATTTACTGAGGTCCTGTTCTTTAATATTAACATAATAGAACTAATAGTTTTTTATCATCCATCATATGGATTCTTGAATTTTTATTCTGATGATTTTTATTATTGATATTTACAAACTGGTGCTCTCAGTCCATTAACACATTGGGGTTTTTTCCCTATAGATGTATGTATGCGTATGTGCGTGCGTGCTTACACATGTAGGTGTACGCATGCACATACGTGTGGGCAGAGACTAAGTACATGTATGCACAATAGTCACTTTACGTGTTGTGTGCACATGCGGGTATTAACAAGGGATATATATAATTCCTGTATTCAGTGTCCTTGTCCAGTCCAGATATGAACCCCCCCCCCCTTTTTTTATATTTTTAATACTACATGTATATATTGATTATGAATTTTATCCGCACATTTACCCTTTTTAAATTATTATTATTATCATTATTTTTCAATTTAAATCATTATTGTATTATCTAATACTATATATATATATATATACATGTAAACTCTTTTTGCGATCTAATATTGTACATTTTCGTAGTGCCAATATACTCTATCAATATACTATGTAATCCATAAAGAACTCGTTCTAATGTTGTTATAGCTATTTCCGTTATTGCTCCCTCCCCCTTCTTGATTATGATTGGTCCCTATTGCCACTTCGTAGTTATTTAAGCTTCCTGGTTAGTTTTTTTTCCATTAGACACTTGAAAAAGGAGTGCGCATGCTCTGAAACGCGTAGTGGTTCCCAGCTAGTCTGAACTGTCCCAGTGACGTCATCTCCCATGTGATCCGCTGGAACGCGGAAGTGACTTCTCCACTAAACCGCTTGTACAGCCGGTGCCTCCGAGCGGAGGTCCGCGGCCACCGCACGGCGTCCATCTAGGCTCCCTTTTGATCACCAGTCACCACCGAGAGACACTGGGACCAGTTCTTTATGGAAGCAGTACTTCATCTACCTTAATGTGAGTGTTTACTATGCTTTTAACACACAAATAAATCCGCTATACTTAAGAGGCGCTTTCTTTTTTGGTTTTTTATGATAAAAGCCCTTCTGCCCTGGGAGGGGGGGCGCATACATTCAACACTGACTTCTATCAGTCTTTCCATAATTTTGACATTGGGACAGCTCTTGAACTCTGACCAAACCAACACTAACTTCGGTTGGTCTTCCCAAGATTTTGGAGTTGGGGAGCATTGACCAAAATCCTGATAATAACCCTTCTGTCCTAAAGTGGGGGTGAAAGGACACATATTCCAATACTGGCTTCTATTGGTCTTCGAAGGATTTTGGTGGTGGACAGCTTGAACAATGACCAAAATCCTGATAATAATCCTTCTGTCCTGGAGCGGTGCTGAAAGGGCGTATATTCAATAACTGGCTTCTAATAGTCTTCCCAGAATTTTGGAGTTGGGGAACATTGACCAAAAGTCTGATAATAACCCATCTGAGTATGACCAGTTGTGCTTCCCTGGGCAAGACTAAACAAAGGCGTGGGGTCCCCCTCAAAATCCATACCAGACCCATTATCTGAGCATACAGCCTGGCAGGCCAGGAAAGAAGGGGAATGAGCGAGCGCACTCCCCCACTTCTGAACCATACCAGGCCACATGCCCTCAACAGGGGGGGGGGGGTTCTTTGTTGATGGGGACAAGGACCACTTCTCCACAACAATGGCCAGTGGTTGTGGGGGTCTGTGGGCAGGGGGTTTATTGGAATCTGGAAACCCCCTTTAACAAAGTGGCCCCCAGATCACGTTCCCCCTCATGTGAATGAGTATAGGGTGCATTGTACCCCTACTCATTCACCAAAAAAGGTGTCAAAAAGAAATAAGAACACAAAGACAGTTTTTAACAATTCCTTTATTAAAAAAACAAAAACAATGTCCCCCCGTGCAGACCCAGCATCAATCACAACACCCACTGCCGACCCGAAAAACAGAAAAAAAACCCAGCTCTATTCGCTTTGAAGGCTCCCGCAGTCTCCCTTCTCCACCATCTGACAGTTCTTAAATAGCTAAGGGCAGGAGCCACCCGGCGACCACACTGGGAGGGCACCGCCCCCTTGGGATGTCATCAATCAGTGCCTTTATACCCTAAAGTGGGGTTGAAAGGGCATACAACGCAAGGGCATACACTAGCTTCTATTGGTTTTCCCACGATTTTGAAGGTGGGACAGCTCTTGAACATTGACCAAAATCCTGATATATATTCTAATATTGGCTTCTATTGGTCTTCAAGGATTTTGGTATTGGGACCACTTATTGAACATTGACCAAGGAAACCGACACCGGCTTCTGTTGGTCTTGCAGGATTTTGGCATTGGGACCTCTTTTTGAACACTGACCAAGGAAACCAAGACTGGCTTCTGTTGGTCATCCTAGGATTTTGGCATTGGGGAACATTGCCATAACTGGCTTTTATTGGTCTTCCCAGGATTTGGGGTTTTGAAGAGCTCTTGAATGTTGACCAAAATCCTGATAATAGCCCCTCTGTGCTGGGGGTGTAAAGCTTCTATTGGTCTTCCAGGTTTTTGGTGTTGGGGGGGGGGGGGGGACATATATTCCGATGCACTGCTATTGCTGAGCCTCCTTCAGCCTAAAAATGGTGAATGAAAAAGCAAGGGGCGGCAGAGATAAATGAGATTGTGTCCATTTTATTGACTTCTGTCCACCTCAGGACTCTTCGGTACATTTCCAAATGTTTGTTTCCATCCCATATAGGGGTTAAAGGGGCTCTTCGGGATTTATTGATTCTTCTTATATGTACGAAATGTCTTTTTTTTTTTTGCTGACGGCTTGAAAAATAGCTTAGAGCTCAGAAAAGCAGTTTAATATTTAACGTGTAACAGTCGCTATATCCTGGTTCCAGTTTGCTTGATCATCACAAGCGATAGACGCCTATCTCTCTAACGACACTTTCATATTCTCGTTTCCTGGAGCAGATTAGCTGGAAAACATCCAAATGATTCTTCAGAATTTGGTACTTTAACTTCGCACTGATTGGCTTTGTAAATACCATTCATGACCTATTGTCTCCCAGGACAATTATACTGACGTTGTTTTTGCTGTTCTCAATCTGGAGTCCTTAACCACTTGCCGGCCAGGCTTTTTCTGACACTTTTTCTTTACAACTTTAAATCATTATTTTTTTACTAGAAAATTACTTATAACACCCAAACAATATTTTTTTTTTTTTTTTTTTTTAGTAGGGAATAAAATGGCGATCATTGCAATATTTTATGTCACACTGTATTTGCGCAGTGTTTTTTCAAACGCATTTTTTGGGGGGGAAAAAATACAATTTAATAAATAAAAAGAACAAATCATAATATATGCCCAAATTTTTTAGTAAAATGTGAAAGATGATGTTTCACCGAGTAACTAGATACCTTACATGTCACGCTTTAAAATTGCGCACGGTCGCGCAATGGTGGCAAACTACGGTACTAAAAAATCTCCATAGGCGACGCTTTAAACCTTTTTTTACAGGTTACCAGTTTAGAGTTACAGAGGAGGTCTGGTGCTGGAACTATTGCTCCCGCTCTAACATTCGTGGCAATACCTCACATGTGTGGTGCAAACACTGTTTACCTATGCGAGCGCGCCTTACGTGTGTGTTCGCTTCTGCGCGCGAGCTCGGAGCGATGGGGGGCGCTTTAAATTTTTCTTTTTCTTATTTATTTTATTTTTTATTATTACACTACCCCTTTAATGTTTTTTCTTTTTCACTTTTATTCCTATAACAAGGAATGTAAACATCCCTTGTAATAGAAAGAAGGATGACAGGTCCTCTTTATGGAGACATCTGGGGTCAAAAAGACACCAAATCTCTCCTCTACCTTTTAAAAGCAAAAGATCAAAAAAAAAAGTTCTTTACTTTCACCCTGGACCGGAAGTGATGTCGTGACGTCGCTCCGGTCTTCCAAGGCCATAGAGACTATCAAAGACGATCTGGTCTTTTATCACCTCTGTGACCAGCCGGCCGCACCGTTGGATCGTTGTGGAGAGGGGGGTGGGATGTTCCCTCCTGCCGTTTCTGAAAGCGTTCCAGCATCTCACGAGCCGCTCGGAACACTTTCATGAGAAAGCCAGCCGACCGGCTGAAAAAGAAAACATACCGGGGTTATGGTTGATATCTTCATTCATAACCCCGGTAAACTACTTCAAAGCCGCAATGTATATGTATATATTGTGGTCTTGAAGTGGATGGAAAGGCAAAACTTTCTTCTTAGTTTTGGATGGTAAAGGAAAAGAATAAACCCCCCCTGCTGGTTATAAATTGTTACCTGTGTCCTACTGGGGAGATTTCCCTTTCACTTCCTGTCCTGGGCTCACATCACGAAATAGGAGAAAATCTCTCCAAAATGAATGGAATTCCCATCAGAGAAGTAACTAGAACCTTCAGGGTCCCAGCGCAAGAAACCATGAAGGGTCATCCTGATCACCAGGGCCCTTCCCACTGATCCAGGGCCGTTTACACCCGTCGGGGGCCCTTTATAAGCCCTGTTCACCACTTGGACATATAAAGTCGCATGACAAGTCCAAACGCATTCATTTCAATGGGTGCCATCTTAATCATTGCAACTCAAGTCACAGTGACTAAAAAAAAAAAAAAAAAGGTTCCTCTTTGGTGATATTTGAGCACCATAGACACTGCAATGTTAAATCACAAAAGTTGCAAGCAAGTTGCAAGGAATTTGCAAAAAAGTTGCAAGAAAACTGCAGGACTTTGGGATCCGCCTCTCTGTTTTATTCTCCTCTTGAAAATGATACATTGTATTACATAAAGGATCCATTATATAATGCATTGTATACATACAGGATCCATTATATAATACATTGTATACATACTGGATATATTATATAATACATTGTTTACATACAGGATATATTATATAATACATTGTTTAAATACAGGATATATTATCTAATGCATTGTATACATACAGGATATATTATATAATACATTGTTCACATACAGGATATATTATCTAATGCATTGTATACATACAGAATACATTGTATAATACATTGTATTAATATTAAGGCGTCTGGTATGAATATTAAGGGGAACCCCCGAACCAAAATGTAAAAAAAAAATTGCGTGGGGGTCCCCCCAAATTCCATACCAGGCCCTTCAGGTCTGTTATGGATATTAAGGGGAACCCTGCGCCAATTAAAAAAAAATGGTGTAGGGGTCCCCCTTCAGGTCTGGTATGGATTGTAAGGGGAACCCTGCGCCAAAATTTTAAAAAAAAATGGT
Organism: Lithobates clamitans; assembly: GCA_037952925.1. Taxonomy (NCBI): domain Eukaryota; kingdom Metazoa; phylum Chordata; class Amphibia; order Anura; family Ranidae; genus Lithobates; species Lithobates clamitans. The sequence continues at coordinate 2,757,447 of JBBGZY010001493.1, forward strand.
GTGGGGGTCCCCCAAAAATCTATACCAGAGCCTTATCCGAGCATGCAACCTGGC